>JACSVZ010000014.1:47635454-48104761 GCA_014706295.1 Lycocorax pyrrhopterus obiensis | reverse complement strand
ATCCTTGCAAAATGAAAAAAATAGAAGAGTGTAATGTAGGAATCTTTCTACAATGGCAATATTTTGAACACCTGTGAGAACAACATCTGAGAAGCTCAGGAAAAGACTGGTGTGCAGGGCACTTGGTGGTGAGAGAAAAGCCACTTAGACAGTGGAGAAAGATAAGAAAATCATGATATTTAAGGGGAAAAGAAGGAAAAAAAGGGCTCAGGCTGCCTTGACTGTATGGGAACAGCTGAGGACAAAAATAAAAGATATAAAATCAGGTCTTTTCTGTAGTGATGGCATTAAAATATCGGTAACCAAGAGAACTTGCTTATCACAAAGAGATACACAACTACAGAAAACTATAACAAAGTGACAATAGTGCAGTATAAATTACTTTCTTAAACTGTGGTATACTGAGGACTTGTTTTTATTAGGCTGCATATGTGAGCAATCTCTTTGTGCTACTGCGAACAAATGGGGATTTTGTATATAAACCCATTTTGCATACACTCACTAGCCCAATGCTGGCCGAGCTGATCTTTGTTTCTGATACCTCCTGACCTTGTGCTGGCCACAGCTGTCATGGCTAGGGCCTGTGTGAGTTCCTGTGCCAGTTAATTATAAATGAAAGATACTATGAAGCATTAAAAACCTGGCATTTTTTATGCAACTCCTTCATGTCTGGGTCCACTTTTTCTCAAAGTTGAATAAGTCAAGTCAAATCTTCCTAGTTTTGTTACCTGTTCAGAGAGAAGAAATGCTCTGCTATTCACAGGACAACATTTTGAACTTCAAATACTTTGTTGAGTAGACAGTATTTATTAGGGGCAAAGTGAGATTGAGAGAAAAAGAGAGAAATCTATAATCACAGGAAGGGTACAAAGCGAAAATCCAGGAATCCTATTCAGACCGAAGAGCAGTGGACTTATTATCTACACAAGCATGAAATTGTACATCTCCCCGCAAGTCTGACCCTAACACTGATTGCATTCATGACACCTGTTTGATGACATCATATTTTTTCAGATTTCAGGTAACTCAGTTATTCTGTAGGGCTAGTCAGTGTTTTTTTATGCCCTTTTCTGCCACACCTGATTAGTCCCATTGAATGAAAGAAATAAATCCAGTCTTCTGCAATGCTAGGCTATTACCACTGCATAGGAACGATAATCATCCATCACAGAAAATCCATATAAAGTTGATATTAGGTGTTCTAAAACAATTTGGCAATAAGATTGGGCAAGGCCATATCTTATTGTAATCCACCTGCTCCCAGCAGTCTCCTGTTCCTACGAAGACAGTGAATGACAGAGAGGGGAATAGAGAAGCTATTAAAGCTCTGTTGGTGACCAAGGGCCAGAGAGCAGCAAAATACTGCTTCTGAGCAGAGTAAATGTGGAAAGCATCAGTTAACCTTAGAAAGAAGAAAGCATGGGGATGCTACAGAGACACAAGAAAATTTAAACTGTTCTTTCACTAAAATATGTAAGTAGTATAAGTCTCCAATCGACATCTTAGGTATGAAAAACAAAACCCCAAACCTAAAGCAAGCCCTTCTGAAAACACCACACTTTGGGATGAGTCTGGCTGAACGTTTCTTTCACTTGTGGAGTTATCACATCCGATGCTGCATTAAATGAGGTACTTTGGTTTCTCCCTGTTTTCTACAGTTTCTCAGCTGAAAATAGCTGAAACCTCAAGTGCTAGCACTGAAGAAGTGCTATGAAGTAATGAAATACTCTAGCAACACCGCTATATTAATTCTTTAATTAATGAAATAATTATTTTGTCATGGTTTAATAAAGGAAACTGATGTAGAATGTAAGAAGGCAATCACAGAAATGACAGTGGAAGTTTCTTTTGTAAACTAATGGCATGTACTCATATATCAGTGTTCACAATTTTAATTGAAAACAAAACAAAACAACCCCTCAACAGAAAAGCCATTATTTCTTCTAATAATGAAACTTGAAATTATTTTATAAGGAAGTTGTGTATTTTTATGAGTAACAAAAACCAAAAACAAAATAGCCCCAAACCAGAAAAAACCCAAAAAAAACAACCAAAACAACAAAAAACCCCTAAAATCAAAAACCAGAAAGAGCACCACCACCACCACCAAAAGAAATCTATAATGAGAAGCACTTTTGAATACAGGCAATTGACACTATTAACCTCTGAGATTTTCGAAACATAATTATGTCAGTATAAATTTCTGATAACATGTATTATGATGTAGTCAACTTGTTAAAAAAAATCAGCCTTGAAATAGGAGGCTTAATGTTACCAAACAAAGTCATACATTGGAACACCAGTGAGGATCAACATCTACCTTCATTTTTCAGTGTACAGGAAATCCCTTCTTATTTGGAACCTTTAAATTTGTATGTGGGTCTTTTTTAGCTAATTATTTGAATGGAAAGGCCATGTTAACTTGTTTTTAATATGTCAAATCAAATTTAAACTCTAAAGAAGGCAGGGACCGTTATGACCTCTTAATCAGACTTCTGTTCTATCCTCTGAATTCCATCAAGACAAATTTCTTAACAGGTTTCATATCCCAGGAGACGAAGTTAGGCTCTGCCAATTCCTGTCCTGCATGAGCTTGATATAAGTCTGACATAGGTCAGAACACAGTGATCATCAGAGCACAGTTATCCTCAGAAATGGGCTGGGAATTAGCAGCAGAGCATTTTGTGAATTATCTGAACCTCTTTTCAGGTTCAGGTTCTCTCAAACAACTGGCAAATCTGGGATTATCCTTAACTTTAGTTAAGATAATTTTAAAATCCTGTCAGGTTTTAGTTTCATTACATATTAAAAGATTTAAGTAGTTTTATTTGTAGTTTGCTAGTCAGTAGGTAATGCATAGATTTTGGGAGACTGCACCAAAAGTTTTGAGCATGAACCCTTCCATTAAAATTCTTGTTGCTCCATTGGTATTCATGTTTTATACTCCTCAGGCTACACACTCTTCTTTCACAAAACTAAAACAAATGGCATGTGAAACACATTTATCTTCACTTTACAGGTGTTAGAATGGACACAAAGGTAAAGCAAAAGGTTCTTTCAAGGTCCTGAAGAAAGCCTGCCTTTGAGCCAAGAAATCTATATTTTTGAAGTTTCAGTACAGTGTGATAATAACCAAGAACTCATTTTTGTCATCATTAGAGTGCTGTTCTGCTCTTACCATTATTACTTCTTTCGTTTTCTAGAGAAAAGACATGTAAAACAGCCTTAGTGTTTTAAGAGTGTTGGCATCTGTAAACCTAGAACTCAACTTTTGCTTTGCTCCATTCTGGAAAACAAAAACAAAAACAACAACAGCAAGAGATCAGTGAACTTTGACCAGTGAATTTGTCCTGAGTGACATCTTCTGATTTGTTCCTCAGAGAGATGTGTGTAACTGGACCAAAAGAACTTTATGTGAGCTGGCAGGACTTCTTCGTAACATGGGCTTTGAACGGGTGAATTTTACTGCGAAAAATCTAGGAGTTCAAATTTGATCCAATAAATATTCTAAACAGGACATAAACTCAATTAGTTGTAAGTTCCCTAAGCTCCTAGATGAACCAACTGGGAAAATGAAAAGTGCTTTCCCATTTATTTATTTATTTGTTTATTTATTTATTAACTTGGATAATCCTTGAAAAGCTTTTAAGCCACTTTAAACTCAGTGTTGAAACTTACAATGTTCATTCATGACAAGAATGCTGTGCAAATGGAAATGGGACTTCTGACCACTCTCTGGCAGAGAGCATCTATCCATTTTTCATTGATTGCAGAGTATTGCCATTTCCTGTTGGCCAGCACTGACAACAGAAATGTCTTACAGTCTGTTGTTCAGAGCTTACACAACAGTGTGCTCAAACATTACAATAGCATACAGCTAAAAAGATCTCAACACTTTATTTATTGTTACATCTATTCACCAATAATTGTAATAATTACAGAGTGCTATTCACATTATTTGCCAATTTGGTGAAAATGTATTCATATTTTTACGTTAACAGACCTTTGTGTGTTCTGAGTTTAAAAACTAGACCTTTGTTCATATACCTTAGAATTATCTGTCTGTGGACTACCGTTGCAAAAGCCACGGTTATTTAAAGCGTACCATAACATATGTTGTTTGCAATATTCACACATATTACAATTTGTAATATTGTAAATTCTCCTCAGTTCCTCAGTGGACAAGCAAGCAGGACCAAATATGTGTCTTGGGCAAAGCAAAGGAGTCTATACTAAGTTTCCATCGAACAATGCAGCAGGACTGTGGCTAGAGAGGATTCAGACTTGATCATATTTCGACCTTTATTCTAATGTAACTCCTACCTCCTTGAAGGTTCATAATACTGCTTTCTCAATTATGTTGTGTTTTTCTTGTTGAAAAGGCAGACTGGTTCTTTAAAAGTTAAATGGATTTCTGCAAATCTTTAATTGGGTAGTTTATACCTACATCCAATGATGATATTTAATTATTTTGTATGGAAAATGGGAGGCAGCATTCTATAGCTGTAGGCCAGAAATACTAGAGGTGGAAGACACTTCCTAGAGAAAAAAATGCATTTTTTTACAGAATCACAGAATGGGTAAGATTGGAAGGATTCACTGGAGCTCATCTAGTCCAACCTTTCTGCTCAAACACGATCCCCTAGAGCACATTACTTGGGATTGTGTCCAGAAGCTTTCTGAATATCTCCAAAGAAGGAGACTCCACAAGCTCTCTAGGCAATCTGATCTAGTGCATGGTCACCTGCACAGTAAAGAAATTCTTTCTCATGTTTGGGTAGAACTTCCTGTGCATCAGTTTCTGCTTGGTGCCTCTTGTCCTGTTGCTTGGCACCACAAGAAGTGCCTGGATCCATCCTCTTGACACTCTCCCTTCAGACGCTTGTATACATGGATGAGGTCCCCTCTCAGCCTTCTCTTCTCCAGGCTGAACAGGCTCAGATCCCTCAGCTTTTCCTCATGTGACAGATGGTCCTGTCCCCTTATCACCTTTGTTGCCCTCCACTGCGTGCACTCCAGGATCTCCTGGCCTCTCTTGTACTGAGGAGCCCAGAACTGGACACAACGTTCCATTCTATTTATTCCTTCAAGCATTTTTACTAATTCAGCTGTCTGACAAGACTTATTAATGCAGTCATTAATAGTAAGGATTTCTCTTTTTCTTTCAGGCAGTACTTGATACATTAAGTAAAACTGTCTTATGATTCTTCCATAAAAACAAATGAACAAACAAAAAACCAACCAACCAACCAACCAACCAACCAACCAACCAAACAGACTAAAGAACCCCAAAACCACACCAAACCCTCACATTGCCATGTTTTCATAGCAAGATTTCAGGCAACTGTTTCAGTAATATTCACATCCTATTCAGAGCAAAATTGTTTGAGAAAAGTAAGGTTCTCACGGTCCTCTGGAAATATGCTTCCTTATGTTCTACTTTTCCTATCAATTCCTGAGGAAAAATAAAGTCCAGCAGTCTTTTCTATCCAAATAAACATCAACATATATATTCAAATTACGCTTACTGGCAGAGGATAGTGCTTTATTAAGTAGTATAGCTTCATTTTCACAGGGGAGCAATACTAAATAAAACTCTAGTCCACTACAAAATAATGGCTATTTAGCCCATTTAGTGGTTATTTTTGCACTTAAAAAAAAAGTTACCCTGAAATGTATAGAAAATTTTTAAGCTAACTCTGACAGATGTCCTGGCTATTTGGAAAAACAACTTTCCTTAGCAAGTTTGAAAGTAGGGATACGTGCAACAATATATATTCAGATCTGTGTACATGTATACACTACTTGCAGAGCTGCACAGCTGCAACTGGTCTACAGCAAGCTGAGCATGAACCTCCCATTCCATGCATCTCTTCACTAAAAGCTAGGTGCTTCCAGGTTTTAGTTTAGAGCTGGAGGTCCCACAAGCAAGCTGCTAAAGTTCTCAGAAAGGCAGGAGATAGGAAAAGCTAGTAGATAACAACAGCTAATTTAAAAAGAAAATATTCTCAAGAAATCTCTTAAGTTATTTCTTAAGTAATTGCCCAATTTTGGCTTTTTGGTACTATCTGAAAGACTGAAGTGTTTATCTGGAAATTACCTGGCAGCTACAAAAGGCAAAGAACACATCCAAGCAAGACATATGTGTGCTTTTATAAAAAGGCACGGGTAAGATTTCATAATGTCATATGGAATAGTAAAAACTGTTTGTAACTTTTTACTCATGTAAATGGAATTTTAAAGTCTCTTTCTGTATTGCAAAAGGCACTTCTTTACTTTTATATTACAGTGTGTTCCAACCAATCTCATTTAACAAACACTGCTTTCACAAGATTTGCATGCATGTTGAACTTGTATGTATATTAGCTGTTTTTTATTCACTCTTCTTCTAAAAGAAAAGCATGGTGTATGTGATAGCTTAGAATGAAGTGAAAGATTAACATTTCCTTAAAATATGCAAATATTGTTCTTGAGGTATTAAAAATTTCACATATATATATTTTTTTGTGGTTGTATGTTTCAAAATTCAACCTTGAATTTCATAATAATGAAAATATTCCTATGAGATAACTGCAGAACCAAAAAGAAAAATGTTTAGAGTGTGTGAGGACATTTCACAATAAAGATGAATGGATAATGGCTAAGACATACAATGACAAATTAGATGTGGAAAAAGTCCTAGGTTTTAATATATTGTGAATCATAGATTATACTTTATTGCTAATTTTCTGGGGGTTTTTTTCACTTATTTCTTAATTTCTCAATTTCGCTGGCCATTTTACAGCACTACATTGAATTGCATGATAAGTATTACTTGTTAAAAAGAATTGTGGAAATTCAGAAGCCTGAGGCTACACACATATATCCTGCAACCAAGCAGAGCTATGACTTCTTACTGCTGTGAAATATGTCAGAATTTGGACGCTGTCAGAGATGAGTGTTTGACATTGCTGTAACGTTGGTTTGCATTGTGCTCAGAAGGTGCCTGACAGAACAAACCGTCAGCATTTACTTGCAGATACGGAAATAAGGTTTCCACAAAAGCTATAATTTGTGTTCTCTTACTCTGCATTCTTCGCTGATATAATATGCATATAACTGTATTTTCATCTCTAGGAAAAATCATCACCCATGGTTCTTGGTAACCTGAACAGAGCAGCTAGCCACACAGAGGGTACAGTCTGAGATGTACACAAATACCTTTGCTAGGGAATGAATGGATGGCTCTCTCCACTGACCTCCATCTCTGCTAAACAAGGCAAACACAAAAGCTGAGGCCAGGAAAAGGAACACATGTATTGCAACCTTCTACCATTTTAGATTCAGGTATTCCTCAAGAATCCTCAAACGCTGTTTTTATATTTTTCTGTTCTCCTCCTGTGATCTACTTACAACTTCTCTCACGGTCAGCACTGCCACAGTGACAGTGTCTTGTAACACCACAACATACTCTCTGCATTCACCACAACTGCAGGAAAGAACATGTCTCATCCTTTCCATCTCTTCTTCTAAGATATATCAGTAATTAGGTGATGATTAGTACTTTGAATGCAGTTGTGAAGGTGGTTCTAATTAAAGAAATATCATTGCCCCTCATCCTAGTAAGTACAGGTTAACTAATTACATGGCTCAGTAGCACAGCGTTTTAAAAGAAAAAAAAGAAACAAAGTAAAAAAATAGGATGTGCATCTGTTTGTGTCTTTGGGGGCAAGTGTGTATCTGGCCAGAAAAATATTACAAAAGCATATGATTCTTATCTCCTTCTGATGAGATTTCAGAGCTTGCCTGGGCAGCTCTGAGAATACCACATGCAAACTTTTTCTTCGTGGTCTCTCATGACGTTTGTAGAGGGAGCAGGTTGTCCCACACTGTTCTATCTTCTCCACCAGACAGATATTTGATGTGTCGCACAAGTACAGGGAATGGAATACTTTTGGGATTTCAGTGTTGTCCTATGGGAGGATCAATTGCTGGCTTCCAACCACACCTAGTAGTCACCATGAATGAAATCAGGTACCAATTGGCAAAGCTGTATAGTGCAGCGGTACACTCATGCATAAGTACTTTTGTGTTTAAGGGAAACATTTACTGAACTTATCAGAATAACATAGCAAGAGAAGTCATGGTTTCCCATCTGGTAAGAAAATTAGTATTAAATGTATAATCTAAGGGCAGCTTGTAAAACACACCAGAGAATATAAGAGGAAGGGGGGTATAAGGTTAACTTTATAGCCAGAAAAAAGACCCAAAAAGTCCCAAAAAAATGTGATAGAAAAAGTGCACTGGGGAATCAGTTCTGGTTATTTTTTCATTTTCTTTTGAAGTCCTCTTAGCTTCAAAGACCTTGATGACCAGTAAAAACTGCCTTAAAAAATCGAATTTTTAAATAAGAAAATAGACAAGCTGTAATTTCTAATGACCTACAACTTTGGGGTTGCAGATTTTAGAGCTTATTATCCATGGATATGTCTATTAAGAAACAGGGAAGATACACAATTTTTTTTCTTTGTTTTTATGCTTTTCCACCTCCTGATTTTTTTTTAATTTAGCTATAAAATGCGGAACAAAAAAATACCAACAGATCAAAAAGATAAGCGTTGTTGAAATGATGCTCGAGAAGTCCAGGAGCAATTTGCTGCTCATTAGGAAAGATCTTCATAAAGATCAAATAATAACACTGGAAATCCAAAGGGCAGCATGGTGTATCAGTGTTGAACTTTGAGGTAAAGAGTTGATTTTACTGTACTAATAAAGCTCCACTGCATGACATCTAATCTCATCAAAAACAATCCACCCTCTCACTTTGTAGTCCTCAAAATCCCTTTGAGGAGCCATATGCTGCTGCTGCTCTTTCAGCAGGTTATTCCCAGTGTGTGAAAGCAACTCTGGGTCAGAGTCTTAGTCTCTGTGTACCAGTCTCCACTTCCATAGCTGCTCCTGCTACAGAATGGTGCTCATAACCTGGCCTCTCTTCATTACTAGGCAACTATTATTCAACCTTCTCCTAAAGGCAAAACTGCATGCCTATCGGGATCATTATTATTATTATTATATATTTATTAACCCTGTTAGCCCACTTCCTTTGTTATTTGCTGTCAATGTTCTTTTTTTCTGTGAATTGATGCTGAGACAAGATTACTGCTACAACTGAGTCAAATTCAGTATGTATCAACTACGATGGATAGCTGTTGAGTCAGTTAGGTTTGGGGTGTTTACAATCAGGATTCACTTTTGACTACTGCAGCTCCAGCGTGAAGTAAAATGTGAAGATATCCCCACTAATGAGGCTGGGTAGTGGACACCACAGCAGTGCTAACAGATACTGCTGGTTATGTAGTATCCTGAGGACAATTCAGATCATATCCACCTCTTCTCAGCCATGCTCTGCAGCTGTTCACAAAACGCTGTCATATACATCAAAACTAGTGAGTGCTGGTGACCAAATAAAAGGTGATTTTATGTGATTGAGATGAACATGGATGAAAGGAGCAGAGGCCACTGAAAGTTACACTTCAAGAAAGGCCCTGGGGAAGGGACTGCATAGCCTGCAATTATACTGTAACTGCAGCTCTACTGGCTAGGGGCAGATGCCTAGCAGACAGACAAAATTTCTTTCCTAATTTATGCCTGTATTTGTCTCTCGCCTTCACTGTTTTCTTTCTTTTTCAGGCCTTATATAGCTATTCTGCAAGGTTCTCCAGGGGAGACTTTATCATAGATGCTGTGGAAATCTATCTGCACACAGGCCTCTCCTGAGTCACAGGATGTGGTGGACACTGCCATTTTGCTTTAACAGCAAATCTTTAAGTCTTTGGAAAGGGGTCAGAATCTCATAAACCTTGACTCTTCACCTGTGTTCTGACTGAGCTAAGATGGTGGGAGGTCGTCTCCTACTTAATGCTGAAAGCACACCTTCTGAATGACAGACGAATCAAACTGTCTCCAGAAGCCAGAGTTGCTGTGCAAACATGTAAGCATTTAGAAGCACTGCTGCTCTTTAAAGCCTCTTGAAAAATCAACCATGTTCTTAAGCTGCAGTTCCTCGTGTCATCCTTCTCTCCAAGGCATTGTGGCTTACATGCTAGAAATAATGAAATACATTTTAACCACTTTAAAATTTCAAGAATATGGTCTTTAAAATCAAACATCTCCAAGCACTAATGTTTTGGCTAATTGAACCTCTCTGACATGTAGTCCCTTAAGTCTCATGTGCTAAAAGTTCAGAAAAGTTCACTATGCTGTGAATACATTACTCCTTAAAAACACCAGGACAAAAACAAAGATACTCTTGTTCTGAGCTTGCTGTCATGTTTCATCTAATAATACTTTTCCCATTCATGTTTTTGTGATGCCTGGCTGCTTCTGAATTAATTTGTTTCAAACTCTAAGGTGCCATTACTATATGCAAGAGATATTTCTTGGTAGGGAAAATTACTTGCTTTATAATTCCTTAAAGTTAATTTGATTCCTGATCTAATATATACATACACCCAACACACATATTGACACATACTTGTACAAGTCTACTTCGCATTCAATGCTGTATAAAAGCCAAATTCAGCCTGGAACATTTTGAAGGAGAAATATACATGCATTTTAACACCCAAGTCCTCATCCATTTAAAGAAGAAATCAGGATTGCAAAGAAACACAGTGAAAAGCTGGGAAAAAAGCAGATTCAAGGTTACCTCTCAGTAAACAAGAAGAAAATTCTTTCTTTAAGACCACCTATTCTACATTTTGCTTTGATTTTAACTTTTAACTGCATCATATTCTTGGCTCTGCCTATAACCAAATATTGCTTCCATTATAATCCCTGCAAATGTTAGAACTGACTTCTGATATGAATTTTGCTTTGCATTTTTCCCACAGTTCTCTTATAACTTATTTAAAACATCAAGGCACTTTTATTTTGCCTTTAGCATACCCTTGAAGGTTTCTTTATGGTACAGAGAGGCTATGGAAGGACATAGAATAAATAATTATAAGTCTCTTGCCCTGGTCTGGTACTGTGAATTAACTCAAAATTTGTGTTTGGAAACTGTATCAGTTGTTACAAATTACTATTTCCAATAGACCTGGGAGGGGCTTGGAGAGGGGTGGGGGAGGATGGTAGTGTAGAAGTGAAAGAATTCAGAGGCTTAAGCTCAGAGTAAATGAAAAATATTTGTTATATAACCATAGAATTTAAAGCAGATCTGTTTTCCAGTTCTGTGCCAGATATGAGACTAATCTGGGAGCACTGAATGCCAAATCAAGGCTCAAGCATTCTTGTAAAACTTATCTGAGGGTTTTAATTCATGTTTTTCAAGATTAATTACTGTTATCAAATCCAGACGGTTAACATGATTCATTTATAATTTCCAATAATTTTAAGATGTCAGAACTTTTCATCACAAGAATTTTTTTAAACCAGCAAAAAGCTTCTAGGAAATTCATCCTCTGCATCTTCTCACATCAAGGCTACACCGTTTATTTTTCTCTCCCTTTCTGTGACTAATTTGAGTTGACCTGCTGTTACCTCTTCTCTGAGATATTTCAGAAAAAAAAAGAAAGTGTGTGCTTCCTTTTCTCAGGTGCACTTGGTTATTGGATTCTGGCTCTTACTGTGGATTGTAATCTTTCTACAATACTTTGTTCTCTTGAATGGTAATAATTGATTCTGAAGAGACTGGAGAGTAATTCATGTTGGGTTGTTGTATAAATTTTTTAACCTCCAAAGTAGTATTTAGCAATAAGACTTTAGCAGTTTTACAGTCTTTGCAGAGGATTTAAACTAAAATCAGAGAATGAGATCAAAAGGCACAAGTAGCCATGAAAATGGGATTTTTATCTTTTCCGGCTTAGTTCTCCATCTGCCTGGAAGGTGGGTGAGGAGTGCAGTGACACCGGGGTAAAGTGGGATCCCACCAAGACTGCTTCTCCAGTTTTCTATAGCACAGAAAATATATTTCTTAAACCACAGCAAAATCACAATAAATGAAGAGACCCTATGACACACTCTGAAATATTTACAGGTCCATGCACATTTCCACTGTGTCTATGGGCATCTTAATTGTAAAAGTGAAACAAACTTAAAAAGCTTTCTTTAAAATGTGGGGGAAAGAGAACAAATTAAATCATTAATTTTTAAAAGCTGTAAAAGAGCAGAACACTTTGACTGATAACAAGTGCACTTTGCAAGTGCAGGGAAGAATTACATGAGCAGTACTTTGCCTTTTGAGACTATGAACAGGGCTAATAAAGAGCAAGCTCATTTGTCAGGAAACAGCAGCAAATCAGTTGTTGTATGAGATCACTCGAACAGCTGCTCTCTTGATACGTGTAGGACCAGGCAGCTGGTAGTTTGCTAACTAAGCCCTGCTTGCTGGCAAGATTTGTAAGGCTTATTTCCCCAAGCATGGGAAAAGGCTTCCCTAAACACACACCCAGGATGCTGTTTCTGCTTTCCTCCTCAAGAGAGTCCTGTCACAAAATAGCCCCAATTTGAAACATGCTGTGGGAGAGGGCATAGCTCTTGCAACTTCTTGGTTTTCATAAAAGGGTGACCTTGGCTGTCATTCCTCACATTCCCTCTCTCCAAGGATGCAAACTATCATAACAATGCACATCAAACTCTTTCAAGAAGGAAGTCAGTACAACCTGAGTATGAAATGGAGGAACTACATAAAATGACTGCAATCAGGAGTAGCTGAACACTCATATGAATCTGCATCCTTGAGATAACAAAATGGGGCACTGCTGACAATCTGAAACTGCACTAATCTAACCTTAAGATAAGTGCACTGACCGGCAGGTCTAAGTCTGTCCTGCTGAGCCTGACAATACTGCCTAGACAATAAAGACATATTTAACTTACAGATGGAAGTAACATCCATTCACAAATTTGAAAAACAAAAACCAAAACCACACCAAAATCCTGTGACACTGTTGGGGGTTTGAGGAGTTCTCCTGTTCTTCTTTTTTATCTTAAAGAATTTTCCCCATATCTGTTTCCAAGGGGACGAATCACTGGGTGCTTAAGAAGAACAAAAGGGCCAGCCACAGAGGGCGGGGGTACAACTAGCTACTTGTTTTTCACCTGGGGGGTGGGGGAGCAGGGTTTGCTGGTACCCGCAGAGTGAGGAAGGTGTGGGTCAGAGCTGGAGGTTTCTTCTTTTCGGCGTTTTTTTTTCCTTCCACCTGAGAAACCCGGATTCCGAAGCCCACCTTTCCCTGCCCTGCTGCGAGCCAGGCCGCAGCCGCTCCGCTCTCCGCAGGCGCTTGGACCCTTCACTACACTGTAGCCCGCACACCCTCACCAGCTGAGACCTCCCGGCGCTCCCACTGCAGCTCTGGAGTTTGATACACCTCGTCTGCCACCCGGGATCTGTGCTCGTCTCTGCTGCTCCAGCCTGCTGCTCCTGAGGGTCCGGCCGGACACCGGGACCAGCTGCCCAGAGGGTTTGTTAAAGCTTTTCGTCCATCCTTTCCCGGGACCCTGAGCCGCCCCCGCCAGCTGTGACTGGAACTGCACCGAAGGTGGGGGGAGGGGTGACCTACAGCCGAGAGGGGCTGGCACTGGGTTTGTGGTTGCGTTTGCTGTTACTGCCATAGTTATTGTTGTTTGTTTGCCTTGTTATATATATATATATATATATATATATTAGTAAAGAACTGTTATTCCTACCCCCTCATATCTTTGCCTGAAAGCCCCTTAATTTCAAAATTATAATAATTCGGAGGGAAGGGGGTTGCATTTTCCATTTCAGGGGAGGCTTCTGCCTTCCTTGACAGACACCTGTCTTTCAAACCAGGACAGACACCCAAGCTAGTCATGAAGGAGGACAGTTACAAGCAAATCACTGCTTGGGCTTGCCTGAATCCACTTCCCACTCACTCCCTTTGGTACAGCTGACCAGCTTGGTGGTGAGCAAGAGCGCAAGGCAGAAACTGCTAGTTCTGTGGAGCAGAAATTGTATAAATGGAAATGGCTTCTATGGTGCTGTAAATATTCATGTCAGATAGACTTGTGGTTCAAAATACAGAGATCATAGTAACGGTACACATTTTCATTCAACACTTTCTACCAGAGCTCAAAGGAATTCACTGTCCTTTCTTCTTCAGCATTCCAGCAGTTTTTACCCATAACCCTTAATGTATATACTGTACGTTTGGAGTGCAAGTTTTCTGGAGGAGTTGCCTGTTATGTGCACTGTGCAGTACTGGAGACAAGTAATTTGGATTGGGAGCTACACCTGGTGATGGATTACAAATAATAATATTTTAACGAATAAATTATTTTCAATAGTTGAAAGATTAACACTGTATCCCATGTGGAAAAATGTACTGTGGAATATCCAGCCTATCTGATTAGTTTATTATTGTACTATAGAGGGAAAGGTTTCGTGGTTTTTGAGGTTTCAGAAGTATTAGTAGTCTGAAAGCACATTTTTTTTTTCCTGTAATTCACCTTCGGGGTACTATTAAAAAGTTAAGGTCTTGTTTGAATCTGCCTTTTTCCCCCCCTTAAGTAAAAGAGAGCAACTTAGCACACAAAAAATCAACACCTTAAAAAGGTCAGCCTGACACAAGTTGATTATGCTACTTATAAAATATTTTACACCTGTTATTTTAAATGATTTCTCATCTTCTTTTTACTGAATTAAAGATTTCTAGAATGACCAGATTTTCATAGTAATTTCATATTCTTCTATGGGCAGAAAAAAATATAACTACTGGTTTTAATTTCAGAAGCTGCAAGCCTGAATAAACCAAATGAAAGTGCAGGTTCTGAATTTAAATTGCTTTTTTTAAAATTTCTTTTTCTAACTTTTTCCAGATCATTTCCTCTTTATTAGGTAAAAAGTGAAACTGAAACTGCAAACTCCTTGAGCTTCCTAAGGAATTTTAAGTTGTCACAGAGGATTAATTCTGTGTAAGTAATTCCTCTCATTGTAAAGGAGACTTCATCACTGGGTATTACTCATAAGCATTCTTTTCCAAATAAATAATTATTTGTATGAGTGCTATAATTAAACTCTGAATATAACCAGTATTTTCAAAGAATAAAATAGAATTGTAAAATCTGGTTTGTTTTTTATTTTGTGTAAGTGCTGGGTTGACCTTATCTGGATGCCAGGTGCCCACCAAGCCTCTCTATCACTGCTTCTTCTCAGCTGCACAGGGGAGAGAGAATAAGGTGGAATACCATTTGTAGGTTGATATAAGGCAGTTTACTAAGGCAAAAGTGAAAGGTTACACATGCACAAGCAAAGAGGAGAACAAAAGATTTTATTCTCTGCTTCCCATTGGCAAGCACATAATGCCGTTGCTCTGGAAGGCAAACCTTGTAAATAATGAATGTCCTCCCTTGCTCCTCCTTTTCTTAGCTTTTATCTCTGAGCTGACATGGAACATCTCTTCAGTCAGTTTGGGTCAGCTGGCCTAGCTGTGTCCTCTGCCAGGATCTTGCCCACCCTCAGCTTATGGATGGGGGTGGAATGCTGGAGGGTCAGCGCTGGTGCTGTGCTCAGCAATAGCCGAAACACTGGTGTGTTATCAGCACCTTTGTAGCCCCCAGTGCAAAGCACAGCAGCACTATGGGGGCTGTTATGGAGAAATGAACTCCAGCTCAGCCGGACTCATTACAGCGTGCCATCATTTGCAGCTTTCTCATTTTTAAACTTTTCTCAATAGGCTGATTTTCTTTTAAATGCATTTAACAAGACAGAGTATCTTCAGGCTGGATCTTCAAATAAACCACTGATATTCCTAACAAATTTTATCTCTGGTATCAGAGTTCTGTGTAAAATGTAGCCACTTCTGTAAAAACCTCTTTAAATAAAAAAACCTTCTGTCAGAATTTTCAAAATAGTTAAAAATGTTTCCACCACCTCTTGGATGATAGCAAGAGCTAATCATTCATGGGTTTTTTTTCTCACCTCTAGTTTCTGTGGCTCCATTGGGCAATGCAAACAAGGCAGAAGACATTTCCCAGATGAGAGAATAGCTCCGACATCCCTCAATATAAATACATTTGTAACTCAAGCTACTTCAAGAATGGAAAGAGGTCTCTTAGAAAGACAGGTCTATACACATTAAATATGTAAACACATGAATCCAGTTCAAATATTGAAACAATTTTAGTTAAAGACTGCAGGTATATTAGCTTCTCACTCAGATCCTGTGTAGTCCAAATATTCTCCTTTTCATCTCAGAAATGTATCAAACCTCACAGATCAGCCTTTAAATCATTACTTTTCTCTATTTTTCTTGAGCTCTCTGTGACCCTCCATGCAACATTTTAAGAAGCTCTCTTTCTCCATCCCTCTCTTCCTCCCCTACATTTGCTGCACTTATACAAGGCAAATTTTCTGGGGTGATCCTTTCTCAGAAAAACACTCAGCATTAAAAGAAAGAAAGAAAAGATCAAATAATAAAAGTCAGATCACTGAGAGGGCAGTAGTAGTAGCAGCAATGAAAAGAAATTGTAAAAGATGCAATCATCTTACCATTCTTTTTGCTTCCTGCTGCCCTCAGTGGTTTCTGAAGTGGACAGCAGTTAAGTGACAGCTTTCCTGTCTTCTAAGTGCCTTTGGCTACAGTCACAGGCATTTCCACAAGTGCTGCGCATTTAACCTTATTCAGAAAACTATCTTTGTGGGAAATAAGCCTAAGTGAAAAGCAGTTGAGATTTCCAGGGACTTATGAGATCCCCTATGGGCATCTGCAGGGCAGAGCCATGATGGGGAACAATGACACACATCAGCCTGGGTTATTGTCAATATTGTAAACCTAGGAAGTGAGGGGTAGAAGACCCCACTGGCTTTGAACAATATACATGCATCAACTTCAGCAGAGATGGTGAAAAATTTAAGTGGTCTTGCTTTCTATGAAGACTTGGGGACTATCTCCAGTTTAATTGATCACTGGGGAAAATTCCACAACACTGTTCAAATTACAAAGTAATGGGTCTATCAGGTGCAATTAGACCTTAGCTGAAACACTGTAGTTTGCTTGAAAACTATTCAAGTAAACAATTGTGGGTCCTGGATGGGGCTCCTTTCCTAATTAATCCACAGAGAACTGAAGTATTAGCTTTTCCTCAACAAGGCATTTCCTAATGTGTTAAAGTGTTTTGCTTGTGCTTCAAGGCCTGCTGGTAATTCACAGCAGGTTTTCATACAGGCACCCATTCCATTGCCACAGCACCCTCTTAGAAATGCTTCTCCCTGTGGCATTCCAAACTGCTGTGTCATTAGATCATTCCCAAAGGTGCCACATGTGACATGATGTAATAATATCAGGGAGAAAGAAGTGTTTACAGTGACATAATGCTCCATAAAGCATGTCTTTGGTGACAAGAGGATTTACAGGTAAGATTGCCCAGCTACTCCACTGGGGAGGGCTGGTGACAGCATATTACATTTAAGTTCTGTGACTCTTTGGTAATAGCAGGTACCTAAAAAGAGAAGAATGTCTATTTGTTTGGAAATTCATATTTACTAACAGATGAATAACTTTAATCTGATATAAATATTTAGGTATCTGACCTCAACTTTTGAACCAAAAAAAAAAAAAAAAAGAGCTAACAAGTTCTGTTAATGACATTTAGCTCAGTGGTGGGATGGAAAGCACACTTGAATACAGAATATGTAGCGGAACAATCCTACACAACACACAATCAGATCGGCCTTACTGGAAGAGGAACGTTTTGGTGCTTCTACAAGAGTACAAAAATCAGAATAACAGAATTGTTAAGGTTGAGAAAGACCACCAAGGTCACCATGTCTAGTAATTGGTAGTTAGTGCCTTCTGTTCTTATTTTCGTTCTTTCTCTTCAGTTTTCACTGAACATTTCAATCATGTTAATCTGAACATCAAATCAAAAATGAGCAATTTTTAATTCCAATGTTCTACATGTGCAAGTGAATGCAGTAGAGACATGTCTATTCAAACATCCAGAGCAGGTCAGTCTCAGATAAATGGAAAAGCAAATCATGACTACTTTCCGCAAGAACTAGACATAAATGGTGTTTCTCTCCTCATTTACAAATCAACAAAATGTATGTTTCTCTAATTATTTATCCTCATACTGAAGCTAAATGTCTGCGTGGGTGGTGGTGTGTGTGTGTGCAGAAGATGTGGAGACCCATGACCAGCTGGCGAGGAGAAGTTCATCCATGTCACATTATTAACTGCTTCTTGTTCAGTGTCAAATGTGCCTGCATTTGAGTTGCCTTCTAAACAGATATTATGCATCTGAGTAGACTGAGTATACATCTGAGTTACTGAGTGTTGCAAGGTGTTTTTATGGATAGGCTGACACTGTGAGGGGAAAAAAAAGACAAGTTTTTATCTAGGTCATGGTCCATTTAACTTACACTCTTGACATGAAGAGCCACTTCACTCAGCTATCATAGCTAAGAGAACACCTCAAAAACTCAAAAAACCACTCAAAACCTCAAACGTCCCACCCTGAAAATTAATTAACTCTACTGCAAATAAGGTGCTGAATACAGGAAGCATCCCATCTGAGATCCAAACCATACCTAGAGTAGCTGTGTGACTTATCCTTGCTGTTAGCCTGACTTTGTAGTCTGATAGGTGAATATGACATGGGAATACATTGTTCAATTCATAGTGTTTGTTAAAAAGGAAAAAAAAACCCTACACTAGTGCATTAAAATCTTGACACACAATAATGTCTACATAGAAATGTAATGTGCTGAGCAAGATGGCCATCTTTTCTGTCTGGTGGCAGTGGGAGTCTCCATGGCAAGTATTCTCACTGAGATGTCTTCAACCAGATGAAGAGATCCTCCCTAAAGTTCAGTCCTGCACAGTTCTTACAACCTAGCTGACTTGATCCTCTAAACGCCCCCCAGCAGAAGCATTTTAATTTTTAAAGATCTCTGCTGATATAGATTATCTCAGCTACATATGAAGGACTATTCTACATGACCACTTCTGAAAGGTTTCTATTGACGGCTTATAAATGTCTGGTCTGATCACTTCTGTAGCAGGAATAGCCTAGGCAAATTTTTGGTTCACGCCACCTAGGAAGTTAACCCAGCAAGTTTAAGCATACAACAGCAGACACCACAACACCTTCCCTGGGGAAAATCTGGAGAAAATTCCCACCTGCAGGACTCCTGTACCAACCAATCAAAGACTTCACTGTGAAAGTTTAGTCACCCAGGTGTAAATGTCCATCGTCTGCAGCCAGGCCATTGTCCCACGTCTCCTGACAGCTGGCTGTGACTGCCTCCTCTTCCCCCTCAAAATAAAGAATCTACTGCAATGTGTATTGGCACAGGAACCACCCTAGAACCTCACAATTATAACTAATGGACAAATCTAATTTTCATACTTCTAACTTACTTGTAACTGAAGCCACATAAAGCTTACCACAATCTTAAAGTGAACAAAAGCAAGTCAATCACTGTTTCATTTTCATGTTTCCAAACACTGAGGCTAGGGTTATACATGGGTGTTTAATTTGGTTTTGATTTGACTTGATATTTTACACCTCGTGCTAAAACTTTCCCAGCTTTACTATTTGAAGTCATCTAGGCCTGTCCTGAAAAATAGAGATGGTTTTGTTTGCCAAAGAATAAAAACTTTCAGATGATTCTTGATTTCTTGCAAGGTCACAGACACCCCACCAGGCCAAGATTTCCTCAAGCCATTGCAGTGGCCTCTTTCACACTTACAAAATCATAATTCTGGAGTGGTAAAGATGAAAATACTGAGACAAAGCTCTCTCTACTTCGGTCAGTACAGTCTGGGCAAGAAACTTATATAACACCTGACTGTTACCTCAATGGTAAAACCAGTAAAACTTGCACTTCTGGCTTGTCAAGGCTGGATCCTATTCACAGGGTGCCTGACATCTCACATACTCCTCCTTGTACAGACACTGCTTCTAATGTAACAGAATCATAAAATCATAGAGTACCTTGAGTTGGAAGGGGACCACAAGTTCAACTCCTGGTCCTTCACGGGAAACCCCAGGAGTCACAGCATGTGCCTGAGAGCATTGTCCAAACACTCCCTGAACTCTGTCAGGCTTGGTGCTGTGACCCCTTTCCTGGGGAGCCTGTTCCAGTGCCCAAACACCCTGTGGGGGGAGAAGTTTCTGAGTTCTGAAGAAGATTCTGAAGCTATTAAACACTTTTATAGCTTTCTTTTTGCCTCAGAAACAATAACTTAAAGCAAAGAAGCAATTATTCTCTACCTAAAATATAGAATGATAGAATCACAAAAAGTCTTGGACTGTAAAGGACTTTAAAGATCATGTATTTCCAATCCCTCTGCCATGGGCAGGAATGCCACCCACTAGATCAAGTTGCTTAGGGCCACATCCAACCTGGCCTTAAGACTGACAGGGCTGAGGTACCCACTGCTTCTCTGGGCAACCTATGTCTGTGCCTCACTATCCTCTGGGTAAAGAATTTTGTCCTAACTTCTAATATAAAGCTCTCCTCTTGTAGTTAAAAAAAACCATTACCCTTTGTCCTATCTCTACAAGCCCTTGTAAAAAGCACTCTCTCTCTTTTTGATAAGCTCACTTCAAGTGCTGAAAGGATGCCATGAAGTCTCCTCGAAGCCTTCTCTTCTCCAGACTGAACAATTCCAGCCCTCTTAGGCTGTCTTCATAGAAGAGACATTCCAGTACTCCGATCATCTTTATGGCTCTCCTCTGAACCAGCTCCAACAGGTCCACACCCTTGTGCTGCAGACTCCAGACATGGATGCAGCATTCCAGGTGAGGTCTCAACAAGGGCGGAGTTGAGGGGAGAAGCTGAAAATTATCAAAGTACTTTTTAATTTATGATGATACACTAACATTCAGTTTAATGGGCTTCTTATAATCCCAGAAATTCTCAGACTGCATTCAGGCTAATAATGACATCAGAGCTACGAATTTATTGGCTCCTATTGGATTCCTTAAATCAATTGGCTGTGCCAGTGAAGTACAGTATAATTTGCGGGCGCTCTCCTTCAGTAGTACCTTAGATTGCCCTGTAAAGCTCAGCTTTCAAAAGCGATCAAGAGTAAAACTGATTTTTCTCTGATTGATTGTAATCAATGGCAAATTACAGCATACAGCATCTTAAATTCTCATTGACATACATATTCAGTTCTTTAATTTTGCAAATTCCTCCTTAATCAGAGCAAGCTACAGATGTTGGGATGAAAGTGACAAAGCTATCCTCACTGCAGCAATTTTGTAAGGTACACGATTTAAGCTGGTGTGCTCAGTCCAGCTGAATCCTGCTGGGCAATTTCAGAAGAAAGGACTGAAACTTGACAGATAGAGCTAAGCCCTGACAGCTTAAGGGCCTATCATTCAAGAAAAGGAGCAGGCTGCTTGTTCTCTGGTAAGAGGACTTTTGGTGTAAGTGTTGTTAATCCAGCTGCGCCAAATGCAGACAAAAAGAATCTCTTGAAAGAAAAAAAAGTCCTCTTTGTGAACTCTTAACACTTCTCAATAAAGAATGTATTTATTTTTTTGTGTGTGTCTGGAACTCTTTGCAACAGCATTGACTATATTGTACTGTGATATAACAAGGCCAGCCAGGGAACGTTTCTTGGCAGTATTTCACTTTCCCTCCCTGAAGTTCTCTCACGCATTGAACTCTCCTGAGCTTTAAACAGGAAATAAGGTTGGGAGAGCAGTAAGCTTGAGATATAACCATCTGAGTATCATAAATATCCCCATACCATGTTCTTTGTTTGCAAAAATAAAAATCACTCCTGCTTAGCCTTCCACCCATTTTTACATTGAGACTAACAATATCTGAGAGACAAAATCCCTTAGCTTTTTACTGACAAGATTTCCTACCCCCTGCAGCTGCATCTGTCTTCCCTGGAGAAGCAGCTGCATCTGTCTTCCCTGGAGAAGTGGTCTTGAAGATCTCCCATCTTCAGACCTGCTTTTGATGACCCATTCTTGCAATTTCTTGTAACCTCAAGATGTTTGTCCCCAGTGTCAGACAGCAAGCTATTGATACTTCCTAAGTGTTAATGTGTTATTCATATTTCTCTGAGTTCACCAGTGTCTCAGCTTGTTATTCTTGCTGTTCCCCAGAATAATAGAGCTTAGTGAGGCAATTTGTGCTCAGCTTCTGCAGTGTGTGCAAGTAAAATATTCTATTCAAATTTATTATAGAAAAAATAGCAGCTGCATCTAATCACCTTTCCTCCAGAGATTTAAAGCACAATAACATTCTGTCTAACTGTACTCACTTAACTGTTTTTTAAATAATACGTTTTAATGTAGAATTGCTTATATGCTCCCTTCAAAGGAGCACTTTTCTCTCCACACTTTGGCTTTAACTCCTGATGGAGACTCACTTGTCATTATGTCTCACTAGGGTAAATATGGAATAATGCCTCAAATGTCAACAGTCACAATGGAATAAGAAAGAAGATAGACAGACTAGCCCCTTTTGTGTGATATGCAAAGCTGCTTCTATCTACCCCTTGATGATATCATAGTGATGCCTGCTCATACACTGACATGGTTCTACACAGGACTGATTTTTTAGAGACAAGATGGTTGATTTAAAGTATTAAAGGATTATAATGATGTATTTTCCAGGGCAGGGTGTCTCAGCACAACACAAACCGAATGCTTCAGTTGTGCTTGATTTCAATGCACAGAAGCAATGAATTTCCTCCTGCTGCATTGTCTGTTCAGCACAGTGTGCAGACCTGCATTTATCCTCTTATGCACATATGAGATCAAGTATCGAGAGGCACGAACAGAATACAAAATTCTATATTGCAGGTTCTTCACCCTTCACCTTCTGCTAGACAGCATCTCAAGTACCAAAAAATGTGTGTCAAAATACATTATTTAGAGATATTTTCATTTTTACAGTTCATGTAGCAGGGAAAAAGCCCAATATTTAAAACAACATCATTAACAGACTTATGTCTGAATTATCCATAATACCTAAATGCTCCATGTTCTTTAACTACACCCTGTGAATATATAAAATAAATTCTTCTTATTTTAATTTGAGAACTTAGAGATCAAGATGCATTGGATTCAGGGAAAAAAAGATGTGTTTAACTTAATATTTCCATTTAAAGGTTTTAACAACAAAACTGCCAAGCAAAATGACTAAAACCACACTATGCTTACTTTATTTCATAGTAAGTGTAATCTTTTCTCTGTTTATATTGATTTGCTGTAAAGAATGCACTGGATTTATGTGTTAATTTTTCTCAAATTTTCCTATGATACACACAGGACAGCAGCAGAGAGGAACTGCTTATTGTACGCAGGTCTGTAAGGACTTAAAGGGCCGCAGTTGCCTGTCTCAAAACACTGCCAAGGCTACAGAACTTGCCATAAGACAAGCCACCACAGTGGGAACTTGAGGTGAGCACCGAGGGGAGAAATTTGTGACAGGAAGGCACTAATTCCAGCCCTCGTGAGGTGAAATCTGGTTACCACATCTTAGTTAATACATTATAATGCACATTATAATGCAAGAATGTGACAAACTGTGGGAAAGAAAGCAAATGCTCAAGCACATGCCACTCCAAGTTACACTCCAACATCAATGACCACCCCGTGGATCCGGAACTTGGACTGTATAAAGGTGGTGCCCTCAGAAGAATGACTTTGGGACCCCCACAACCCAGAAGCCCAGGGTGAAGAAGGACCAACGGAATGGTAATGGATCCACGTGTCTCTCCCCCCTCACTGCCCCCTCCTCCTTTTTCTCTCCTTTCCTCTTCTCTCTGTCCCTTCCTCCTCTTCCTCTCTCTTCATCCCCTTTTTCTTTTCTTTCTATCTCTCTACTTCACGTTTAGTATTAAATAATATCCATATTATCAACTTCAGCACATAGTGTTGTTTGCACCTTAATTTGGGCAGAGGCCTCTCTCACTGGTTGGATTATAACAAGGTTCTGCATCAGCTTCTCAGCTACTGTTCCCTGACACAATTCAGTGTCCAATGAAGCATCAGATTTTGGCGTCTCTATGCTGTCCTTCAAATCATTAAACTGATGAACATGGGCAGGTTTGATTTTTGGGTTCTTGGTTGACAGCTTTCTAGGTTTGCCATGCTATATCTCTATTATTTATGTTGTCTGATGGGAAGCATGTTTTTTGCAAAATCAGGTGGCTGATATTTTACTTGCTCCTACATGTCTCTTATTCTTAAAAGTTGTGGTTTCTCTGACGTCTTCATGGAGGAACCAACTAGTCTTTTTGTACTTTAAACATATTTTCAGATCAAATAAATCAAGTTTTCTGTAGATGACCTTGATCAAAATTTTAATAAAATGAGCCCAAATTTAATGTTATACTCACAATTTTTCATGATGTTGCTGTTCTTCACGAGGCCAGAGAAGCTTTCGCAGGTTTGCATTTGCTAGCCAGCCGCACTATGTCAAAAACAATAGTGCAAGTGCTAAGCTTAACCTGTGTTTCAAATATGTACGTAAGAAAGAGATTTAACATTGCAGATGTGAAGTGTTAACTTTTGAAAATAAACTAGAGGAGTAAAATCCGGTTTCAGTTCTTCCAGTCTAGCTGTCAGAAATGGTTATCTTGGGATTTTTGAGGATGTGATAGTCCTTGCCTTGCAGGCTAATTTCATAGTGGTGCGGCAGAAAGAGTATGTTTAATGTGAAAAGTGCACAAGTCCTCTCTGGCATCTTATTTGAGGGTGAAATCCTACAGAAAAGAGCAATACACAGCCAAGTTCTGTTATCTCTGTTCCTACCATTTTCTCTTGTTTACAAGGTCTGACAGTTTAGGTCCATGTATAATTCTGTTATGAACCTCTGTGCACAAGATGTTTACACCACAAGCAGCAGAAAATTTCTGAAGGACGTTCTCAAGGTACACCCTAGCTCAGGAAGGTTTTTATTCTGAAACCTGTTGCCTAGAAAGATATCTGTGTATAAATATATAAATAACATGGTGCTGCAGTTGTTGTGATGGCCCTATGGACTATACCTTCAAAAATTACTTTGAAAAAGAAAACCAATATTTCAATATGAACCAAAAAAAGAAAGCAAACTGGTAAGATTTAATAAATAGGCAGAGCTGTAAATGCAGATTTTTACGAAAAATATAGACTGTGGTTGTAAAAAAAGCATCCACATATAAAATTCAGACATTCACTGCTTCTATTGTTTACTCAACACCTTGAAGAATTTGCATCAAGACCTCCCACTGAATTTTCCTGTGTCATTGTATTATTACATAAACATATGCTGTATTTCATACCAATGGAACAAATCTTCTCCTGTGGACTGAGTAAACTAATGCAGAAATGCTCCTTGCAGAGAGGCATCTCTAGACTTTGATAAGTCATTAAAATAAAAGAAAGTCAAATCTGCTATTAAAGTGATTTTCACATTTTTTTTGATGCAGTGCAGATAGAATCACATGATGAGCAAAGGAAGATATATGAGTTTCAACAAAATAAGATCGTGTTTGTTATGCCATGAAGGAAGGCAGCAAAGCTGATGACAGGGCTGGAAGTTATGTCCTGTGAGATACAGCTGAGGACTCTGGTTTGTCTAGTTAAGAGAAAAGAGGGCTGACAGGAGACCTCATAGCTCTCTACAGCTTCCTGAGGAGGGCGAGTAGGGAGGGAGGAGCTGAGCTCTTCTTTCTGGGACCCAGTAATAGGCTGGGAATGGCTCAAAGTTGTGTAAGGGGAGGTTTGGAGGCTTGGATGACATCAGGAAGCACTTCTTTACTGAGAGCGTGGTCAGGTGCAGGAAGAGGCTTCCTCAATAAGTAGACAATGCCCCAAGGCTGTCAGTCTTTAAGAGGCATTTGTGCAATGCCCTTAAAAGCATGCTTTAATTTGTGGTCAGCCATGAAGTCATCAGGCAGTTGGACTGGACGATCATTGTGGGTTCTTCCGACCGAACTAGTCTAGTCTAGTGTAAACTAATCCAGTATAGTCTAGTCTATTCTATTTTATGTTTTATAATTTGATTGTCCGTTACATATTTTTTTTGTTTCACCTATTTTTGCTTCAGTTAATTGCCATTATCACTTTGATTCCTCACAAAGATTATGGGAAGCATAGTTACCCAGATCTAGACCGCAGTGATTTTTTTTTTTTTTTAATCTGGAAAAGGACACCATTATCTAACTATACTCTAAACCATGAAACAGTAATTATAAGACCTTTGACTTTGGCTTGGCAGAGAGGGGAAAAAAAACAAGCCAAGGTACAGTGATATTTCCATTATGAAATCCACTTTCCCAAATTAGCTTCAGTTTTTAAATCACAATGCAAGATTTCAAGACGATGTACTATGCTTTGCTGTTTTCTGATTAATAAATATGTTTTCCCTTCAAAGAGAGAGAGTTAAAAAAAGCCCCCTCAAACTAAAATTCTTTTAGTTATTGGGGTTTTTTTGTGCCAGCCATTGTATATGTCTTTATGAAATCTATGGTTTAAAAGACTATAAAAGCTGCATTACTATAATCATAGATGCCTGAAAAATTAAATCAGAATATAACTACAATAATAAGAGCTCTTTCAGATTCGATGCGATACAACTGGTAGGGTAATCATTGCTTCTTGAAAAATAAGGGTGCTTTTCTCCATTTCACATGAGTAACACAGTTTGGTACTAGCTATCTTTATTCAAGTCACAAGATAAAAATTAATCCTGTTTGACATAATTGACAGGCATCCTAAGGAAAGAAAGAAGAGCAGTGAGGTTTGTTTTTGGTCAAACTGAATTGCTTATGGGATTATAAACAGATTTGAACTATGGTCCCTTTTTATGTTGTAAGTCAGGTAGACTTTCCCTAACAGCATTTTCCTCCTGAGTTAAATAACAGAATTTTATTTTGACTGAAGTGTGACGAAAAATAAGAATTTTCATTTTGGCAAAATATGAGTGAAAAAGGGTTACTGTGAAATTTTAACAATATCCAGAATTGGTCACAATTCTACTGCAGAAGACTTTTTAAATGAGATAAAATGCTGTGCCTAAGGGACTTCTGTATGCTAAAGATGTGAAAGTGAAGGTATTTGGTACAAAAACTTATAGGACTGGTCCATGAATAGTAGCACACCTGCATATTCGAGAGATGAACCAGGATCTTACTGTGTTATGATATACTGAAATACAGAATAAGCAATTCCTTGGCCTGCAGAATTAATGAAGACTTGTAATTTAACGGTGTATTCTTTCTATGTTTTAGCTCCCATGTGCATTCTTTGATGACTAGAAAAAGATGTACTATCTGAAGACTGTTTTACTGAAGGCCTTATTAGGATCCTCCTCTTCTTGTAGGCTTGTCACAAAATTAATTGGAAAGTGCTAGTTTTTGATTTGAAACTTGATTTGAAAATGAAGAGTTCAAACTTTGTTGGTTGAACATCAATCCAGAACCAGACAGCATAGCTGCTATAGCCTCCTTCAATTTATGTACTGTCATGCAAGGGGTGTACTAGAAAAAGTGACAGAAGACAGCAAAGGTCTTTGGCAGGTGAGGGTACTCAAAAAGATAGCTCTAAAGAGCTCATCAGAGAATAAGAAGATAGCTACAAGTATTGTAAGTATTTTCTTTGCTAGAAATTGTCATGAGAATTATGGAGGCATTTGAAGGAGGATATGAGGTTCACAGGTGTTAGTAGGAGGATTCTAGCTTGAATAGAGGGGCAAACAAAATGAAGGAAAGAATGGCTGTGAGATAAAATGACTTATCATCAAATATAAGACAAACTTGTATACATCCAGGTAGACCTTAAAGTTGGGCTATTTTAATTATTTTTCAATTCAATTAATTTTCATTCAATTGAATGTAATATGAGAAACAAATACTGCTGCTAAAAATTTATTTGCTTCTGTCTTTAAATTAATAACGATTATTGTTCTCAGATGGGTCAGTTTTTCTTTCAAAAAGTTCAATTAAAAAGGAGTAATTTGGATGATTCCAGCGTGAAATATAAAAACACACAGGCTTTTCCGAACAAGTACTTTGCTTTCAGCCATCATGTATCTGCAGCAGATACCCCAAACCCCTTTTACATTTGCATTACAAACTACTTCAGAAAAAGCACAGGGAACTTAAAGCATGGACAGCATTTCCTGCTTTGTTCAACCCCTAACCTTAAAATACAAGATGCCTTGATGACACGATGCTGAAAAAAACTTCAGCATTTATGTCCCCTAACAGTCCCCAAATACTTCAGTGAGTGATAACAGCCTCCGGCACAGGGAGAAATAGAGTTTAATAAGAGTACAGATAAGACCAAGAATGTGCGTAAGAAAAAAAAATTAAGAGTAAGAATAAGCATAAGAAGAAGATAGAAGGTAATATCTTTTTTTCACCATTTTTCACCTTTTGTGAAAAGCTGAGGATTAATCAGAAGCCAGTATTTCTGTTTAAAGTTCTGAAAAGTCTTTGATCAATTAAATTAAATTAAGGGACAGAAGAACTGCTGATAAATTATAAACATTATTTTGTCTAGCTACTATGTAAGTAGACTATTTCCAGGGAAAGGCTTAGCTGAGCTCTTTCATGTAATGGGTGTCTAAATAGTTTTCTCTGTAGGGAAGGCATATGGCAATAGTTGATTTTGTTCTAATCACAATACTTTCTCTTCATTCCCACTTGCAATTTTTCCTTGATGCCTTAATGTTTTCAAATCTTTCGGTTTCCAGTAGAAGAATGGACGGATTCCAGACAAATTACACAGCTGAAGGTAGAGACTGCTATGCTGCCTTTTCATAGTCCACCCTAGCTTTATCATTCACTACACTAGGAAAAGAATCAGTCCCTCTATATGAGAAGCACTTTATTTAAAAGTAGAGCTTTAAAAAATAAATTAAAAAAGCCCTTCACAACCTCAAAACATATGAATCTCTTACTGCTAGCTGGGGGGAGGAGGAAAAACTCATTTCAGAAGTTGTTTGCTAAGAGGCATGAATTCAGAAACAGTCAGCCCTGGTAACTCACGTGTGTTTTTCACTCAATAAAATATTTTGACATTTTTTGGCTTAAATGAGAGCTGCTGAGAGCTGTTCACAGGCAATTCAAACTCTAGTGAACAAGTCACTGTAGGTGGCATGAATTCATACCAGCATCTTCCCCTGTCAATTACTCTGCCAGGCCATATTCCAGTTCACTCTGCGGATGCTGAGACATAAAGAAGAGCACAGCCAGGGTTTTCCACCCCTGAAAGGCTCTCCAGAATATCCTGATCCTGGCAAACAGTGGACAGAGTCAACCACAGTCTATCTTCCTTCTCTCCTGCTCCTTGCAGCCAAAGAACAATGCTTGAGCACTGCAAGGTGGGACACAGTCATGCCTTCAAATCACCTTCCAGTGCTGAACTAATGTTATTTCACCAACTAAAAATAACATACAGAGAGGGTTACCTGCAAAGGGAAAATGTGGAGGGCTGTGAACTCTTAGCACAGGAGCCATCTGTGCTCCCTTGGAGGAGAGAGGCCTGATGGCAAAAAGGACACTCTCTCCAGCAACTCACTTCTAGGTTGCGGCAACCAACCCCAGCATGCTTTGTTCCCCTCTGGTAATACCGTATATCCAGTTGGGTAATTGGTTCCTACCCCACCCCCTGCCTTCCCCATAAAAAGGGGCCTGAGTCCGCCCTGAACCTAGGGAGGTCTGTCCCTGGCCCCCCTTCACAGGGAGCGCTGGACAATTGAAGCTGCCTCTGTGGAGCTGCCATACAGCCCTCCTGTCTCTCTGTCCCCGAGTTTGCCTCGGGTGGTCTCGCAAAGAGCTGAATCACAAGAGCTGGAATCACTGTAGCTGAGAAATCGCTACACTTGCTGAGATCAGCCACTGTCTAGGAGGGCTTGCCCTCGCCCCTAGAAGAGTTGTTCTCTGCAGGACACTCTCTCTAGGAAGGCAGTGGCCTACTGGTGCTTGACCAGCATCAGACCCTCACTAAGACAAGAAAATTGCAATTTGGATTGATACAGATACCTGCAATCCATATGCCATCCTCAACCGAGGTCTGCCAAGGTCTGCCCAAATTCCTCCTCTTGTTTTGAGAATCCCATCATCGACCTTTTCCACTGCTCCCACATTTATGTAAAGCAAGAAAAGCAGAGGAGGGAAAAACAGATGACACTAAGAGACAATGTTGTGTAAATAAGAATGATCTAGAGTGGATTTGCAAAAAAACCACCACCAAACAAACAACCAGAAGAAACAAACAACAAAAAAACCCCAACAAACAAACAAAAAACACCCCTGAACTGACACAAAACAGGTGGGAAGAGAAATGGAATAGCTTGCAAGAAAGGGGAAATAAAGGCAAAGTACGCACAAGGAAGACTGCACTCAGAAAACACGAAAGAAAATGGGAAATACTATAGTTTTGGATGGGATGGAAGAAAGGGAGCAGAAAAATGAAGGGAAATGACAGAGAAAGAGAAAAGGAGAAAAGGACTAAAATGGCACAATGGGGCAAAAATATCCGGATGCAGAGAATGAAATGGCAGATAAAATGTTGAAAGCAAAAGGGGCAGCAAAAGTAATGAACCTTGGAGTGGACTAAATTTAATTGTATCTTCTTCTTTTAACTATTCTTTGGTACTGTTTACAAATTGATACGGGGTAAAAGGAACCTTATAGGTTACATCTGCCTTGTTAAGAGATAGAAGATACACAGAAAAGGAACAAAGGGAATGCAAACAAAAACAGTTTTGAGAGGGCAGGTGTTTTCCAAGGTGCTTTGTTATTACTACTACTACTACTACGACTATTATTATTATTATTATTATTATTATTATTATTTAGTGAGAAGTAAATTAAAAGACTGTGGCGTTAATTTACAGCCATAATAGATTGTTGCTGATAAAAAATGAGGTTTACCAGCAGGATTTTAGCGAGTAGAAGGCTTTTTGACAGAATGGCTAAGGAGGTGAAGAATAGTAAGAGGGTAAAAGTTTCATGTGAAGATGGATAAGCACCATGCCTCAGAGCTGTGTGTGAAAAGAAAAAAACAAATGAGAGGGTGGAAGGAGTAATATGCTGAGCGAACTTGGATCAGGAAAGTGGGATGGCTAATGCCCAGTGCTTCTGTATACAAGCATAAATTGGGAGAGGAGCGGCTGGAGATCAGCCCTGTAGAACAGGATCTGGGGTGCTGGTTGGCAGCAGGATCACTGTGAGCCAGCAGTGTGCCCAGGCAGCCAAGAGGGCAAACTGCATCCTGGGAGGCATCAAACACAGCACAGCCAGGCAGTCAGAGAGAAGATTATCCTGCTGTGTCCAGCACTGGTGTGGCCTGAGCTGAGTGTTGTGTCTGTGCTGGGTCACTCAGTTTGAGAAAGACGTGCTGGTCCTTGGTTGTGTCCAGAGGAGGGCACCAAAGCTGAGGAAAGGGCTGGAGAGTGTGTCCTGTCAGGAGTGGCTGAGGACCCTGGACTGGTCTCCTTTGCAGAAACGGAGGCTGAGGCTGACCTCATTGCTCTTCACAGATTCCTGAGGAAGGGGAGTGGAGAGGGAGGTGCTGAGATCTCTCTAGGATTCAGTGTTAGTAGACATGTGGAAATGGTTCAAAGTTGCGTCAGGGGAGGTTCAGATGACAATAGGAAACAATTTTTTGCTAACAGGGTGAACAAACCCTGGAACAGGCTTCCTAGAGTGGGGTTTCATGCTCCGTTGTGCTTGTCTTGTCTGGGACAGTGTTAATTTTCTCCATAGCAGCTATTACAGGCCTCTGTTTTGGATTCATGCTGAAAACAGTGTTGACAACACAGGGATGTTTTTGTTACTGCTGAGCAGGGCTTACACAGAGCCAAGGCCTTTGCTGCTCCTCACCCACCCCACCAGCGAGGAGGCTGGGGATGTGCAAAGAGCTGGGAGGGCACACCACTGGGACAGCTGACCCCAACTGACCCAAGGAATATCCTACATCCTATGATATCACGCTCAGCACACAAAGTGGGGAGAAGAAGGAGGATGGGTGCGTCATCCATAGTGAGGGCCCCACTCTCCTGGAGATGGCTGAACACCTGCCTGCCCATGGGATGTGGTGTATGAATTCCTTGCTTTGCTTTGCTTGCATGTGTGGGTTTTGCTATTAAACTTTCTTTATCTCAACCCATGAGTTTTCTCATTTTTGCTTTTCTGAATCTCTACCCCATCCTATGGTGGGAGAGTGAGTGTGTTTGGCGTGCTTAGTTGCTGGATGATGTTAAACCACAACAACCAAGCCTGTCAGTTTTAATATTTTCTCAGCCTGAAATTGTTCAGGCTGTTGGACTAGAGGATCACTGTAGATACCATCCAACTAAAATGATTTTGTTCTATTTTATTGCCCATGAGATGGCATTTGACACCCACTCTTTCCTCCCACAGATTTATCTCATTTGTTAACAAGTACCTTGTCCTTAAAATGAACTCAAGCTCATTCATTCCCATTTATACTATTTAGATTTAATTTGATTTTGAAAATAACATTTTTATTCAGTCCAGGCAAAATAAACAGGATTCTGAATTAAATGGTATTCAAATAATAGCAAAAAATTGTTTAGGTTCCTAACTATTGTTGCCATTTTTTCTGGAAATTATTGACTAGGATTCTATAGCCAGGAGGAAGAAAAAAATTACAGTATAGAAGAATTTTGTCATCACATCAGGATCAGAGATAATGAAATTTTTAAAAAATTTGCCATGTTAAGAAAATAGCATTTTTCTTGCATTTAAACAGAATAAAACATGTGAGATAAAAGAAAAATCCCTACTACTTTAATTAAAATATATGTACACATTTGAGTGCAAGTAGAAATCAGAAATTAAATCCCGTAGCTGAAGAGTCAAATGTATAAGAATTTCTTTACGTTGTGCTTTTCCCAAACTGCCTTCGATACAGTGTCAGAGTAGAAATCTCTCAACAGGGCATCAAAACAGACACAAACATTTTTTAAAGTAACTAGACACTTTGGCCTGAAAAGGCTGGTGAGGTTTAACACACCGAAAGTTAGTAGAAAACTGTCTTCCTAATAATGATGGTGTGATTAAGAGACAATAAGAAGCATTTTTCGCCCTCCTACCATTCCTCAGGACATAGCTGAGTAAGGATTTTTATGGACATTAAAGAACAAAGTAAAAAAAACTTGGTTTTGCCCACTAACTTTGTGCTGTTTCAAAACTTGAGGGATAAAAAGGTTTCAAGAGAGGTATACCTTCTTAAATGCTCACAAGTGTTCAAAAAGTGAACATTAGTGTCCTTAAATCTAATCTGGTTTCGGAATCAAAGTCCCAATGTCCAGCATGAAAATTACATATTTACTTTGGAACTGATTTCCTACTTGAATTCCTAGAGGCTTGTTTGAAAGAGTTCACTGCAGACTGCAATGTAATTCCATGCAATTCTTGATGTAGTTTAATGCAATAATGCAATTCTTAAACTAGCCTTGTTAAGAAGCAGAGAAAATTGTTAAGGGCTGCAAGATGCTTTCATTTTGGAGTCATCCTTTCTGTAACCATGTTAGTCTTCTGTGTAGACAAGTGAATTTGAAAGAGGTAATTTCAGTACTTTGAATAAAGCATGTTCTCTATTGCCATTATGTGCATTTAAAAAGTCATATAAGAGAAGAGAAAAATAAAAGTGCAGAACTCAATTTAAAACTCTCTTGCCACCGTGTTGGAACTTGCTGAAGATGGCTTGGTCATGATTAAAGGTGAAACAGTCTTTATCCCTACCAATTAATAATGTATTTATTATGAATTAATCCTTATTTAATGAGGTCTGAGTCATTAGAATCAAGTTTGCATAGATACAGAGAAACAGACAGATACGTATAATTGGTGGTACAAACCCCAACTTTTATGTGTGAAATGAAGGTCAGAGCTAGAGACAGACACAGTTTTATTACTAAAGAGATGCCAGACTCTTTATTGATATACTGCCCAGGTTATTGCTGTGATAGTTTCATAGTTAAGGCTCTTGGAGAGGTTGATAAAAATGTAAATGATTGCTTTCCTTGCTTCGAGAGAATGACACACTGTATGCACTGTAAAGACAAACTTCAGGTGGAACAGAAAGTATTTCTTGCTGCGTCACTCAGTACTCTGCCTCCTGGAGACAATAACTTCTCACTGGGACAGGCACAGCAGTCTGTCCCATGGTCAATCACAGTCAAGAGGAAAAATTAAATAAATAGGAAGCTAGAGGGGAAGTGACCTCTTCCTCTGAGTGTTTAGAATAACTTCTCTACAAAACATATTTTGCCTACAGCAAGACAGAGGAAGACATGCCCCAGATTCAGAAAACTACCCATGCTGTTGTGTAATTCTCTGTACACAGCCCTCAATGAGCTTAGTCAAACCTATACATTTGTTTTCAGGGGCTGCCAAGAGCAGGAGTTTTAGAACTTCTGTGAGACAGAGACAGTTAGTCATACATTTCTCTGGCCAATGTACTGAGCTTAGTCATGGAGGTTTGCCTGTGCTCACCCAGGGATCTTTTCAAGCCCTCAATATCTCTGCTGATGTGATGGAGAGAAAGAAGATGACTAGGAGCTTGGTTTTGTGACACAAGTTGCATTTTAGGAAGACCAGGGATGGTGGGGTGGTCTGTCATGGTTTGGCTGATCTTAAAGTGCCAAAGAAAAAAAGAGAACGAAATAGAAAGGACTAATTCCTACATTCAGAAACTACTCTGTAGATGAGATTCCCTGTCTGTTCCAGGTAGGTCATCTGAAGAAGCTCAGAAAGAACATTTGTTTTTACACCTGAACAGAAATAAGACTGAGGTTAATGGTTCAATTTATTTTTTTTCCCCCAGGGACATTACAAATCCCTCAAGACTTACAGACATCAGCTAGAAAAAGTTCCAAACTTGAACTGCTCAAGGATCTTGAAAACAGATAATGTGGTTTTAATTTACATAAAGAATCTGCTCATGATAACCAAAAATAAGGCTGAAAAGTAGAAGCTGCCCACTTGCGTCACAGGTGGAAACCTGAACCAGTGGAACTGCTGATGGATACATTTCCTTTGTTACTTTCATGGATGGGAAAAAAAAGCTATCCTTCCTGCTATTCTTACACTTCTAAAAGCAGTAAGGAAAAAGAAAAAAATTACCTTTAATTCAGGTCCCCAGAAGAATACATTTCCTTCAGCTAGTCTGCTTTTGACACAGATATAATTGGTGACTCTGGAGAAATCAGAACACTAGATGTACATGTGATCAACCTTTTCATGGCTATCTAACTAAGCAATTAACTAAATGCCATGTGAAAGAAAAGCTGTGAGGAATATGCAAGTGTCGGTTTCATGTTAGTTTTTTTCACATTGTGCCGGTTTGGCCAAATCTAGTAATGTATCCCCTGAGAGTAAACCAGGTTACAACCACCCTTCCCCCCACCAGGTTCGGGAAAAAAAAGGAAATTTTTCCTCAAAGGAAAGTGAAAGAAATAAAAACTATTTATTTTAACAAACATACAGGAAAAGGATAACGATGCCAAATAATGAAATGAAATCTCTCGCTGTAGAGAGAAACCTGGGAAGATTTCAGAGTCCTTCTGTAGGTGTGGTCTCTCTCCTCCTCGGAGCTGGGTCGGCGAGGGCCCACCCCCGGGCCTCGGGGAAAAATTCTCCCGAGGTGTTCTGATGTTGTTGAAACAGTTCAGAAGAGAAGAAGGGAAAAACCAAAGTCCCAGGAAACAAAAGTTCAGCTCTCCGTCTCACGCTGAGAGGGGAAAAGGGGAAAAAACCCCAGCTGGCTGAAGGAAAGCGAGCAGGGTGCTCCCTCCTGCTCCTGCAGCCAGAGAACGCAGAGCAGTGTAATCTCTGTGTCCTTGAGAAACTGCTTTGAAAAGTTCGTTTGGGGTTTTTTTTTCTCAAGCTCAGTTTAAAGGCACAGAAAAGGCACAAAATTACTTTTTGGGCATAGAGCATGATAGGGGATACACATGATAGAGTCACCCCAAGACACACATAATTGTGCCTTTTCTTTTTTTTTTGTACCTGAACCTCCAAGCACACAACTTAAACTAGAAAGAAATAGGAATACACCATTTCACCATGACATAAAAGCTACGTGTACAGCACTTCAATTATTGACACCAAGAAAATGCGTGAACTAGTGAGGAAAAACCCACTAATTAATTTCCTTCACTCCGACTGCAGCAGTTTTGGTATTTTAAAGTATTATAAGTTTAAAAGCAGAAGTTTTGGTATTTTATTTTTTTTAAAATTTCTCTCTTCCTCCCACCATGGTAAAACGATAAGGAAAATAACAGAGTGTATAACTGTGTACACATTTCCTATCTCATTTAAATTCTACTGTCAAAATATCAAAAAGGTTTTGAAGAGAAGATTTGTAACCATCATTCAAATGTCTTACAACTGCCACATTTAAATGGTGCCACTATTCTAAATGATACTTATATGCCCAAAGTAATTTTTATGCAGCTGTTTCAGTTCAGCTATTGTCATTGTTAAGGAAAGAGGAAACCATCTTGGCTAAAGGAAGCCAAGTACTAAAAATACCAAAAAACCAGTTTGCTGTGAGTAATGGCAAAAAATGATCAGAGAATGGCATTCAAATGACTCATCGTGTAGTAAAATTGGCAAAAAAATTTAAATTTTAAATGAAAAAAAATTATGTTACTTTGAAATACAGACTTGGAAGAAGCTTGGCATAACCATGGTAAGCATCTACAAATCAACACTAGGTGTTAAGAATACCTTTATCTAGGTAAGGCCCAATATTTTTACATTATATTTTTCAAAAAAAAGATAAAAAAACATAAACAAGAGCAATCTATGTCTCATCTTTCTTCTGTCTGAAAGATCTTCACAAGTTGGTAAAACTTGTCCTCATGATGAACTTTTAGGCCTTGTCTGGCCTAAACAGACACTTCTGTGCTTGCAAGTAGGGTGGTGTGTCACTTCTGGAACAGTGTGTAAGAGTTTGTCTATGACTGCCTACTCTGACACAGCAGCAAAACCAGAAAAAGTAGCACAATCCTTCCAAGACAAAAGAGTACAGCATGATTATTTATAGCAGAATAAATCAAGTCACCATTCATCTGTCTTAAGTATTTTATCTCATCTCACTCCCAAGTTTCAATTTCCTTCATAATATTTTAGCTTTCTAAGGCTTTACTTTTTGTTCATGAGTTTCAATTTGAGGCAGAGGGTCCTTTAATGACCCAATTACAGAATCTAAGCCAAAGGTACTTCAGACAATACAATTCAGGAGAAGAATGCCAGAATTAAAATTTAGTCATCACCAAAACTGAGGGTGATTTGCACATCTGACTCAGCAACTCAGAGAAATGATGCAATTCTAGAACAGCATCAGTCAGTTTTCACAAGGAATTGCTTTTCAATAATGATAATAATGAAAGATCAAAGAATTCTGAGTATATATTTCTATGGTAAGTTTATACGGGATACATATATTTATACATACATATGCAGTATAAATTGCTCTCGTATCTTCAGGTATAACTTATTTTATAGGAACAATTACATTTTCCCCATCCCCAAGTCTTTACTTGCTTTCTCAAAAAGTTATATTTGGTTTGCATTCTTCTTGTATGATGGGAAACAAACAATTATGGATACCCAATCACTATTTTAGGCACTGAAATCTTAACAAGGAATCTGGTTCTGTTGGACTCTCCCTTAAGTCTCACTGCGGGGATTGCTGCTATGAGATTAATGCAGACAAGATTTCACTGTCATTGATAACAGAGAGACAACCAAAGAGCTAGGGGCACATTCAGAATCTATCTGAGATGGGCCTAGACAATTCAGATCTGAGTCACATTGTTATTTGCTTTATATGCACTGAATCATAAAAATGATGTGTGTACTTACGAAGAAACTTAAAGCTGTATGAGAGGGCAAAACCAAATTCAGCAGTGTTACAAAAATGCGAGTAACGTGACATTCTGATAGATTTGGAGATAGAAAATGTAAGGTGGTCAAAATGACCCTCAGGTTAGTTAAGAACATCTAACAAACTGAAGAAAGCTTAGAAAGCATGCAATATACAATTGCTGCAGCAGCACGGAGTTTGCACAAAAGCTCATCTTCTGGTATACTATATCTCTTCTAGAAAGCATAGTGGAAAAGAAATTGTTTGCGAAGTGGCAGCTGATTTGGCAGATTTGGTTCCAATGTTGCCCTGTCTTCAGATGAAAGGAGTGGGGCTGGGAGTGCCCGGCAGACCCTCTCCATCCCTTCTGTCATGCAGCATTGTTCAAAATCATTGTCAGTACTGCCTTTTGATAACCTGGACTGTTCCATGCTGTGAAAAATGTAAAGAATGTTCTGCATTCCTGATTCATTCTTCTCAATCCTTTACCTTAATGAGTGCAGAAGCAGAAGGATCCTCACTGTGCTATAGACTCCATTCACCATCCTTGGGGTAATGAGATATAATGCAATTTCTCAGCTGCAGATTGCTTGCAAAGTGCCCCATGAAGCCTCTGAATGTTTGATTACCAGGGGAATAGAGTTGTCTCCTCCCCACCATTTATTTTTGGTATCACAGACACCGTCCAACTGCACAAGATAAATTCCTATAACACTATATACAGGAAAGTATTGTCTTTCTTTATTTGCTTAGGAGATTTCTTATAGCAGAAGTGCTGAAATATTTGATTTCTAAGACGCATGAAGACAAGGAAGGAACAAACAAGTACTCAAAAAAGGACTAAACTGAAGTTCCAGCCCTACTGCAGTGTCAGAACAAATATTTTATTGTCTATGGAAAAGAAAAAAAAAGCAAACCCAACTAAAAAAACACAACAAAAACCAGGATATGCTTTCATTCCCACATTCCTCATTAAAGAGAAGGGAGGAGGCAGTTTCCACTCTGTTAGCTGAGACCAAAGCACTGTCAGGCTGATGAAGGGCCTGGGAGTTCAGCTATGTGGAAGTGGCTCATATGACCAAGTCACAGCGTCTGTCATACCAGTCTGTATGTCCTCGAGTTGTATTGGTACCTACCACCGTCACTCCATCCCCATCTTCCATTTAGACATTTAGAAAGAATAAAAGCCATCTCATCTACAGCCCCCACCTCCTGAAGTTATGTAATATCTCATATGGTTATTGTTTCCAGGGAAACTGATACTTGATTTCTACATCATGACCCAGTACCATAGAAATGTGGGAACAGAGAAACAGAAACTCATAATATCAGACCCAGACTACTGTGAGAAAAATACAAAACGAATTCACTTGCAACAGTGTTCTTCCTGCAGAAATAGTGTGCAGCATAGAAGAAGCAGAAGTCAGCAGAGCATCCCTCAATCACAGGGTTGAAGAAACTGATTCTTAAATGTACTAAACATCCATAATTCCTGTTGATATTAGTGTAAATAGAATGTCAGAAAGCAAGTAAGGTTTGAAGGTCGTTCAGCTCTTCTCAGGATTACACAGGTATAATGAGAAAGTTAATTCTTGTATCAAAATTCAAGAAAAAATTCTTCAAGAATAAGGGGTGGATATTCTTCCAAAGATGTCGAGAGAAACCCTAATGATTGCACTTCATCCCTGCCTGTTTTTGTGTTTCCATCTTTGGCCAGGTTTAGAGCAGATTTTATCAGAGAAAATACTATTTCAAAAGAGCACTGGGGGTAACGCAATGTGCTGTAAACTAATATAATTGAAGGAAAGGGATAACTAGTTTTCATATATACTGATTTTCTTCTGCACTCTATAAGACATGACACAAAAAAAATTATCAATAACCACTTAATTTATCATAAGCCAAGCAACAGCCCTATTAAGTCCTCCAGTGAATGAAGTCCTGTCAATCAGAAAGGCTCTTATCTGCTGAAATTGGAAAGCACTGCAAAACACCATCTGTCTTGGTCAGCGGGAGCTGAAATTCTACTCATAAAAGCAGTATTTGACTTCAGCATTGATCATGTTTTCTCTTGGTGCCAAGAGAGCTTTCAAATATCAGTGTGCTGAGACTATGATGACTTCTTGCCTGAGCTTGCTAGCTTTGCCTAAGTATTTTGTCCCCTCTACACTAAGCACAAGAATCTAACAAATTCTAAGTTGTTGTTTGTAGACAAATAATATTATATGGCAACTGTTTAAAGGCAGACACTTCCACCTACTTTTTAAAAAAAAATTCTTATAAATTTGAAAGCAGAACATCTCAAGGACTGAGGACATTTACAGAAAATCAATCTGAACAGCGTGCAGTTTCTCATACTTTGTTGGAATTTGGATAGTGCACACTTTAACCTCAGTTTAAATCTGTTGAATAAGTTTAAAACTATTTATGTTTGGAAACTTACATGCCACCACCTCTCTCCTGGAAATTTCCTAAATTTGGAGAGGCTGCAAAGGTCCTTGGACTTCTCTCTCAGAGAGTTGTGTGGTAGCTGCTGAGCCATTAGTATTAGGAGGGAATAGCAAAGGGAGGTAAAGAATCAGTTGTCAGGGGGCCTTCAAATCCATAGATACTTCTTTCCTTCAGAAAAGTTCCACAGAAAATAAGAGGGGTGAAACTTTTGGTCCTTGAGAAGTGACTCTCAAATGCAAAATCACAAGTTTTGATTGCCTTTAGAGTGTATTAAAGTGATATTGAATACACAGCAGTGATTAAATGGCTGAATAATAAACTAGAGTAGTCAAAGTACATAGACTGAGGGGGAGCTATTACCAGAATGACTGTAATTAAGTATAATTATAATTGTATAATATAAATTATATATTGTAGATAGCTACAATACAGAGTTGTATTATGTATTATACAGTACACAATCAATTATGCATCACATAATTCATCATAGCTATAAATATTTATTACTTATTATTCATTATTTTAGCCACATCCATCCTCTTTGACTAGCAGGACTTAATTTTTACTCTGTAAGAAATCAAAGTAGGCAGTTTCTACCCAAAAGAGTAAACAACGGCCTTGTGTCTCATGGCATACATCCTCCAATGCACAGGTAGAAGGAATGCTGCCCAAATGGGAAACAAATGTGCACTTAGGACGCTAAACACTGTTGGAGAGCTTTAGCCAATATGTTGAAAGGTAGTGTGGCCAAGTTCAAGGCTGCAGATCACGCACACTGCCTTTCATTATCAGAGCTGCTGATTAATTGTGCACAAGTATTTTTTACTGCTCTGGGCCTCTGTTTCCAATCTGGATGACAAGAATAATGATACTGATCAGTCTTACAAGATAATTTTAGTTGTGTGATAAAAGAAATCCAAGGTGACCTTATTATTGCTGTTTTCCTTTTGAATAGGTTTCAAAGGAAGAGCTGCACACAAATCAAATGAGCCTGTCCATTGACCCAAGGGTGCTAAAGCAGAAGCCACATGGATGTTTCTGGAATTTTCTCTTCTTCTATATTCCAGATATTAGGTATTAATGGTTCCCAGATTTCACTGTTTAAACAAAATAGTTCAGCACAACTTGAAGAAACCATACCTCCATTTGATATCTGTACGGTATATTTTTAAATGCAGAAAGTGTTAATTGTTGCTTAAATAATTATAAATCACTTCTTAAGAGACATGTAACTGGTCTGTTCTGAAGAAAAATAGATAACTTTGGAAGAATTTGGCCCATACTCTATTTTTCAAAATACCTCGTGACCATTTCTCAAAGTTGGTGCTGAAAGAACAGAGATGCATCTCTAATATGACGCATTCCAGTGTCATACTATTCCAGTTTGCACAACTGTTGATACTGTGGTGATTTCAACATGGATGGATGCCAGATACCCGCTAAAGCCACTCTATCACTCCCTTCCACAACTGCATAGGAGATACAAAATTCAGTAAAATGCTCAATGGGTTGAGATAACGACCAGGAGAATCACTTACTGATTACCATCAGAGGCAACATGGACTCAGCTTGGGAATATTAACTGAATTTATTACCAACAAAATCAGAGCAGGAAAATGAGAGGTAAAATAAATCTTAAAACCACTTTCCCCCCATCCCTACCTCCTTCACAGGCTCTTGCCCCAGCAATGCAGGGAGACAGGGAATGGGGGTTATGGTTTATGGTCAGTTCATCACATGGAAATTTCTGCTGCTGCTCAAGGAGAGAAGTACTTCCCCTGCTCTGGTTTGTGGTTTGTCCTATGGGAGACAGTTCTCCATGAACTGCTCCAACATGGGTCACTCTTCCATGGGATGCAGTCCTTCAAGGATAGGCTGCTTCAGAGTGGGTCCCACATGGAGCCACAAGTCCCAGCAGGAAACTTTCTCCAGTGCAGGCTCCTCTCTCCATGGGCCCACATGTCCCTGCCAGGACTCTGCTCCAGCACAGGCCTCCCATAGGTTCACAGCCTGCTCTAAGGCATCCACCTGCTCCAGTGTGGGTGTCCTCCATGGGCTGCACGTGAATCTCTGCTCCACCATGGGCCTCCATGAGCTGCAGAGTCACAGTCTACCTCACCATGGGCTGCACCACGGGCTGAAGGGGAATCTCTGCTCTGGTGCCTGGAGCACCTCCTCCCCCTCCTTCTCCACTGACTGTGGCATCTGCAGAGTTGTTCCTCTCACGTGTTCCCACCCTGCTCTTCTCTGGCTCCAATTACATCTGCAAAATAATCTTTTTACCCCTTGTTAAATGTGCAATCACAGAGGCATTGCTCCCATTTCTGATTAGCTTGGCCTTGGCCTGGGAGGCACCACGGATTTGCTCTGCTGGACATGGACAAAATTTCCAGCAGCTTCTCGCAGAAGCCACCCTTGTAGTCCCCTTGCTACCAAAACCTGGGCCTGCAACCCAAATATGAAGCATTTGACAAAAGATTTCATTCACACTTAAGTAGCTCTTCTTCTATACTTACTACTCAAGTGGAGCATTCTGCAATACTTTGGTTATGAATTAAATTTGCTGGAATGCCATTTGAAATTAATGTATAGTCAGCTACCTGAGGCAGAAGTGAAAACAAAAACAATCATCTCCCTCCACCTCTAGACGACCTCAAGACAGGGATTTTATACAAAACTTTGGAAAAAGGTGGTAGCAGAATGGGTGTTGCTAACATGATATTTATAGCCATGCATATAAGTACTTATATCCTAAATATATTTATATGTATTGTGTATGTGTATATATATATAAATATATATGTATATGTGTACACACACACACATTTCTGACCAATAGTTGGATTTGATCTTAGAAGTCTTTTAACAGCCTTATTGATTCTATGATTCTATATTAACAAATATTTTTAAATGGAAGAAAGTGACGCAAGCAGAATAACCATCCATCAATATCAGTCGTACCTCGGGCTTTTCATTCACAGACATTTCCATGGTGCATTCCATGGAATCATAAAAAGTAGACTATTCTGAGTTGGAAGGGACCCATCAGGATCATCAAAGTCCAACTCCTGTTCCTGAACAGGACAGCCTGAAGAATCACACCATGCGTCTGAGAATATTGCGCAAATGCTTCTTGAGCTCTGTCAGTCTTGGTGCTGTGACCACTTCCCTGGGGAGCCTGTTCTAGTGCCCAAACACCCTCTGGGTGAAGACCTTTTTCCTGATATCCAACCTGAACCTGCCCTGACACAACTTCAGGCCATTCCCTAGGGTCCTGTCACTGGTGACCACAGAGAAGAGATCAGTGCCTGCCCCTCCTCTTCCCCTCACCAGGAAGTTGTAACTGCAATGAGGTCTCCCCTCAGTCTCCTCCAGGCTGAACAGACCAAGTGCCCTCAGCTGCTCTTCATATGGCTTCCCCTCACGGCCCTTCACCATCTTCGTTGCCCTTCTTTGGATATTCTCTAACAGCTCAATGTCTTTCTTATACTGTGGCACCCAAAACTGCTCACAGGACTCGAGGTGAGGCTGCCCCGGTGAAGAGCAGAGCAGGACAATCCCCCTGCCTCACCCAGCTCTGATGCACCCCAGGACACAAGTAGCATTCCTGGCTGCCAGGGTACACTGCGACAGTTCCTACGAACAGGGAAAGGCCAGTGAGACTTTGATTTTAAGAAACCCAGCAGAGATCTGAAGTACTGCTTTTCCCATGTTGTACAGAGCTAACAGAACAAAAATACCTTTAGTATTGGAAGTGATGCATTGCAGAGTACAGTTGTACACTGGAAATGCAACTAGATGTGAGCGAATGAATCTGTGTTGAGCATCACTCCTGTACTGCTAGACTGCATCTAGCATCTGATCAACATAGCTTTTAGCTGACTCAGTAGTCTGGCATTCTTAAGGGCATTTATAGCCACTAATGCTGCCCTGATTGGCAACAATTACACATTCACACACAAAGAATACATTTCTCCTTTGTTTCACAAAAAAAAAAGAAAAAAAAGAAAAAAAAGAAGAAAAATTTGAAATGACCACAATGAAACTAATGCAAGTTCTGATAATGATACCGTCTGTCATCTGGGAAATCCAATTTCCAATTTATTTTTTTTTCTGAGACAAATTTCATATGACTAAATAAATAATGCAAGTCCTGACTAGAGAACGATATAAAAGTTCCACTCTGCAAAATAAACTACTTTATTCCTGCATTTTTTTCCAACAAATTGATGAAGACATTGCTTTGTTTCAGTATTTTTGCTTTCATACTCTCTAGAGAAATGGGAAATTATGCTGTATTCAAACTGAGATATTAAGTAATTTTCAGTATCGGAAAAAAGAGACAAGCCCTGGAGTCCAGAAAAAAAAAATAAAAAGAAGCAGAAACAACTGCAGCAGTAGTGATATGAGATTTTCTACCGATCAACAAAAGGAGAGAACAGGTAAAATTCCTTCGGGATTTAAAACACTGTAACAAAGTGGGTTAATGGTATGAACACAGCCTAATCATATTTCTTCTTTTTGCATTATTTGTACATAACATGCACTGAAGAAAAGAAACTAAAGGACTTTTTGTTGCCTTATTGCTGAAAATACAGTAAGTTTCTATTTGTGTGCAGTACAACATCCATGGTGTAATTGGCAGCACTGACATATGTCTGTACGCTGTGTGTCCATAATGACCCAAGCAGGGCTTTTGCCTGCACAGCTCCACCTCTGCCAGCTGCCTGATGGACTCCTGCTGGCAGGAGTCCCTTTCCAACTGCTTACCACTGACCCTCATGGTTCAGTGGAAATGAAGCCTGGGATGGTATATCCCTTAAATTCACACTAGGTAGATACCTTCAGGGAGAGCACTCAGCTTTCAAAGGCTATCTCTGCCTTTGGTCCTTGAATGTGAGTCATCCAAGCTGCTGTCCTTTAGTGCTGAACTCGGAATAGCCAATTTATTCTCCATTTCTCATCTTCTGTCATTTTTAATTTATCAGTTAGATAGCAGATATTGTGAGTGCTCAAGTTAAAGTTTGGGAGTTAAGCCTGAGGATATCCAAGGCCAAGAGAAAACATAATGCTGTTCTGCTAAATCACCCAGGGAAGCCAACTGAAACTGCAGAACTCATTACCTGACCCAACATAAATTTTTGTGTTGCTTCCTTGAGCTAATTAACTAAGTGTCTTTAGAGATCATCTGAATAAAACATCAACCACAGCATTGAGAGCAAAAAGAAACTACTCCATGCAAACACAGTTTTCGGGTGTTCTCCCTTTTAATACACCTTTAGCCCAACCTTCTACAAATTACAACTTTTATACGAGTGCATACTGAACCATCCACTAATTTTTTTCCTAAGTAAAAATAAAAATTAAAAAAAAAATGTGTGTCAGGCTTGTATGCCTGTGTGTGTATGAATATAAATAAAATAAAACTTTCAGCTGGTAATTGGAGATGGGGATTATTTTTTAAAGACTGTTGGCAGGCAGAGCCCAAGCACACCATGAAGGTGAAAATGTATGCCCCTGTGTTAAGAGCTGCTGGTTTCACCAACTCTGTCCAACTGGTTAACCAAAGAGTCAGGTAGCTAGCAGGACAGCTGCCAGCTTTCATTAATAGCTTGAAAAATAACAAAGCAAGAAGAAGTTGCTGGAGAGAGGTGGTCTAGAAAAAAACAGGAGAAAGAATAAGTGGATGTATCACTTCTTTATGTGCCCTTTCTGGTGCTCATGTCATTTCCCTTTGTTCAGTTTCACTCCACCACTCATCACACAGTGCCTAAATAAGCTGTTCTTTTCTTAACAGTGATTTTGTAGGAAAAATTTCCTTCAAAGATGATTCCCTGTTGTGCCAGAAAAAGTCATAGAGTCATAGAATGGTTTGGGTTGGACAGGACCTTAAAGATAGCCATATATTATTTACATTTCAAGTGCCTTAGATGAGAAAAAAAATACCATACTAGGAGTAAGTAAAAAAAGTATGGGGTAGACTGCACAAAAAGCCAGAGTTCCATTTTCCTCAAGTTTTAGCCAATTGACTATCACAAACTTCAAGAAGGATATTTCCTGACTTATTAGTCAAGTCCTACTTTTTCATCATTGTTTTTGTTACTGTTGTTTAGTTTTTTATTTTGTTTGGTTGGGTTTTTTGTTAGTTTTGTTTTGTTTTTAAGATACTGTCATGATTAAAGTTTTCGTAAAACCCAACAGAAGTTCTAGCAATAAATTCTGAGAGGTCTTTAATGGTTCAGTAAGCATGATAATCCTTTCCCTTATGGCGAAACAAATGACTCATAGTCTATCCCATAAATGAGGATCACCCTTGACCTAAGCTAGCTCTTTCACTCCATCTGAAGGGTATTTATGTGTGTTTGAATGACAGAGGCACTATGGAAATCGTAACTTGTTATAGGATAAACATAAAATACAGATACTTGTCTGCACAGACATGAGAAGTAATTTCATACAGGATGCGAGGACTAATGCAGGTGATGTTTTTTTCTCCTATTTGTAAGATAAATAGCAATGGCAAATAGCAATACAAATGATCCATGCAACCAGGGCTTTTTCAGAGTCTGCTCAGTGAGGCAGAAAAAGTTTCAGTTTTGGCTGGTTGATGTGCACTTTGATTGCTGACCCTTGAACCCCAGGGAAATAAGAAAAGGAGAATGAAAGCAGAATTCAAGTGGCCTTCCTTCTGCTGAAGTGGGAGAGCCCATGAGTCTAGCCATCGACATTAATGAAAAGCTGAGCCATTGCACAAGCCTGATCAATCACAGAAAATAGAACAGTCACATCTAAATTCAATTTCAGGGGCTGATCTTTTATATTCCCCCAAAGTCTCTAATTGCCAACACACTTATTCCTTCATTTGCAGTAAATGTTCTCTTGTGAAAATCCTTGTACTCATCAGCTGGCTGCTAGATGTGATCTCAGCCTAGCAAAATAGTTCTGAACTGAGATTTTCAAAAATCTTAGCCATCCAGGCCAATATCACAGCTTTTGTTTAATTAAACAGCTCTTGTTTAATACCTGTTACCTATTCCAGTTACAAAAGTTTTTAACTTTGTTTACAAATGCTACTTAAGTTTTGGGCATGACAGGGAACAGAAGGAATGCCTGCCTAATGTCCTGTGACAGATGAAGGTGGCTGGAGACAGCCACACCTGAGAAGTGGATAAAGGTAGAGCCTTGTTTCTTAAAAGTAGCTGCCCTTCAGCTGAAGAAGGAAATAAGCTATGCCATGGTAAGTTAAAGGAGGACAAGGGACATAACTTACTCCGTGCCCTTGCACACCAGACTGAACTGGAGGTGAAGGGAAGGAAAAACCCTCTGCCACCAATTCACACGGTACTTTTATCTGATCCTGGGCCAGAACAACTATCTGCTTTTGAAGAAGCTACTGCATGTGTATCAATACAAAGGTGATTCTTAAGACACCTTGACACTAGCAGAATGTGAGAGATATAAGGATGGCAGAACAGAGGCAAGACTAAAGTGGGATGACCTTCAGGAAAGTTGGATTGGCTCTACCGGAACATAAAGTCCATGTTTGCTGTTGTAGAGGAAGGTGGGGAAACTGCCACAGACTGCAAAGCAGTGTGAATGGTATTAGAAAATTTTTCATTAGTGTCTGTTCAAATGCAAAACTAAGTTTCACTTTGCCATGTTTGTAGTGCCTTTTCTTTGCTTTCTGCTGAGTTTTGAGCTCTCAAACATTTTAGCATGAAAACACGTAAGTGAACTGTAAGCTTCATTCCTCATATATTTGAAATATCTATTTGATTTTAAAAGTTATTGTTCATTCCCTGTTGGATATTGCCAAAATAATCTAATCATTGTGGGGGGAATGGAGGTGGGGGGAACCAGTGACTTGTGACTTTGATAGCTAAAAACTAAAAAAAAAATTATATTGATATATGATAACTAAAACTGTTCCAAAATGACCTTAAAGCTCTCGGTACATAAAGAAGAACATGCATGAGAAAAATATGGATTGGAGGGTAGAGATGAGAATATTGTAACTGATTAGTGAACAGTTAAGAAGCTAATTGAAAAACAAAACTCTTAAATAAAGAATTAATTTATATGCTTTCAGATTATTATAGAAGAAAACAAGTGTCATTTCAATTTACTAAAGGAGAAGAGAGAGAATATATTAGTAAGATCAGTTTTCTGACACACCATTTTCTGGCCTCTTTTCTGACTTTTGTCTAGCGGCATCATATAAATGTTAAAGATATACGCGGCCAAAATTTCAAATACTGGCATCTCAGCTGTTGCTGCATTATTTTTTCTTATTGACTTGCTATGTCTGTCTTCAAAGATGCCATTCTCTGTGAGCAGAATCGCCAATCCCAAACGACTGGAACTGGAAAAAATAATAACCTACTTGTAATTCTTATAAATCATTACAAATCCTGAACCTCATTTGACAAACTTGTTTATTCCCTCAAATTCAGAAGCATATGCAATGCTGCTCTGGAGCTTTTACACACTGTCACAAATCAGGATGCAAATAACAGAGCTTGCAGTAAAGCAGTACATTGTCAAAGTTTAGAAGCATGAGAAAAATAAGAAATAAGGAACTGATATAAGTAGTGTGATCTGAATATTAGTTTTGTCATCCTGAACTATGCATTCTGTATGCATCTGCAGTTTCACAAAGCACAACTGTTAGCTCAGCTCAACCCTTTAGATAAATGCTAGTGGAACAGTACAAACCACCTGAACTTTATTATCAGGAGTATAAAGGGTCTCAGAACAAGATTAGCTGCCACTGTTAAGTAAAAAAAAAACCCAACAGCCCTGTCCCTTCTGCAAACCCAAACCCCAAAACACACACACACACACACACACACACACACACACACACACACACACACACACATATACACAGATGTATCAGTCTGTGAGAAGAATATATTCTGAAAAGAATGATATATTACCCGACAGCTGAAAGAACCATTAAAACACTGATATTTCTGGAATCAGAAGGCACTACCAGGGGGAACGTTAGAAAGAAATTACTAGAGAAAGGATAATTTAAAGCTCTTAAAGGCTAACCAGTCCCAGGGTTCTATATCATGTTATCATTACTGTGTAAAGTGTATTGTGCAATTGTCATATTTGTTCTTTATTATAATCATGAAGAAATTGTTCTTAGCTTTCACCTCTGCCATGTCACATCTTCATGAATGTGTAACAGGAAAATGTTATGTAAGGAGATCTGATATCAAAGACCCTTTTTACACTGTCAAAAGAAAGATGGAAGGCATAAAGTAGCCTGCACCTCTGCCTTCCTGTGGCTTTGAAGAAAATCAGAAACAGAAGCCTTTCCTGCCCTCCCTAGTCTTTGTCAAAGAGCCAAGCCAAGTGACAGCTCCAGAAAGTCAGTTTAATTCAAAAAGGCTAGACTCTGACATTCATGATTAACAAAGCATCCATTTGGAGGAGACTTGACAGTTAAATGACTGGAGTGATCCTTTCAGAGAAACAAACAGTTCATTTACAAATTACACTTCATTAGTTTGGAGAAGATTAATCTAATTGCAGATGGCAAATTGCAACTAAAGCTGCATAATTTTAGTGGAAGTACCAGAAAAATTTAATTTTCACTAAAACTACAAGTTTAGAGATGAACGGCTCCCTCCACACCTCAAACTGCAAGAAGGTAACAAATTATTATAGCCTAGAACCTTAAGGCAAGTTTAATGGGACTGGGAGGCAGAGCAAAGATGTTTCAGGAACACATGTACTTATCTGTATTGTTTAAATTTTTAAATATACTCATCATATTTAAAGGCCTATTAGGGATGCAGAGATGCTTCTTCGTAGGGGTGGTCAGGGATTTTTTTCTAACCCAAAAGTTTATAGTCAAAACCAAATGCGCACCTTAAATGAGAAGATATTGAAGGGAACATGGAATTTCAAATAAAAGTTTTAAGAAGTGACTGTTCAAGTACAGGACTCATTTAGCAGGCAAGAAGTCCAACAGATATCAAGAAAGTTGTTATCATGATCCAAGAGTCTTGCCTCATAAATTCCTTTCTAGCAGTTACTTAATTATTAATACAGAGGTTGACAACTTCAATAAGGGACTGAAGGCTTTCCTGCAAAACAATGGTACTTAGCTGGTTTGTGAAAGTAACATAAGGAGGGATTTGAAATGGGGCCTTTTTGTCAAAGAATAAGTGGAATCATAAAGGCGGGCTCTCCTGGATTAGTGCCTTTACATTTTTTTAATAAAAAGCTTGGAAGACAGGTTTCACCCCAATTTCAAGATGGAAATTTCTCCTTGATCTTGCTGTGATAATTCTTCTATACAGAAATGTTAATAAAAAGCTTTTTTCTATATCTCTATAACCATCTTTTAGCTTCAGAATTATAATGGCTTAATCTTCTCTTACAGATTTCCATAGCTGATTATCCTTTCTATATTTCCTGCACAAGACCAATGACATCTAAGTCATCGTATTGACCCTGATGAGTCAATTCACTTTAGGAGAAGAAAAAGCAGAAACTGGAGTCTGAGATTTCTGATGACAGATGATGCCCTAATAACTGATAACATGAAATATTATTAATAATCCATCTAAATCTCTGAAGACATAATAATATAAAATAGTAGTGATATATCAACAACACAAGAATTATTTTCTTTTCTTTTTCTATTTTCTTCAGGTATTTTGTCAATTTTTTGATAGATTTTTTAAATCCAATTATTTGAAACCTATCTTCTGATGAATTAAAAAATCTTCTACGTCAAGCAGGCAAAACCAAAGGAATAGACAAAGCACAGTAAGTGCAGAGACGCTAACTGTAATCATTGTGTGACATTATGTTCATTCATGCTGACATTTCTGTTGGTCAAGTGGCAACTTTGAAGTTCCTGAAGTGAACTAACAGCACTGTACATGCTTTATGCACACATCCCATTTGTTTTTAACAACATTGCCACAAAAAAATGGCAAAAAACAGACAGATTCTTAACATTTAGGCAAAACTGAATAAAATCCAAAAATAAACAAAAAAACTCCCCAACAAACCAATCAACCAATCCAAAAAAAACAAACCAACCCAAAACACACCAAAAACCAAACCACTAAAAAACGAACCAAAAAACCAAACCTAAAAGAAACCCACAGCAAGCCTCACCAGGGAGAACTGATTCATTATGTCAGATCCTCAAGGGTTTCCAAAACAGATTTGGCAGGGCAGTGACTTTCTGACATGACTCAGGTTGTCGAGCCAGTGATCAAGTGATTTGTGTTGTGACAGTTTTCTACAGGTCAGTTCTAGGAAATGAGATTATTTCTGTTCAGCAGGAAAAAGCAAGACAATGCCAAGGTCAGAGAATGGAGCAGACATGAAGACATAAGGAAAACTAGTGATCAAGGGATGGCTTTTGTAGCCATGTTTCCAGCCAAAGAGTTCTAATTTATGGTCCAAATACACTTCCCTTACATAGGATCCACAATACCTTTTCAAGGAGATCCATTAATTCAAAAATGAAAACAAAGATACTATATTTTAAGGGGATAAATTTTAACAACATCATTATATGTCTTTAGTCTATGCTAATGAGATTACAGAGAGAGTAAAAATATGAACCCAAACTAAATTTTAAAAAGAGAAAATTATATGAAGTTATGACAACAGGTGAGGAAGACATCGATGCAGATGCAATACAATCTACAGTAATGGTAACACACAGAAAGTTTAGTTTGGAGAACCTAGTACTTTCCACTTAAGAGCTTTGGATACTGGTCAGCCTAAATTCAACACATATCATAAAAACTGTAGAACTTTATCCATTCCAGCTCAATTTGAAGAGTATATGTTAACTGGCTTGTCTAAAACTTCACCATGCAGCTGGAGAACAACCTCTCTTTGAAATTCTAGAAGCATTGAAATAAACCAACTTCAAAGACAACTGAATTCTATCTACCTATTAAGTCATGTCAGGATCTTAAATACATCTATAGCACTATTCAGCTGCTTAAAAGGCTATTGGATATTATAGATAATATATTGAATTTCATATTCCTTCTTGCTCACTCTCACACACTATTCACCTTGTATAATGTGTGTGTTGAGCATGTGGGCTTGAATGGGAATGGCATATATGCAATGCAGCACAGTTCAGTCGTGTAGATTTCACCATATTTGATTTACTTATTTAAACAATATTTCTAATCTTTTCAAATCCCCATGGATAGATGGTGCAAATCTCATAAAAAGAGTCAATTCTATGATTACTACACTTGGAAATTTCTGTTTAACAATGGAAAACTATATCCATGTAGAACTCTTGAAAGTGGCAAAATTTCAAATGTAAAAGAGTGGACACATTTACTTTGGTGCACCCACTTCATCTACTATTGCAAAAGTTTATCTGTCAGCAGCTGATGTGGACACATATCCTTCAGTAAGTAATGTTTTTCTACTTTACATAGGAGGGAATGTTCATTTCTTAATAGTAGGAAGTGATCACAGTCATGTTACTCCTAGAACTGTTGCCATGCCCAAGGTGATGTATCACTCAGTTTTTATATTAAAATAGATTCAAGGACTGTATTTGCTTTCAAGTATCATATTTCATAGTTGAAATACAGTAGAATTGATGTTTTCCCTGCAGAATAGTTCTTAATACTTTGCAGAGGCTTGACTTTCAGAGGTTTTGTGGATGTTACTGAAAATATTGTGATGAAAGAAGCATCCCATGATACTGGAAGAATCATTCACAAGAGACAAAAATTGAATCTAAATGGAGGGTAAAGAATTTAAAGCACAATGCTTGCAACCCCTACACTTACTAAGAGTTTTCTATACTACAATAAAAATAAAAGTTATTTTGCATTTGCACAGGAGTTCTAAGCCATTTAGATTTTAACTAAAATGAAAGTCCATGGAAAGGAGGGGAAATCTTCTGCTAGGACTGATATTATTTCTATTAGTAGTATTATTTCTATTAGTAGTGTTTCTATTGCTCTGTTTTCTGAAGGCAGGTCTTCGAATTGTATGTGATTTACAGTGGCTGATCTTTGGGTAACAATGAACAAGCCGGACAAAATTGTAATGAAATACCATGGAGGGGATCAAAGCAGTTACATAATACATCAAGCCAGCAGGGAGTTCAGGAGGTTCTAGTGCTAACCCCTGCTCAGAACAGGCTCAGCCATGGAGTCTGACTGGGTTGCTCAGGGCTTTATTGCAAGGAGTTTGGAAATCCGCCAAGGAGAAAGGCAACACCACCTCCCTGTGCCCTGTGCTGATCCCTGATTGTCCTTGTAGGTAAAAACTTGTCTTAAACCTTAAAACGTCTCCTGTTTTGGCCAATGTCTCTCATTCTCCCACCAGAAATCACTGTGAAGGGTCCATCCCCACCCCTGTGATCCACTTCACTCTGTACCGGCGTGCAGTCAGGTGCTGTGAAGCCATATCTGCTCCCACTGAACCAGTCCCACAACCTCCCTTTTCAGGGTGGGTGTTCCAACCCTGCTGTCTCAGTGAGAACCTCCAATATGTTGATGTTTCTCCTGCTCTCTAGCGCAAGCTGGACAATGTTTCACCCTTAGCCAAGCCATGTTGAAAGTTCCCATCACATCGTTCTCTTGTATGCCCACAGAAGTGCACCAAGAGGACTTGGTCTGTGAGTATCCTTGCAGCTGTAGTGAGGCTGTGTTGTCCATTTAGTCTTTGGCAGTCCTGCCATATGTCAGAAGGGTAAACATGTTTAAATAACACAACTGAAATACTTGGAAAAAAAAGGTAAGTTTCTTCATTAGAACTGACAAAGCAGCAGCAAGTTTCAAGTTAAGAATAGGTGAAAAGCAATGGGCCTAAGTTGAACCTAATTAAGTTCCTTAGTTGAACAAATAGAGGAAAAAAGGTAATTAGCACCACTCCACTAGCAACGTGCTCGACACCAGATAATTAGCCTTTTGGAAAAGTACCACAGAGCACTGCAGAGCTACAACTATGCAGGTTTTCAGGCTAACTTAGAAAAATCTGCATAATGGAGTTATCAGTGTAATGATTTCCCAGAGAACATGAGAGGAATGTGGTAAGTGACTTTGTTGGAAGTGGAAAGATGTGTTTGTTCTTAAAAGATGCTTTTAACACTGTACAACAGGAAGAAAAGCCCAAAATACTGCTTCAATATGTATTTGTAATCTAAATGTATAATCTGTTTTATGACAGTGGTATGAAGAACTTTCCCATTTTGAGGGGAAGGTGCAACAGGACTGTGCTTCAGCCACATTTTTAGTATTTATGTGAGTTTTAGTATTAGCAGTATTGTCAAATTCTTCTCTGATCAGCTTTCAATAGAAAAAGATCCTCAAATAGTATTTGAAGACAGGCCAAGAAACAGATGGGAGAAATGCCAATCTGTAAATACTGTGTTTCTATTTCTCAGTTATTTGGAGCATTGTATGGGATTAGGGCCTATTTATTAGAGTAAGGCTTGAAGCAGAATATATATTGCTTTACCGTTATGAAAGAATGCTGTATTACTTACAGTTTGTTTTGCCCTTGAGTGCCATAATGACTTTTTACCTGTATTAAATCCTTGGTTTTTTGTAATGAAACGCATACTCTTGTGCCTTAATGAGCCCTCAAATGTAATATATAATCAGACATTATGAATCTGCAATTGCTACATTCCCTGTTCACACATACCAGTTTCCAATATACAACACAACTTTATTTCTGGTGGATCTGTCACTCCAGCCTCCTGGAGATTTCCTAGAATGAAAGTACTTTTAATTGTTTAATTGCCCTTAGAACCTGATGGAAGCGTGGGTGTTTGTTTCTAAAGTTCCTTACAATAAAACAAAAAGGACCAAAACCTCTAGCTAGATAAGGTTGAATGTTGCCTAGTAGATAAAGGAGCGAAGGAAAGAAATAGTGATGATTCCAAGTGTCCTCTCCAATAATTTCTAGCACTGCTATGGTTTGGTTTAACCCATGTAGGTTTCCTCTGTTTGGCACTGACACCAAGGGAGAGCTTCTCATTGATTTCAACTGTACCACAGCTAGTATCAACTCTGAGGGACATGTTTGTGACTACACTTCCTTGTTTTTACATGGCAAAAAGCAGCCTGAAAAATGAAACTTAAAGTGGCAAAGCTGATTAATTAGACAGACATTGTCACGAAGTTTGAACAGCTAAGAATGACCTAGTATCTCTTTACTGTATCTAGTCATCCAGTCTTATACTGCATATTTTGTCTATTTCAACAAAACATGATTTAAGATCACTTAATAAAAATGCTTCAGATCTTTAAAGCTTTTCTGACATTGATGGATCTCCCCATAGGTTTCTGGATAGCAGACATACCCTTGAAAATTTTTTTTCTCAAGTTATGTTACTGTATGCCATATTTTAGAAATATTTCATCTACCTACACTGACAGAAGTCAAAATCTCCCAAAACCTATGGTGATTGTATTTGTGAATTAGTGAATTACTGTAGCTAGAAATATTTTCTGTCACTTCATTATAAATAAGGAAAATCCAGTTAGCTAACCTATATCACTCTGAATAAATTAGGATAGTAGAGATGATTGATCAGTCTCATCTTTTATGTATGTGAAAAGGATAAAGGACTGTGCAATAAGTCAACTTATTTTACACTTTAGTGAATAACTGTCTTCTTGTCTCTTTTTTTCTTTCTGTGTACACAGCAATATATAGTTAATATATATCAAATCACTATTTTCAAATAGAATCTGTGAATCTAAATGCTTCAAACAGCCACAGGGGCATATTTATTCCAAAGAGTGAATCCAAAATGACACAGCTAATGAGCATGTCCTTGAAGGACTGAGGCTGCATTTATGCATATGTAATTTGGTTGAGATGGATTCATTAAGGAAAGGCAGAGATGTCCATATTACCTGAAGCCTATGTGAAGAGAACATCTGTTTTGCTAAATGGAGAGCATTTTTGAAATGAGAATGAGCAAGAGACCTCATCTTTGTACATGGAAATAAAAGAAGGAAGAAGGACTTAAGAAAGAACAGTTAAGTATCAGCATCTGCTAACGTGATGTGGTGCAAGAAAATACCCATGCAGAAAACTGCATGTTTTCTGGGCTGCCTGGACCAACTCATATATTTCTAAGTATGAATATTCACCATGCTGTTAGAATCTATAGAAATAAACACTGAGATTTTTCCCTGTGCTGTGTTCATCTCCAGTATTTTCTAATATTTCTCAGGCAATCCATACCTGCTCATTTGTTCACTTGTACAATTATTACAGCATTCTGAGAGGGGCATTCAGAGACAAGCAAAGACAAAGCTTTCAGGCATGTATTCTCCATGAGTATGTAGTGTCACTGCCCTGGGAGATGGGTTGGCCTCGGGTGGTATCCGTCCCACTTAGGAGGCTACAGTGACCTTCCCGCAGTGGCACTGAAAAGTGTCGCGTCTCGGCGGCCGCTTGGAACGGGCTGCACTGGCTCGGTATCAGCAGGGCACCCAAAGTGAGGGGACCAGGTGGTCTCAGCCTGGGGGGTGAAAGAGGCAAGGGAGAGTGATGTCTTCCAAGGCTTATTGCCCTGAAAGCGAAGGGGATGAAGTGGCCAACGAGAGCCAGAGGTGCTGAGATTTTCAACAGGGGTGGCACCGAACAAACAACCAATAGGAAGTAAGTTCGGAGCGGAGTCCCGGGGACACAGAACCAATGGCCAGGTTACAGAGGAGGGAATTAACAGAACAAACCTATTAACAACCAAAACTTATCAGAACTTTCTGGAGAAGTGGTGTGGGCTCAGAACCGGGTCTCGCCCACGGACCGGTCCTTGCTCTCCGAGTCGTCTGCCCGTTGGGTAGGCATGCCGTGACAGACAGCGGGCGGACCCCGAGTGGTCCGAGGCACCCCAACAATGTAGTGCAGCTGCAATGGATCCAAAAAAGATTCAACTGGCACTTACTTTGGAGTGAGAAGCATTAGCATGCAATATAGCTATGACCAACTTCACTTATCTTCCCTCCTAAGTGAAAGCGCCATACAGTCACAAGGCACCCATGCAAGTCAAGTATATTCTCCATATGTAATGTCTGGATACACAACAATATATTTTGTAAAATCAAACTCTGCAGAATAAGCCATTAACAAGGTATAACCAAAGGAATATAAATAAATAGCCATATGTATAAATAAAGGATGAATGACCAACAAACTTGTGTCTGCACCAGCACAAAGCCATGCTTACTTAAGCCAGTGGTTTGTCAAGATTATGCAGGGTTCTGCTTTGCGGCGTGGCTTAGCAAGGTCTGCAGATACCAGAGTGTGTGTGCAGCTAGTTCTGATCATCAGAAAAGTCCAAGTTGTGGAGACCTCCTCCTTTATTCTTCATATAAAATTCAATACTCTTACGTTTTAAGCTTGGCTTTCTTATACTAATCCTTCTAAGACTAGAAACTAGAAAGAACTTCTTACCCAGTCTCCACCACTGGAACAAAAGGTTCCAGTGTGAAGCAGAGCACAGATTATGGAGAAATTGGTTATACTCTTATATTGCATTTTGTGTTATTTTACCATATATTTACCACATTTAAAAAGTAAAAATTCTGTATTTTTTACTTCTGAACTGCTCTTAATGAAGTGCCACGTCTGATTTACATTATGCACTGTAAAATATTTATGTTTTCCTGTGGAAAAATAAGAAAGAGTTAAAATTTCTCAGTTCTGCCTTACAGTTTCCTTCACATTCAGACAGCAGATCACCAAGGGAGGGCTAACCTTGTGAAAACCTCATGTTATACTGTGTCCATTAGAATTTATTTTGTGAAGCTAAGGAAGGTGTAAGACATCCCATTGTTTTCCTTCTCTGTTCTATTGAGTCAGTGGATGAGTCTTGCATGTTTTCATGGCTATTATTGTTAATAATGATATTTCCATATATACCAGAGCTCAGTTTTTTAATTAAAAATAGGTCCTCAGCAGCAGGACAAGCACTCTATGAATGCGAAAACTTATTTCTTGATTGCAAGGTTTTAATCATGTGTCTACCTGAAGCATGACAGGAAATGCATAAATGCTTTCTATCTCTTCCTCATTAAAATTAAAAACACTACACAAATTAAGCATGAGTCATATGAATAAGAGTGCAAGGGATGAAAATTTCAGAGGCACTGCATGTTGGTCATGAGCAGCTGAGTACCTGCTGTTATAGTCTCAAGCTTTCCCACAACAGCATCTCCCAGCCCTTACGCGCTTAGACTAAGAAGTAAAAGTAGAATATAGACAGGGACCAAAGGCAGTGATGTTTATTTTTCAGGCAGAATAAAATAAATAAATAAACTGTTTGATCAATATACTAGAAATAAGATAAAAATCTCCAAACCTTCAAATGGAAGAACTTTAATTTAGTTTATGAATTCCACACATAATGAAGGCAAATCAATACATGGATTTTCCTGTACTACTTAATGATTCATCAGTCCCTTAATATAGATATGCTATCCTAAAAATACGTTATATATAAGTAAGATGAAGTGGAAAGTGAAATTTGTATTTAATAGCTACAGACCATGGTAGTGTTTCTGGCAAATAAAACGAAAGAGTAATTGGGGAACCCAAGTAAACGTGCACTTCGTATTAACTTCTGCTAACTTCTCATCTGCTTCCAACAACATAAATGTGTATCATAAACATGCAACAGTATTTTGATGATGGCAAGTCCACCGCATTGATCACTGCTAAATACAATTAGAGAACAAAAATTGAAATAATTCTGGACATTACCTAGCTGAATTTTAAATAAAAAAGACATTACATACAGAAATAGAGTGGTGGTCAATGGAGATAGGCTGTAGCTGTGATTTACGCCAACTTCTTAGTGGTTTGCTTCCCATTTTGTTCCAACCCCCAGATCTTTATTTCTTAAATTCAGATATGGAAAACAATAAAGTAAAGTTTTTCTTCCTCTTAACTTCAGGTTGGGAACAAAATTGAGGGCTTCTAATTTCAACTTTCAGCCATCATACTGTTTTTCTCTTTTCTAGAACATGTCGTCCTACTTGAAAATATTTAATTCCTTTGCTTTCCCTTGGAAAAACTGAGAGACAACTTCCCCACTTTGCTAAGGTAGAGGAAAAGTCCCCTTCAACTAGCTGACTGGACTGAACTGATTGAAATTGGATTCCTCTTCTAACTTGCTACTTTTTAAACAGTGCATCTTCCTTTTATATGATGAGAATATTGATCAGTGAATTGATCAGTTATTGACTGAATAGTGAATTTCAAACCTACAGGACTTTTATTTCTTTCATCTAACAGTCAAGAGGTATACTTTCTCCTGCTAGATGCACTTCTGCAAGGATGGAAAGCCAAGGAAAATCATCAAGAAATGAAAACTTTTGTTTCATGGATTGAAAGGCACAGCAGACTTCTGTTAAAAACACTGTGAAAAGCATAACTGTACATAGAGAAAATGTTTCCATTAGGCACCTGGGGCTGGCTGCCTCAGGCCTTTGCTAAGCAGTCAAACATCATCCCTCATTTGGGAAGCTTTCCCTGTATTCTCAGCTGTGATTCTGATCACCATGCAGTCACCCTCTTGAAAGGCTGTTTTTGCCTGTTATCTGCTCCGTATTCTTCTGAAGTTCACTCACTTTGTGACTGGCATCTCACGCCTCTAACATCACTGCTACATCAATAAGCTCTTAGCACCAGACTGGCCAATGCCACGGTCTCACCCCTCTGCAAAAGAGAAGTGTTCCCCCCGCTGCTTTTACATTCCTTTTCTCTCTCCTGACTGCACCACTGATTCTCAAAGGAGTCTTGAATCTAATGACTTCAAAATGCTAAGAGAGGAGAAAGGAAAGTCTCCATAAAGCAAAGTTCTTCTGAAGTAGTGGTGGATAAAGTGCTTGATCTTTGTTTCAAACCTGGCATACATAATCATGCAGAACTTATCCTACTAGGGCTGGGATAGCAAAAAAAGAAAAAAAAAAAGGAAGAAAATTAAACCCCAGAACTGGTTAATGTTATGTTAGCAGCATTACTGAAAATGAGTGAACCCACAGGAAGCCTAACAAACAAGTTAAATTGCAAAAAGCAAGCAAGCAGAGTTCTACTAAGAATTACAGGAAAATGATAAAAGCTTTTTAGAAGCACTTTAATATAGCATACATTACATGCAGGATCAGATTTTTACCATTTCAATTCTAAATAATGCATGAGTCATAGGTTTACCAAACTGTTTACAGTGAATTCAGTTTTCAAAATGAACAATGGCAGATTAAGACTCAAGGTTAGAAATGAATTGTACATACTCAGCTGCACAAGTATTTCAGGGATGGACAGGACTGGTAGGAAAAAATGCAAGTTTCTGACCAGCAGCTAACAATTTTGTTTAGAAACAGTGATTTGAGTAAAAAATGCTTGTTATATGGATTCAATTCTTAACAACAGGAGTGGCAAAGTTTTCACCTGTATCCCTTTCACTTGCAAAAGATGACACAGGCTATACAGTCTGTACAATCAGGGGTTAAGTCTGCAATACTTGCCTGCTCAAGCCTGCTGTGACGGTGTAGTATGTTCCTAAGCCACCAGAGACAGCTATGCAGGTGACAGATCATGCACCACAGCTGTGCCCTTCAGCTTTGGAGTATTCAGCCTTATTCAGCCCAGATTTTTAGTGCATTTGAGCATGGCTTTTTTGGTCTGGTGTGGTTTGGTTTGGGTTGTGTTTTTTGTGGGTTTTGTTCTTCCTAAGGGTGAATGTAAGCAAGATGTGAATGCATCAAACCCCTTGCACTTACACACCTGTCGAGAAAGAAGAAATCTCAAATCTTTTCAAATCTTTTTTTTTTTTAGTGAATATTAGGGCAAATATTACAGTATTACTTCTTCAATATCTAAAGTGCTTTTCTTTTTCAGAAAAAAGACAGTAAATACCAATTGCATGGGATAGATTTCTTTCCTCAGAGGTTTTACAACTGTACAAGACCAGTAGAAGAGCAAATGTGACAGCGAGTCATTATGCTGTTTTAAAAAACTTCTGTAAAAGAGATTATTTTGTAAGAAAATTCACTCTGAATTTGTAAAATAATACAGATAAAAGGAAAGTTTGTCTCCCATTCTTTTTCAAACAACAGGCAGAATATAATTTTTCATTAAACCTTACTTAGTGATCAAGAAAGATGGAAGAACAATTTCTCTGCAGAATTTTATACAATATTTTTAAAATAGCCATAAGTCTTCAAAAAAATCTTCATTATGTGGACCATATCTTCATATAACGAGTATGTGAACCAAATTTACTTGCTTTGGAAATTGAGAAGGAATTTTAGATATGTGTGCAATGTATTTTACCCCATCTTTTCTTGCAGCTGAACTATGTTTAGCACAATTTCTATTACATACACTTCTCACAAACATTGTCAGCCCGGGTTAAGCTTTTCATTGTAGGCAAAGCTCAGCAGTGCTAACTAAACTAAGACTTTTCTTCTCTGATAAATGAGCTCACTGCTGGCTATCCTATATATATCCCATTATTCTCTGCTAGGAAGCAATAGATCAGCAGAAGTAGTTATTTTCTACATGAGATTTCTTAGAGTGGTGAAAAAGAAATCTTCAGTATATCTTAATTACTTTTGGATTTTTATTTTATATACTGATAAGAGAAATTAATTCTGACATTTGGAGAACTTCACAGGAAGTTATATCAGCATAGCCATCATTAAAAGCACTAACCTGAATAGTCCTTACTTAGCAGAAAATGATACAGATTTGTGAGACTGGAATTTTGACAAACGAGCAAAACCAGTTCATTGACAAATAGGTTTAGACAGTGAATTTAATGAGGAGTTTTTAATTAAGTAGACTCTAAGGATGATATTGCTGAGGTTCATTTTTTTAATCGGTGGGGACTCAAACTAAAAAATATTAACGTTATATATATTTTCGAGGGAAGTTTACCACGGCATTTCGTAAAAGCGTGATTTCAACATAGATTTCATGTCCTTTTTTTTTTTTTGTCTTTGAATGATCCCTCAAAGACTAAAGAAACCATGCAGTTCCTGGAATGAACTGGCATTGTGTGTGGGGCTCTTTCTACAATATGCTGTCTGACTGGATCTCTACTATACCTTAAAAAAAATTAACAAGACTTAAGCTTTGACTTTAGCATATAACTCTGAGTTATGTTCCAATAGATTCAAAGTATTTTCTTATTTTATAATGTCCTTGTGCTAGAACTTGTAATTTGCTGTATTAGTTATTACTGCATTTTATTAAAATACCAAATCTTTAAATAAATATTTTGATGATAAACTCATTTCATATAAATTTGACACAGTGTGATTGGAAACACAAAAAACTACGTAGTTCTAAGTGTACTACTTTTTTTCCACCGTCTGAATAACAGTGCTATGAAAACCAAAAGATAAGCAGTGAGGAGCTGGGTGTTCAATCTCAGACAAAAATGGGAGCAGTGCAGAGGTAGGGGTTTGGAAGTTTACTTGTTTAAGTTAGTTATTGAGCTAAGTTAGTAAAACAATTTGTTTTCTGTGACCGGTGGGAGGTCATTCATCTTGCCACTTACTCAGCTTGGGAAATGTTTTTAATCTTTCTAAATGATCAATTAAGAAATACCTTTGTCATGCCCCTTTTGCAGCCAGTGGTCAACCACTGATGCAGGATTAAGAGAAAGCTGAGGCAAGCAAATGAAGAGGGTAAATCAACAAGAATCATCAAGAAGTCTGGAAAAGAGGATTTATGAAGAATGACTGAAAGAACAATAAAAAGGAGAAAAGCAATTAAGGTACCTTGCTGGAAAACAGCAATATCTTGCTTCTTACCCAGAGCTTAGCTTTACATGCATTTCATCTCTCTACATTTACCCTATCTGGCTCTACAGGAAGGTAGCAAATTTGTCTCATTAAGGGATACATATTCTGGAGCAATATTTTAACATTTGAAGTATCTTATTCAATCTGCAGCAGTTAGCAAGTAAACCAATTAAATTTAAGTTATTTGGTATCAAAGAAAACTGCCAGGTTACGCAGATGTTTTGAGTTTGGATTATTGTGATCAGGTGGACTTTTCAGCCTCCCTTTGTAGTTTTTATAAGTATTCTGTAGAGAAAAAAATAATTATGTCTCTTAGAAGTACTGAACGATGATTTTACCCAGAGCAGCATGCTGCAAACAAACAATTTTTCTACAAATCCTTCATCTGACTTCTCAAATAAACAAAGTCTGTAAAATATGGGATAGAGGGGATTTGGAAGATCATGTTGATAATGGCAAATATTTCCACATCATAAATGATTTTTAATGTCTGAATTATTTTAATGCATAACATAAGGTAATAATAAATATGCCTTATTTTCTGAAATCTCTGTATACTCACCTAGCCAAAATCCTGGTGTAACTTCATAAAGCCTAACTAGGAGCCAATATATACAATTTGTACTTTACAGATACAAAGCAAACAAAGAAAGTGGTTGTTTCCAGAACAGGAAAACAACCCAAGCCGGGAAAGCCTTCTCACCAGAGGTTATGGCTGATCATAGGTTTACCCTGCTCCAGAGCAGGACTGAAAAGGTTACTGAAATGAAATCCACAATGAGTTGCTAAAAAAATAAGGAATATCTCCAACTCATAGTCTTCCTAAATTGCAGCTTCTTGGAGCCTGGGCAAATATGTCAGAGAAGCTTCGCATATAATTGTTCAGAATCTATAATCTTCTTGAAAAATTATTTTTACTTATCACTAAGATTGGAATGATGGGACACAGGGGCCTTCAATTTGACTTTGTACATCTGTTCTTAAAGTCTCACATTTGCTTCATATTTTTCTGACTTTTTCTGCATTTAAATTCGACTCTTCTTTTATTAAATTCTTCACAAGATTAACCTGGTGATCAAAGCCTCATCACATGCCACTGCCATTGTCCTTTGTTTGATATGAAAACTACAGGGCCCATAAAAGTTTATCTGTATGATGAGACATTCCTGGTTCTGTATGATGTGTTGTGTGGAGGAATGTGACTCCTACCCTATCACATGGAAGTGACATCACTGTTGTCATGAAGTTGACAGGGTATTCTCACCTTGTCACTGGAATGCAACAATAGCTACTATTACAACCTATGTGCTTCACTAGAAATTAGGCACATCTCAAGAAATTTTTTTTTTTGCAAATTGTGGAAATGTATTGCACGCGCTGTTTTATTTCTTGAGATAGTGTATTATATACAGTGAATTTCCTTTCCATACAACAGCTCATTACAAATCCTTAGACAAGTTTGAAATAATACAATCAATCTGCACATGCAGGCCCACATGCAGAATTCTCAAAATATTAGCAATTTTATCTGCCAGTCCGAATATCTACACATACAGTTATCTGTGTATTTTGATTTATACTTCATCAAATCTTTTCTATTGAATGAAAATATTAACTTCACTTCATCCTGAATCATGGGTTAAGCCATAAAACCAGAAAATTACATGAAATTTTCTCATTACTATTGAGAATTTTCTCCCACAGGAGAAAGGAGTTTTCACTCACTCCTCTAACACCACTTCCACAAAACACAGACACAGATACTAGTAATATATTGCATTCATACATCATAGTTGCATTTTCAATTTTTAGATTTTTTTTGCCATCTATCTCTGCTAAAGAGTTAGATTCTAAAATTTGGGTCAAATAAATGATTTTGTTCTCATGTTTTGTTTTGGTTTTCCTAAAAATTCAATTGAAAAAAAAAAAATGAAACCGATCTTGAATTGATAGGGAAGTTGCCAAGCATGTAAGCTAGTCATAAGAAAGATAACATGAAATAACTGGCCCTCCCCCACCCAAATTTTCAAGCAGTGAAACTCTACATGAATAAAGAAAAGAAATAATTGCTTGACAAACAGCTACTCAGAAAGGATCCTTAACAACCTATGAATGTGCCAATAATTCTTAACTGCTGTCAGAATAAATTTTCTCTTGGAAAATGGTTATATTTAAAAGGAATTCTTGTTTTTTAGTTTTTAATGCAGTAGGCATCAAATGGAAAGAAAATGAAGGGCAGACATTGAAGATTGATGAGCTTGAGAGGAGTCCAAAAATTATTTCAATATCTAGGTGGCTAAAGTTATTGTAGGTTCCATTAAGACAAATCATTGTCTAATATTCTATTCCTTGCATATAGATCTTTTGGCCACCATCCAAAGAAGAATGACATTACTCCGCATTGACCTGGTTTATTGTACAGTGGAAAGAGGCACAAAATTTCCCCATCTCTAGAAGTATTTTCCACATGAAATGCTTCAAACCTGCATATGTCTAAAAAATTAAAGTAGGTTGAGCTTATATTGTTTTGGCTTTCTACACATCTTCTTTGTATGGAACGTTTAACCTTCTCAGAAAAAAACAACTCTGGTTTGATATTATTAATTATGTCAATGAGGCACAGCTGTGAATAGCAGACCTGAACGTGGAGGTGATCAGCAGAACTATTTCAGCAGGATAGGGTCTGATTAGGATCCTGGCTTGGGAACAGTCTGTAAAACCCTTTGCCAGCACTAGATTCACCACGATGGCATGCTGATGTTCTTAGGGGCTGGAAAGGTGTCCAGGTAGTCTAGGAGATTTGTTTTACATCACAAGGAACCAAATGTTAAGAGATATCTTAAGAGGAGAAGACCTCACTCACTGATGTATAGAGCAACTTTGTAGCTGGTAATTTATGTGGCAAGAGACACTAATCCTCTTCTCATTAGCCTAAAAAAAATCCGTAATCAATTTCTATAGAAATATTTAAATACTTTAACTTCCTATCTAAGAGAATATCAAGTGCGCATTTGTGTAAAACACACAAGTTGGGTTTCAGGATCTTGTGTCCCACTATTTCTGGATGTGCAAGTGAAACCCAGCTGATGAACAACTTCAGAAGAACAGTTGCATGTAAATCTATCTTGTATTTCTGAGAAGGTCCAAAGACACAGGATAATATATCTAGCTGAAATAAAAATATCTACATGAAAAAATGCTTCTGCTTTTTTGCAGTGTGTAGGTCCAGAGAGAAGTCACAGTTACATGGGTTATTCCCATTAGGTAATTCATAAAATAGGTAGTCCTAGCTTGCCATTACTGAGGTCTATAAAACTAAATGGTGGTCTCTTTCCCATAAGAGCCAGACTTTCCTTCATGCCACCAGCAATACACTTATTATGATGCCATGCCAATCCCAGAAGAGAATTATCTATTTGCTCCAATGAATCTCCTAACTGGTTTCAGGTTTTCATAGTTTTTAGCTAGTTCTCACAAAACAGACTCACAAGACTACAAGTGGAGATGTAGGGCTAAAACCAAAATATCAGAAAGCATTTTCTGTACTTTGGGGGCTGGATGGGAAGGTAAATGAAGGGAAACTTGAATGCATACAGATAAAACTAGACCATTATAGAAGCAGGTGAAGCAATTCTGTCTTCTGTGCAAATAATTATTCCAAATCCTTTTTTAAAACTTCAGGGTTGTAAATTTTTATTTTAATCACTTTCACACTCATAAAAATGTAAAATACAAAATAAAAGAGAAATTCAGCATACAGAGAGAAAACACAGTAAAAGCTCTTCAGCCAGATTCCATTTGATGCCTTGCTTGCTTGCCTTACTGTAGAAAATCCATCTCTCACATAAAACCTGCTGTAACTACAGCCCTTCCAGTACTTGTCCTCTTTTCTCTTCCCTTTCCACGCGTCAAACATTTCCTCCCATGGGTCTGAAGATTACAAGTCATGTATCTCACCTTACCTGAACAGGTGCTGTGACAGCAAAGCAGGCTGTCCACAAGGCTCAGACATCACCTTTGCCTCCATGCAGCATCAGTCTGGGACTCTTCCCTCTACTAACCATTGATTTCAACAAAACCTGTAGAAATTCCAATCTTTGAGGCCTCTATCCTGTTGTATTTGATTCAAACTTGTCAGCTCCATGTTACTGGAGAAAAAAGGATGAGAAAAAGCAACTAATTCTGTATGATCGTTTCCTTAGAGACACACAATGCCAGGGAGAGTGATAACAGCATGTACAGCACTGGGTCATAAGGCAGCATCTCATGAAACATTTAAATGTGTTCTTAAATTAAAATTAAAGGCTTAAATGTCTATTACTGCATAACACAGAGACAGATCAATGTAGAGACGGAACACGCTGAACATTTTTCCCCAAAATTACCTATAAAATTATATTCTATGACATTTTCATGACAAACACTAAATCATTATACAGAAAAATCAGAGCAGAATGCTGTTGCATTCCTCTAGTGCTGGCCATCAGAGAAGCACCTTCCACTTTTCCTGTTGGTGGGGCTCATTAAGTATCTATTAAAATTTGACTTTTCAGTTACCCAGATTGAATGAAATTTATATCCATGTTTGGTGATCTGAGGTTAAATGTAAGCACAGGAAGGTCCCTGGTCCATAGATCCAGCATGGACCTGTTGTTCTCTTCTGACAACAGCAGATTGTGTAATATGGGACCATTCAAATAATCTTAAAACATATTCTAGAGATATAATTACTGCTGATGGACCATCAATTTGGCAAGAAGTTCCTCATAATGGGAATAGATTGGACTATTGCAGTCAAACCTGATTTCTCCTCTCTCTTTTCAGGATAAAAGAAGAATAATTGTGACAAGATTTATCCTATTTCTTCAGAAATAAACAGCAGCATATACTGACATGTTTAGCTATTGATGCCACATTTTATAAAATTTTGCTGTTGTGGGGCTTATGTACAGACTTTAGAGTTTTCAAGAGTACAAGAGTGAATTTTCATTTTCACCTTGTAAGGTCAGTATAGTACTGTAATTAAAAACTTCTGAAGACCTCAGAAGAGAATGAAGAGTTTCAGCAGTGCAAGGAGGACAACAACAATCTTCCAAGAGCAGCTAAGCAAGTTTCATTTGACTTCAAGAGGATGTTTTAATGAAGTGCAATAAACTACATTTCTTTCCAAAATTAATTTGAAATGGTATGAGACCAACACAGAAAATTTCATCCCGACTGGATAAAATTCAGAATCTGACCCAGTGTGGTCTCAGACTGCTTTACAGAGGCAACTGTACAACAGCAAGGCAACTTGAAGTAGGCACTTTTTAAAGCATCTTGTTTTCATACTTAGAATATCAGCATGTTTTTTCATGCTCAGAGCTCACCCCAATCTAATCGTACTGAGACAATCTGCTACACAATACTCTTGGGGCTACCTCTGTGTCTTCCTCATTGTTTAAATGCCTCGTAGAGTGGATTTCTTCAGGGAAAGTACAACGTGGGGAAGAGACGGAAGAAAATAATTTAGTACCTATACATAATGTTCTAGCTGAAATTAATAAGATGTGAGAATGTTCAGCTTCATATCCACAAGAGATGCTTTTACTATGAAATGAAATTGAATCAATAAGCCATAACAGTTAAACAATTTCTAGGAAATAAACAGACATGTTAATAATACATCTAAACATATTTCAGACTTCCTGATTTCCTAATATACCTAAAGGTGCTACTAAAGAGAATGGGTTCTTCAGTTGAGGGCTGAAAAGCTTTACAAGGAGATAAATATTATTCCTAGTTTTTCAAGTTTCATTTTGAAGGAATTGTTTTCTTTTTGTCTTTCAAAGTTAGAAATTAGAACTCAGTAAATGAAATTTTTTCCAAAATTATGTAGAAAAAGCTCCTCCATACAATTTCATGTGATTCTTGGCACTACTTACACAGCCTCTCAGACTTCCAAGAGAAATGTGACTTTTTATTGACTTTGTTTAAAACAGCGGTTTAGTTGTCCACTTTGAAATAAGAGATGCACCATTATGGGTTACAGAGTGTTTTATTTGTGTGGCCTCTGTTATGTTTCTTTTAGAAGAGTAATCCGAAACAGATCTTTGGAAGGAGGGAAGATTTGCTGAAACTGCTTTGAGGGAATGGTGTTGAAACTTGAGAGAGCAGCAAATAGAAGAATTCCAGCTGGGAAAATATATCTTTTTCAAAGACAGACGAACTAAAGTAAGGAGTAAAAAAAGAAGCCTCCAACAGATTGGAATAATTGTTTCTAGGCACAAAATGCATGGCAATTTGGAAAGTCCTGTGTTAACAAAAAACAAAGATCTGCTTTGGCAAATACATAGTAAGTAGGGGAACACCTAATATTTACATTCATTGCATAAATCTATTTTGTCTGAACCAGTACTTTTAAGCATCCTTTATGACAAAAACTACCTAATACTTATCCTGTTGATGTAGTAATGAAACAGATTTTTCTTTAATTTAAGGGCCCCTCCTTCATTAGAGTGCTTGGCATCAGGAAGTCTCAACAGTTCCTTCCCAAATCCTACACAAGTCGCATTGCCCAACACAATATTTTTTCTTTTTATTATATTTTCTGAGGAAGTTTATTTCCAACCCAAAATACATTGAATTTTGGTTAGAAGAAATTCTAACCAAACCTGGCCACCCTCACACTCCTTCTTAAGCTAATGGTCTCTTCTGTGGGTTGAAAAAAATAGAGGGGCATAAAGATAAGCATGTAGATCTATGTAATTTTTATTACACTAGAAAAATTGAATTAATTTTAATTCTGAAAAGAATTGCATAACATCAGTCTATCGTGTACTTCAGATTTGAATTTTTATTTAATACAGTATTATCTTCCCTCATATTTCTGTGATTCCTTAAAACTGGCTTCAAATAAGTGAAGGCATCCCTTAATTTTCTACCACCTTCTTCCTGACCCATAGGTAAGACTATTTAAAATGATGAGTTATTCTTGTACGGTTATAAGACATTTCCTCACAATATCTGATCTATGAACAGAACAAGAAAATTAAAATGTGACTATCTTAGACCTAAGGATTAAACCTTTGAATTTGTCTAGACTGGGCTATTGCATAGTATTTACTAAGGAAAGGAATACAAAAAGTCCACAGCCCTGCAGTAGGAATCGTATGAAAAATAATTGCAACTTATATTCAGGTCTTTCTACGACTCTGAAGCACCAAAAGAGCTTGTCATGTTTTAAAAACCAGCAGTATTATATTTCTCTTAGGGGCCTGTCCTCTCTTATTTTTAAAGGAGGTTATCCCCTCCCAAGTCCCTAACAAACTAGCTCCTTCATGATTTATAGAGGTTCAGTGTATACATTCTATATATAATAAGAAAATTTATATTTGCTTAGTTTGCTGATGAAACTCTTCCTTTGCTTCACCGTCAGAAGAAGAGAAATAAATATCACCTCACTGTCTCTAATAGACTGTCAGAAATTGGAATTGAAACAAATGGCTCTCCAGGAGTCTAAAATGCTGAGCCAGAAGTTCAGACTCTGCTGGAATAGCAGCGGGAGACTACCAGTATCTTCTACAGAAGAGCTGAAATTTTCTTTTATTCCTTTTAATGGAAATAAACACTAAACACACACTAGAAATATGTTCTATCTTTTAATCTTCAGAAAACATGAGATTAACTCTTTTCTCTTTCCCAGTGCAGATCCTTAGAGAAAGCCTGCTGTTGAGTGTTTGTCAAAGGGTGGAGTAAAACATCTAATGAAAACAAATCAGAATGTTGTAGAAGGTTAAGTACACAAAAAAGGAACTTTCTCAGTTTACTTATTGATTAGAAAAATTCAGTTATATTTCTATTGCCTTTGTTTTCAAGTTGAACTCTATTCTTGACAAGTAACTTTGACTCAACTCCCTCTTGTAATTTTCCTATGCTGAAAGTACAATTCTGCAATCCTTACTGTTGTATGAAGCAAATTAAGCCATTGTCCCCATAAATCTAGACTGGTTATGTATGGCCTCTATTTCTGGTGTGACTTACTTTCCCATTTTTCTCCGATGTTTGAAATGCAAGTGTGCCTCTGATCTTGTGTTGCAGTGTTGCAGTGTTAAACTGTCACTAAAAATCACATTTTCCATTGACAAAATCACTGGAGACGGGTAATCAAGCCCCTGGCATTACTTTCAGGTACCCAATTGAATTTGCTCGCACAACAGCTAAAAAAGCTTTTGGGTTTGGATGTGCAGTGAGCAGACTCACTATGGAAATCGCTGAAGGAGAATAAATCTGAAATACTGAGGCATCATTACTTTTACCATAATCATTTCTCAAGGACAAATTATTCTTAAGTTTTAAAATGAAAATCCAATTTGAATGCTAGGCAGGAGCTGTACAAAAGACAAGGTGCAAAGCAGATGTACCCACATTTTTCTGCAGCAGATAAAGTGCAAAACTGACGCACAGATTCTTTATATATGCCTGGGTCACTAAGCAAAGGGAGGCAAATTGGAGAAGTAAGGAAAAGCTGATGGACTGTGACATTTCTTCTGTTTACATGTCTACTTCACTGACACTTGACAGTTATTAAAGTTGTTCTCATGTTTGAAGGAGTCATTTCCAATTGCCTGTACATGCAAAAGCTTTCAAGAGAAATACAATGTATCACTTCAAGAGTTCCACAATTTAAAGTTTTTCCTATTTAAACCTCTACTTTATACAAATTTGCCAGGCAGGCCGAGAGAACAAGGATTGAGTTGTTCTGACATTTTCTATTGCGGCATCTCTCCTGACTTTTTCTTATACCCCAGATGCTACACCTTTACATAATGACAGTGAAAAACCAGCACAACATGGCTTTCACATTTCAAACTAGGTGGTGTACTTAATTTCCCTTTGAAAGCACGTTCCTCATTTGAGGACATTTTTTTTGTCAATGCAAAGACAAAGATGCCTGTTCCAAAGGCAGTTGGTAGACGACACAGAAATAAAGGATGAGGGCTGAGCTAAATGAGCAAATTACAGACATAATTTTGAAAAGTATGGAAACCCAAAATACACAAGGCAGATGACACTTCAGGAAATTGCTTCGTATTGAAGAAAATTCATTCAAGGAAGATGCCTACCAACCCATCCTTTCACAAGGATATAGGTGTTAAGGTTTGGCTCCAAGCGGAAGTTACAGCATTTAGATGCCATAATGTACTTTCTGTGAAAGAGAGAAAATTCAGCTGATGCTTCTCCAGGGTGGATTTTTCCCACAGGCTTTAAAGAATTAATAAACACAGCTGCAGTTTCCATAATTCTGAATTGCATAGGCTTAGCCTAAAGCTAAAGAGTGTGTGACTCCCTGTGCCTCCTACTAGCCTGGAAAGTGAATGTTACAGACTCTACACATACATATTTTTTCCTACCAAATAAAAAAAAAAATCCAGTGTGACTTTAGCAACAAGGGCAACACACAGAAATGAAATGTCCTGAAAACCCAAATCCTCTAACATTTCTCTTTTCTAGCAGCAGCAACTTGGCCTGCTCCACTTAGGATACCGTACTGTGCTCATCTATTTTGAAACAGCCCTATACAAGAGTCAAGAATCAAGTAAATGTCTGGCCTGTTAAAGTGTTAAAATGTGCTGCCTGGGCCTCATTCCTGTCAGCAAAATCAAGTGTTCCTATGGGTCTGTTAATTTGTTGGCACCTTTTGCAAGCTTTCTGTGTAAGGAACAGAACACAGAAATGTGCTCTGAAATCCGTATTGACAAATCTGTTAATTAAATGTCAATCATGAGACCCGTTCAGCTAGACTCTACTTCCAAGCCTATCAAGTTTCTAGAGTTGGGATCCGAAATAAAAGCACATCAAGGAACAATAAAACCCACACAGTATCACTTTCATTACATTTTTCATAAAGAATCTAATTTTCATAAGGAATTTAACTTTCCATTTTCCAGCAACTGAAACCAGTGGGAGATTTTCCTGAACATGCCTAAGGAAGATGAACAACACTGTTCTTGGTGAACTGATTAATCTTTCTCTCTGTCACTATTTAGTTATGCAATATCTGGCAGCAAAAAGTCAAGAAGTCTGTGTACAAGATACAGGGTTTCATATGAATCAAGAAGTTGTAGATCAGGAATGAGTAACGGAAAAAATAAGGGCATTAAGTGACAGATGTGCCTATGCTTGCATATCGATGGAAAATATGCCTATCACAGTGCATTTTTAAAGGTTGTCAAGAGCTGTAGGACAACAAAACTATGATCTAGGGTTTTCAAGTGCATTTAGACTTCTAAGAATGTGTGAGTGGGAAATATGGTCAGAATGACCACTTGCTCTGATGATGTCGTCCTTCAAGATGATTTGGGGTCTTGGGAGAAAGGACAAAGATGAAATCTAAACCAAGTTTTCCATCTATGGAATTGAAGTTCATGTAAGAAAATTAGTGTGACTAACTTTAGCAGTAAGGAGAAAAAGCCAAAATCGGTGCTTGTAAATAAAGGCAAACTATGCGAGGCACAAACCCCCACATACCAGTGTGAGCTTGTACGGTGTTCTGAAAATAGTCTTACAATTTTACATACCTTTGTCATGTATGACCTTCTTCCTTATCACATTTTTACTTTGATGTCAAACACTGTACTTAGAGGGAAACATTAGTAAAAATGTGGAATGTAGCTAGGGGGGCACAGAACAAATACAGACAAGGTATGTTGTAGTCAAAGATTAAAATCTAGCTATGAGACAAAGCCAATAGAAGACTTTCAAAATTAACATGCCAAGCATACTTCACAACAAATTACAAGATTTCAGTATAAATATTGCTGCTATAGATTGGAGTACAATGTACAATAGTGGCATAAGATATTCAGGAAAATCCAGTTACTTAAAGGAAACTGTCCTTAAATGTAAACAATTCAAGTGAAAGAGTGAAAAAAATGTCCTACGTTGTGCATGGGTCTCCACTGTTATGTCCCATTTGTTCCCAGGAAAATATAACAAATATGACTGTCATATCACCTTAGAATTTTGGGTTGTTTCACAGGTACCATATTGGAAAACTATGCTTAAAATCTTGAAATTCTATATAGCTCTATAGTGTAGACCCAAAAGCAGCTCAAACAAAACTAGAGTCAGCTATGTATACACCAACACATCCACAAATTTAACAAAGAAGAAACAAAATCTGTGTTTCATTTTGTGATCATCACCATGAGCTTTTTACTTGACAGCAGGTGCCCAGAATTTCAGTTTCTGCTTGTAAAGTAGGCATAGAGCTTGTTTTGATTCACTTCCCCTACAGAATGGAAAGCTGAATCACTTTTTAAATGACTAAAGCTTCCACATTCCTTTCAATTGTTTCCACTACTAATGTTCACTTTTCAAGTCTTTCACCCAAACATTGCAAATTTCTGCAAAACCTCTACCTAGTTATCCAAAATAATTTTGGGAGAACATAGTTCTTTCTCTTGTGGACAAATAGGAACAATAAATGAGCATTATTCCATAACTTGCATCTTAATGAATCCTGCAGAGTTTTGTAACTGGAAAATAGGAAAACTCAACCATACAAAATTGTTTCATAGCAATAATTGTTATACCAAGTTCTTAGAAATACAGTGAGTATGGAGGATGTATGTGTATACGTTTTTCAGCTTTGCTATGTAGTTAGGATTTATAGGAACATTGAAAAATCTAGGAACCCTTAAATATGTCTAACGTGAACCACACTTGGAAAAACTCCTAAAGATACCATTCAGAATATTCATTTGCATCTGAGAGAATTACATTTATATTATACTAATAAAAAAATGCATCTAAATAACAATAATTATCTTGGTGGGTGATCTATGGATAGAGGTAAAGAACACTGAAAATTAATGGGAAAACTAATTAATTATGCTAATAGCTTGGTATGTCCCCAAGATTTTTTATGTATGCCAGTAATACATCTGAGATCTGTGGGTCTCCTTACAGCCACAAGTGCTACTTTATTCTATTTGGTTTATTTCATGAAAGGGAAAATGTTTTGATTTTCTGGGGCTGGTCTGGCTACCTGCTCTTCAGAAATCCTTGTAATGCCTGAGTGCAAGAAAAAGGCAAAAATTACTGCATAGCAAAGTCTCTGGCTTCTCCCCAGCACATAGTCCAGCACTTACTGCCATAAGAAGTCCTGTAGCTACAGGATATATATACAGAAGTCCTGTATACTACAGCAAATACCCAGTTCAGGAGGCATGATATACAGCAGAATGTACAGGTTGAACACAAGAATGTCAACATTATTTCGGAATGGTTTATTATCTCCCTGGTAGTTAAAATAAAAATCTACAGTTTGTGTATGGCAGTTTATTAATTACATATTTAATTCTTAGGCTGTGTTTATGAACAGGCTTTGATTCTGAATCCTACCATACATTTTTATGGCTTTTACTCAAGCTATTTAAAAAAGTGATTAAGGGGCTTAGAAAGAAAGTCTCATTCTTCAATTTAGGTGAGTCTACAATTGAAAGGGAAAAACCCACACCATCCTTGCTAAGTATCTTATCCTAAATGTCTATGATTTACTGGTTTGCACAAGCCTATCCCAGGATCAAGTGATTTTTTTTTTCCATCTTATTTTCTCCCCTCCTCATCCTACTGAGAAGGGGAGTGATGGAGTGACTTGGTGGGCATGTGGTATCCAGCCACAGTGTAGCTTATATTTCCTTCTCTGTGTATCTGCTTGGTATCATTCACTGTCTAAGCTCATACAGCTTGAATCTGAGAATGGACAAAAAAAAGGGGTAACCAGCAAAACAAGTGGGTCACTGGAGGGACTGGAAGGTGTGTGTTCAATGACAGTATACACTTTGCTACACAGACTCGTAGAATTACCAAGGATGGAAGAGACCTTCAAGGTGACCCTTACAGCCATCCAGCCTGCACTGCCACTGTAACCCCTAAACCACATCACAAGCGCCAGATCCAGATGCCTCAAGCACCTCCAGGGATAGGGACTCCACCACTTCCCAGGGAAACCTATTCCAATGCCTGACCACCCTGATAGTGAAAAAGTTCTTTTCTAATATTTAATTTGAATCTCTCCTGTTACAGCCAATGGCTTATAGCGATTTCCTCTTGTCGTCTCACTGCAGGCATGGCAGGAGGAACTGACCCCCACCTCACTACACCCTCCTTTCAAGAGATGTAGAGAGTGATGGGGTCACCCCTGAGCCTCCTCTTCTGGAGACTACACAACCTCAGCTCCCTCAGCCATTTCTCATAAGACAGGTTTTCTGATCCTTTCATGAGCCTTGTTGCCTTTCACTGGTGTATTGGGTTTGCATGGCCTGGTTTCGGTAGCGGGGGAACTACAGGGGTCGCTTCTCTGAGAAACTGCTGGAAGCTTCCACCATGTCAGGCAGAGCCAAGCCCTGATGGCTCTGAAGATGGACACGCCGCTTGCCAAGACTGGGCCCATTAGAAATGATGGTAATGCCTCCGTGATAGCAGATTTAAGAAGAAATCAAAGGTTGTGGTCAGTTTTAACTTGGATAAAAGAAGAACGGGGTGAGAACATGTGAGAGGAATACCTATGCAGACACCAAGGTCAGTGGAGAAGGAGTGGTGTAGGTGCTCCAGGCACTGGAGCTGGGATTCCTCTGCAGCCCGTGGTGCAGCCCATGGTAAAGCAGCTGTGCCCCTGCAGCCCACAGAGATCCATGGGGATGCAGAAATTCATGCTGGAGCAGGTGGATGCTTGAGAGGAGGCTGTGAGCCCATGGGAGACCCATGGAGAGAGGGGCCCTGCTCCCAGGCTGGAGCAGCCTGTCCTTGGAGGACTGTACTCTGTGGAAGAGTGACCCATGGCGCAGCAGTTTTGGGGGGACTGTGTGCCCGTGGGAGGGATTCACGTGCAGCAGGTCAGGGGGAACTGTTGCTCGTGAGACGGAGCCATGTCAGAGAAGTTCATGGAGAACTGTCTCCTGTGGGAGGCACTCCATGGTGCAGGAGGGGAACGACTCCTCTCTCTGAGCAGCAGGGAAGCCTTGGGTGATGAACTGACCATAACCCCCATTCCCTGTCTCCTTGTGCCACCAGGGTAGGAGGTAGAGCTGGAAAGAGGGAGGGGTGGAGGGAAGGTGTTGGTAAGGGCTCTTTTTACTTCTCATTATCCTGCTCCAATTTCGTTAGTAAAAAACCACTTCATTGAATTCACTTAGTTGAGCCTGTTTTACCCATGATGGTATTTGGTCAGTGATCTCTCTCCTGGTCCTTAATTTCAACCCAGGAACCCTTTGTTAAATTTTCTCTCCCCTGTGCAGCTGCAGAGAGGAGTGAGTGAGCAGCTTTGGTGGGTGCCTGGCATCTGTCCTGGATCAACCCACGACAACTGGACCTGCTTCAGCAGCTCAATGTCCTCTTTAAAGTGAACTCATGTTTTCTATAGCAGAAAAGTGGAAGTTGGAATAGACTGCTATCAACTTACAACTCACTTACTAGGACAGATCCCTATCACACCAAAATAAGTGCAAACACAGAGTAAACCTACACACTTCAATGAATGTAGTTAAATAAATATAAATCACTCTTGAAATAACTGGTGAATGATGTGAATGAAGTCTAAAACAAACTCAGGAATTCACCTCAAATATGTCTTTCTCCAGTTGTACAGAAAATTATTCAAAATTTTAGTTTAAAAGTTGTATTTGAAATTTGCTGAAAGCTCTTTCAAAATCTCTAGTTAGCTTAGAAATTATCTAGTATGTTATATAAAATGTAACACTTGCAAAGGTTCAGAACTCATCATATAAATTATTCCTATAATTGGGAAAATAAATTTTAAGTTACAAATGCAATCCTAAGCAAATGAAACCTGATCAGTTATTAACTTTAAAACCCTAAATAGTCAGCTCCTATCAACTGTTATCTTATTTGAAAATAATTGATTAGGTCTTCCAACAAATTCTTTTTAGTTTTTTATTCCAGGGGTTTAAAATACCCTAATTTACAAGTAGAAACTCATAATTTTCTGTTCCCATTTTTCAAATTACCTATTGCACTCAAAATCCTTTTACTTTTTCTCTTCCTTTCAGAGTTCATAGCTTGTGAAAAAATGATGGTTCAGTCACCCTGGAGACTAAATGCTGCTAATCCCTTTTTCTTATGAGTGATAAGTGAGGGAAGGTTCAATATGTCTCAGCTTTGATTAGAATTTGAAAGAATTCTTATTTTGATGGAGACTGTCACAAGGTCTCTGATCCTTTGATGAGTCTTGAGTTGAGTGTCAAGTGAGGTAGATCAAACGATTATAAAACAAGATAAGTAGAAGAGCTTTAGAAATCAAGCAAGCTTTTGTAGAAGGCTCTAGGTTGAGGGGAGATTGAAAGGCAAAGGTCTGTGGACTCTCAACTCTTCTGTTCATCATCTGGGTAAATCAGGGATGAAAAGTGAGTATTCCACACACTCTTAAATACTCTAAGATGGTCTGAGAAAGTCAAGACTACTTCATCCCTAGCCAAGCTGACGATCTGCAGGACTTCCCACTCAGTAAAGTCTAGACATCCAGAAAGGCCTCATTCAGGAACACAATGTCCTTCACAGATTGCATACCTTGACATGCATTACTCATCTCAGGCACAAACTCTTCCTTCCATCTCCTGTATCTCTTTCCTGATAAAGCTGGTAAAACATGGGTCATGTTGCAGGGATCCTTCTCCAGCCCCATGGTGAAGAAATGCTATCAGCAGCTTTGCGCATGTCCTGTGCTTGATATGACAAGGCCATCTTCTTGTGCCCTGCAAAAATGCTGTGTCTATTTTTAACTACTCTCCCATTTTCTACACTTTGTGAGACAAGTTCAGCTTGCTATGAACACCTACCACAAAAGCTCAGTTCAGACAGTAGCCCACCTGTCTGCCTAGGGACAACAGTAGCTGGCTAGAAAAGCCTCCCACCTCTGTGTGTGAGGAGACCAGGCTCAGCCTGCCACAGTGACAAGGTGCTATCTGATCCAAAGACTTGGTCAGCCCTCTCTGAGGACATCCACAACATCACCTCAGTGTGCTCCGAGCTGACATCTCTCAGAACCAACTATCCCTTGGCTTCTTGGCTATGAAGCCAGATCAGTTATGTCTCTCCTAGCTCTGTCATTATCTTCTAGATTTGCCATCTGAGCTGCCCAGTTGATGTCAATCCAATGTCCATTGTTAATCAGTACATTTCCCCCAGACTTGTTCTTTCCTTGTGGGACAAGGAGATTTCTCAGAGTGTTGAACACCGTCTGGTCCTGCCTCAACGAGTATGAGTAGCCAAATTGCCAGAACTTGCTGGTGAGCCAAGTCATTGGCTATCATTAGGTTTAAAGACTAAATTAATACTTGAGTAGAAAACTGAGGAAATGCAGACAGGAGTGAGCATCAGTCCAGCAAAATACCTGCAGGCATCTCTTGGAATTTTGAATTCCAAGCCTTTTTCATTAATTTGTGCACAGTAAGAGCCACATTAGTAGAGGTATTATGTCTGAAAAAAACCCCCTTGCTTCTGAACCCAGACACAGTTCTACTAGTAGAATCCACGAGGGACACAATTATGCTTCAGGAAGAAATCTGCAAAATCAATTCTTCTTTCAATGTTGGTTAAATTGAGAGGATTGATTTCAGATACAAAGCTTGGTAAGAGTTCATTTGTTTATTTTTCCTTCACAAAAAGTGCTATGTATGGCTACCTAATTTAAGTTGCAGTCATTTGAATTACAGCATGGAGACACAAAAGCGTACTTGTTATCCAGCACACAAAATCAAGCTAATTTGAAGAAATATCCTTCAGCAGGAAGGTCACATTCTGCAGCAACTTTCAGATTTCAGTTTGCCTTGTATTAAAATGCAGGTGTAGAACTCTTAGAAAAGCTTGCCCATCACCTTTACTTACTGAAGTCTTCTAAAATTTTTCAATCTCCAATTTACAGAAGTTATTTACTTTCCATAATTATGAAGTGTCCTGTACATACATATTTTTATTTAGAAATAGTTTCTAGCTAGAAATTTTCCTAGTAAGGATTTTGTGTTTCAGTTTTAAATTATTCTTTACATTCAGCACAGTAGTAATAAAAAACCTGTTGGTTTATTTTCAAAAGACAATGCGTCCTATTTGTTAAATGGGCAGGATAAGACATAACAGTTACAGGTATCTCGTTTTTCCTGATAAATCACATACTCTGGGTGATCAAATACTCAAGTTTTTTTTTAACTTTAAGTAAAATCAGTGGAGATCATGACACCTTAAGTAGCATTCTGGATTTGGCTTTCTGTCTATTTATTTTCAGCCTCCTATGTATTAAATAAGCATAATAGAATTTCTCAGTTTTCTAAGTTATTGTGAAAGTGTTGAAAAAGTGAAACATCCAGATATAGATGGCATTTCAATACCATAATTTGCTTTTTCCTTCATTTTTCCGTATCACCCTAAAAATTCTTTTAATTCAGGCCACACAGAACACGGGAAATAAAGCCAAAAAAGAAAACTAAGAGGCACTAAAAAGGTCACATTTCCCAATCTTAAGACATTCTTCTGATCATGAAGAAAAGAAACATACTCTAAGCAAGGAGCAGTCAAATCTAGACAAAATAACCACAAAAAAGTTTTTATAAGCAGGTGCTTAAAAATATATGTGTGAAGAAAATTGTGAACAGCTATTCTGCTATTTGGAAAGTCATACAACAAAAAAAGGAAAGTAAGTTGGTGAAAATTTAAACACTTGAAGTCATAAATACTCTGAGACTGAAACTGTGCAGTTAGCTTTAATGTTTTTTATTGCATATCAGCTGAATGTGGTGCATCAGAATCCCAGAAGTTCAGTGAAACAGAAATAAATAAGCTTAGAGGTTATTTAAGTAGTGTTTTGTTCCTCTTTTTTATTTCAATTGTGTGACAGAGCACTAAATGACATTGAACTCTTTCCAAGCATGTGGCATTCAACACTTCACTGAGCTTTACAGCAGCTACTTTAACTCCTTTAAAGCACCATTCATGACTTAGGTGTTGCTGAATGAAAAACACTCTTTGGGGTCAAAATATATTTTCTAGTCTCACTTCACCCGGTATAGATGTGACTCTGCATGACAACAGAAATTCTCAGTGAACATCCCACAGCAAAATGATGGCTAATTTTGAAAATTCAGTTGCCAAATGGGATAATTTCTGAAAATGGGGAAGATGGCAAAAGGAAGATTTCGTTTTCACTTCCCAGTGATACATATATAAGGAATTTCAAAATACAGGTGTAGCTGCACTTGTCTAGCTTATAAAAAAGAATTGACTGCTTGTGGCTGCCTTATAGAAAACATCATACAATCTAATGATTTTTGGAAGATTGAGTATTCTGTCTACATCTATATAAAGATGCATGTAGACCCATACACATATGCACACATGACAATATGTGTAACCTTTACTGTGTTTTAGTCCATTTGAATTATGACTGTGAGTACTGAGACATTTATGATGCTTTTCCTGTACTACAGCGAGTCCTAATCTGGACCTCTGCATCTCATTCTTTTCTTAGAAGACAACTCTTCAAAGTGAGAGGAAGGAGAGAGCCAGCCACCTTCCTTTTCCTCAGGCTCTTTACTGGATGTAAAACTACAGAGAATTGCCATCAAATTGTTCAAATGAGTATGGTTCCATTTTGCTGGAAATACAAAGATCAAAAGAGGTCAGGCTAAGAAAGCTACAGCTATTCATGCAAAGTAATAGTATTACTATGTTGCATGAATATACAAACATCCTTTGGTTACAGCTTTAGTTCGAGGGATGCCAAGTTTTGGAGTCTAGAAAGTTCAATGGGCTTTTAATTATGTCCCCTGAGAAGAAATTCTTTTACTAATCAATATTATGTCTCTTTTCCCTTGAGTTTCCCTAAATAAATGCACTTGTAAGATGCTTCAGCATACAGCTTACAAGCATAAAAATAAAAAAGTACTGCAATGGCAAAACCGCAGTACTTGTTTTGAGTTCTGACCTTTTGAATTCTCAAAGTTACCACTTTGCAATAGTTATACTGAGATGTGTTTATAGTGTTGTATCCAATTATACATCATTATGTAACCTAGCAAAAAGCACAATAGGCTAACAGCAATACCTAAATGAGAAATCATTACTGTTCATTATTTTAAACACAATAAATTCCAGTAAAGAAAAGATAATTCAGAAGAGACCATAGTCTTTTGCAATGCAGAGGTCCCTGCTTGTACCCAGGCAGTACAGTCACTCACAGCCATGCTGACTGAAATGCATCCAAAGATACAAGGACTCAACAGGAAGGGTTGCCTAGCCATGCCTAAGGGATAGTTAGGTAGGATCTGTTAGCAGAAAAGATTGCTAACGGCAAGTGGCACGGCCAGCTTGACTTCGTGAGGAGAAAGTGCAGCTTGTAAAACTCAATTTTCTTCTATGACAAGGTAGCCCAGCAAGACAAACAAGAGAAGCCAGTCGATGTAAACCTTTTGGATTGCAGTTAAGCTTTTTATGCCATCTCTTACAGTAGCCTTCTGGAAAAATTAGAGTGCTGCACAATCACCAACCATATGATGTTTAACAAAGAAAATGGAAAGATTCTGCATCTGTGATGGGCAACCCTGATTGTGTGTTCAGACAGTGGAACAAAACTGGAGAGCAGCACTGTGGAAAAGGACCTGGGGGTCCTGATCAATGGCGAGTTGAACATGAGTCAGCAGTGCCCTGGCAGCCAGGAGGGCCACCCGTGTCCTGGGGGGGCATCAGGCCCAGCATCACCAGCCAGGCAAGGGAGGGGATTGTCCTGCTTTGCTCTGCACTGGGGCGGCCTCACCTCGAGTGCTGGGGCAGTTTTGGGTGCAAAAGTATAAGAGATATATTAAGCTGTTAGAGAGTGTCCAAAGGGGGGCAACAAAGATGGTGAAGGGCCTTGAGGGGAAGCCATATGAGGAGCGGCTGAGGGCACTTGGTCTGTTCAGCCTGGAGGAGGCTGACCTCATCATGGTCTTCAAGAGTCTCACAAGGGGAAGTGGTTGGGCAGGCATTGATCTCTTCTCTGTGGTGACCAGTGCCAGCACACAAGGGAATGGCCTGAAGCTGTGTCGGGAGGTTTAGGCTGGATATCAGAAAAAGGTTCTTCACCCAGAGGGTGGTTGGACACTGGAACAGGCTCCCCAGGGAAGTGGTCACAGCACAAGCCTGAGAGAGTTCAAGAAGCATTTGGACAATGCTCTTAGGCACACAGTGTGACTCTTGTAGTTGTCCTATGCAGGGCTAAGAGTTGGACTTGATTATCCTTGTGGGTCCCTTCCAACTCAGAATATTCTACGTTCTATGATTTTATGGTTCTATGAAGATCAGATGGATGTGCTCATCAATCTCAAATGCTTCTGTGTTAAATGTATGCTCCCATGACAACTCAGGGATCACAATACTTTGATGACTGCAGGATGGCAATGTATGATCCTGCAATCTCCTTCCAGACATGATAGTTCCATTTCCTAACATGGACATCTCTCATTTTTGGATAATCCTGCTCTGGGTGGGATTTCCAAGCTAATGGGTCTCCAGATCCTCTTTTTTTATTCCCAGAAGAAGAAGTCTCCTACCCCTCCCCTGACCAGGACTAACAGCAGCCCTTTAGTCTTTGCTGATACTACCCCTAATAGGAGTTCTGGGTTAAGAGCCTCTTTTTGTTAACACATGTAAATCTTAAAAGGTTCTGCAAGAATCAGTGTAAGCTTTTAATATAAGTATGGGGTCTGCACCCAGCAACAGCAGAGAGAAGTAGAGGAAAAGAAGAAGGAAGGAAAGCAATCAGGTCCAAACCCAACCCCAGGGTTCTGTAACCGTTAAACTTAAGGACAGGCACAATCCTCCTCACTTCACTTGTATGAGAAAGTGAAATGGTCTCTCACACACACTTGCACACTCTTTCACACTCCTCTTTTCCTAATGCTATCAGAGACATCTATCCTCAGTCATCCTTCTTCAAATTGTTTAAATTAAAATTTGATAATTTTCCAGATTTGAGGTTGGAGTGTATATGCACTTTGTCAGATTAATTCCTGGTTATACAGTCCCATTTGATGAAAAGGAGAGTTGCTCAATTAGCAAATGACCAAAGACAAGGTTTTTCATTTATAATAAAAATCCCATTTTACCAACAACTGGCTTTAAGCAGACCTATAAGAAATAATTTATGCTTGCACACTCATGTTCCTGTGTTTTATTTTCTGTCAAGTTAGATTCTGAATTTATGAATATTATGATGCTTGTGTACGACCCATTGTGAATTTGGACTATAGCCTATGTACTTGCTGCCTTCAATCCTAGAGATCAATGCCTAGATGCCCTGTGTATAGGCACCTTTTGATATAGCTTTGCCAAATTGGTTTCAATTTTCACTTTTTCTGAGTGTACATGTGGCTTTTAGTCACAGGCAAAAGTCCTATATACAACCCTTTACATCCCACAGATATAGAGCAACATTAAAAAATCCAGCAAGACTGGATCTAAAATGAGATGCCATGCCTAGCCCTCCTATTTTAGATCATTTCGAAGTTAATGGACCAGTTTATGTCTGAGGTACTGCATCATTACACTGTATCAGTGATAATACTACAGGACTTTCAACAGATGAAGTAAACTACGCTGTAAGTGGCAACAGAGAGCTTCATTTCCTTCTAGTGGATATGTAACAGCTATTATTTGGATAGGCTTCAAAACATTATCAGAGAGCAGGAAGAAAAGTTTTTAGGATTAGAGCAGAAAGGAGACGGAACTGACAGAGAACTACTAAAATATGATGTATATTAAGGCTTTCTTTCATGATACGCTTCAGCTCAGAATTTTACAGCAGCATTCTCTATAGCATTTTGTGGTTTTGCCATTTACATAAGTATAATATTTGAGTGCCTGATATTGTTGACAATATTTCTCCTTAAAAATACATCTTCAATAGTAGCTATTATAATTTTGCTTTGCAGAAGGGAGGCATACTACGTGACTTGCTTCAGGTAAGGAATCTGCAATATCTGAATACCAGAAGTTCTTATACAATCACTGTGAAGGCATTTCCTATCCAAATAAATGTTAGGATTTTTTTTTTTAATTGCTGATATGTCATGATATCTCTTAAATCAGATAATCCATTTCTAATCCATCTATGTCTTTTTACATGATCTGCCTAAGTGTTTCAACTTATACAGAAGAACTTACCCTGCAAGAATTCTAGGTTTGTAAATATTTGATGTTTTCATTTTTTTTTCAGTCCTGGATTTCAAAAAAATAAATTGAGAAAATTAAATGTTTCTGGGATCCAGTAGTGTTTGTGTACCTTGTGTTACTTTTTCCTTCCATACTTTATAACAGAAATCAAAACTCAAACACTTTAAAACAGAAACAGAGCGGCTGATCTACTAATGCTTTTTTATTTTCTTTTTTGGCATTTTGCTTTAATAATAAGTGCAAACAAAATACAAGTTCCCATTGATATTGGAGATATTGGACTCTCATTTTCCTGGCTTCTAAGGTGTATGCATTGGGTGATATTTTCTTCTTCAGATACTCTGATGCAAATGAAGGAAAGATATTCTATTGATTAGATTAGTAAGAAAGTAAATTTTGTATAAACTGTGAGCTACATGGCTGTAGGTTGAGAGGAACAGAAAAATATGGAAAAACTTCATAAAGTTATCATTAAGTATTTCTGCTTATTAATATCTAATAATCTCTTTGAAAATGCAAATAGAAAAAAATTATATTAAGTTATAATTGCCTTGTAAGGACTCTTACTTCAGTGATCTCACGATGTGAAATTATCTGCTATATTGGCACAGAAAACTCATGGCACATTCAAAACAATCACCACACGGCTATGATGTAGATGTAAGATTGAAGGTCCATGTTGCATCTCAAATATTCATCGAATCTAGCATCTCAGTCATTTGATGAATTTTTAATGAATGTTTATTTTTTATGGAAAACCAGTGTTGGACACATTTATCCATGGTTTGGTTTTTTTGGGTTTTTTTCCTTTTAGTCTAGTGCTAATTCAAAGATGAAGTCTAGAAAATAGAAGACAGCTTGTGTTTTTCTTTTCAGTCATGAGTTCATTTCTTCAAGCCTCAACTTTCCATGTCTACCCATCAAAACATATTTGTTCAACTCATCTACTCAGAAATAAAAACCAGTAGGAAAAAACCACAGAAATTTCTTTCAGACTTACTTTTTATAGGATTTGGTTTATCTTTTTTTTTTTTCAGTCCACATAACATCCACAAGCTTTTATTTAAAAAATGTCAGAAAAGACCCAAACCAAACCAGTTTAATTTGGTTAAAATAATGCCTCACATATTACAGTGATGCCTGAAGAGGCCTCTCAGACACAGACTAGACAGAATAAGGGAATAAAGGTAGGTATTTATTTGAAGGGCCTTCAAAGGTACACCCTGGGGAGTCCAGAGGCTACTGCCAAGATGGACCCCAAGATGGACGGCAGATCATGAGTTCTTCACACTTTTATAAGTTTGGTTCATTTGCATATCAGGGTTAATTCTCCAATTAAAGCTTCAGTTAATGATGTAATTCCCCTCTGCTTGCCCCCCTTTTGAGGCTTTTGGTTTATACTTTTTGGGCCTAGGACATTCTGAGTGTCCTTGGAGAGCAGGCCTGGAGAGGCTTTGTTATCTCTACCTAGCACGAGAGAGCAGAAATTACTAGGCTACAGGTTACACACTAAGCAGTACAGGATTTGAAAAATATAAAAGTTAAAACCTAAGGCATCAACAGTGAATGATCACAGCTCAGTGAAACCTGAAAAACAGCTGTGGCAGTGACAGAACAAGTATTTTCACTCTAAGAGTGAGGCAATGTCCATACTGAATGTAATTGTCATATAATATATTTTGCAAAGTGATCTCTCCAAAGCAGATTGAAAATCAGATTGAAAAGCTTTTAGTCTGGAGGAAGGAGACAGTCAGCTTTCACCAGGGAATAAATTGGGAAAATTAACTTTTCAGGAAGAAAAACAAAAAGCCACTTGGGTGAAAGAGAAGACATACAAAATAAATTAATGCCTTTATAAATAAAAAATAAAACCATTGTTGGAAACAGCAGAGCTGAATCAAACCATGGCTATTTTCAGGAATTCTTCAGGAGTTCAGTGTGGCTTTGGACTTCTCACTGTTCTTTGAGGTGGTCTACCCAAAAATGCACACTAGATGCTCATTCAGCATCAGAAGGAATTCAGTGTGGGGTATCCTCCTCTGGACAGAGCTATGCCAAGATGCTGTATGGGGTCCCATACCCATGAAGAATTGTTTTTTACCTCAGTATGCAGGGATTTCACCCAGTAATCTCTTCATATGCAACGAAGAAAAATATTATTTTTAAATTTTACTGCTGCCTTCACTACTCTTCAAAGGAAACTCCAGCTAAATAAACAAATAAATAAAGTCACAGTAATTTTATGTAGAGTGCATTGTTTGAATGTGACTTCAACAAATAACACTTCACATTTAATATGAATAGGCTTATTCAAGGACTTCTTGATTCTACTGAGCTCTGTGGACCACTTGGAACAATGTTTTGGTGACCATTAAATTTGTCTGGTTCATCTGCTCCCTTATTGACTACATATTCTTTTTCTCTTGCATCAGATGTTCTGATGTTCTTTCTGCTGCTCTTGTAAGTTGCCTTGCAAATATAAACGCATGAAGAAATATCTTTCTCCTAGGGAAAAAACCAAGAGCATTTGGCTTGCCCTGAATAGGTCAAAAACTTATATGTTACTCTTTCAGGGTGCAAAACTTTCGAAAAATAAAGGCAGTTTTCTCAGTCCTTTAAGAGCATACAATATATTAGTACACTATCTAATAACAAGTGATGGACCGACTAGAAAGTCAGGGGGCTCAACAAAGCTCATTGGGGAAAGTTGTATGGGACAGGAGATAAAAATTTTAAGAGAAAATCATACACTCTCCTTAGAAGACGAGACATTACTCATTTTCCTGTGATTTCTTAGACGAATATCATGTAGTCCTGAGAATTTACTGCTCTTATCTCTGGGTTTGTTTTTTTTTAATTAGAGAATTCACTACTCTGCCATGGCTAACATTACCATAGGCAATCTATTTAGTTTCTCTTAGGCTTACTCCTTCTTCAGCTGTTGCTCCTCAGAAGTTCAGCAAAATTCACTGATATCATACATGTAAGATAAGACGATAATTTCTTGGTTTTTTCCTCTTCCAGTGCTCAGTGGTACAGAACAACTATAGTGTAAATTAAGTGTAGGAGAAGTTTGAGTCTTTAATATTTTTATTTTCTTTACTTCTGCCTATATTTCAATGTGTTCACAAATAGAAATGAATATGTAACAATACTTTCCTTTATTATAGATATCTTTGAGAGAAATTCCCCTGAAGGACTACAGTATTTTAATAAGCTTAGCTATAACCATAATAATACTAAATAAATAAAATTTTAGAATGTAAAAAACCAACTATTCTAAAATAGCAAGCACCCTCCACAATTTTATGGTCTCTTATTTTCTTAGGCTTTAGAGTGCTATTTTACTATTTTTCTAGAAGGAAAGGTGCTATGAATATTTGTAACAAATTAAAAAAAAAAATCTATGTTGGCATGACATTTAGATAGGCTCTGTACTACCTGAAGCTGTGATATGATTATTAATATTTCTTTATGATAGGCACAGTTCCAGAAATGAGTGTCAATGTACTCCAAAATGAGCTGATGAACAATAGATCCCATTCTAATGTTAAGTCTGATTTAGATTTCTGAATTGTGTTGATTTTTGTTTGTGTTTTTCTTTTCTGAAAGTAGAATGTGTCAAATTTGCACATGTTAAAAAGCTGAAGTTCTTTCTGTCTGTCAAATAAAATCCCACATATCCTCTAAGTTGACATAATTCCTCCTTTTCATCCAAGTGAAACCAAGAATATACAAAAGTTACCAAGCAATCCTCTGGTGTCCACTTTTATTTTGAAAAACTGGTTTGATGGGCAAATGATGTAGTTCTTCACAAACATTTTTTTATGAAGGTCTTATAGATTTTTTTGCACAAATTTAAAATTGAAGCAGTTTTCATCAGCTTAAGGCAACATTAAAATAATTTTGAACTATCAGTGGAAGACTAAGATGTATTAATATTATCAAGGTAATTACTTCAATACCTGATATTAGTTAGGACACCACATGCAACAGGTATAGAGAATTTGGAAGACGGAGGAAGTAACTGAAATAGTTTAGAGTGTAATTTCTTTGATGAGAAATCTTTTGCAAAATTCTGTATTTTCAAAGTAGGAAGTGTTACACACACCAAAAAAAACCCTAAACAGATAATTTATTAACTAGTTTAGTAGACTGCATGTATTATTTGCTCACTTACAGCTTACCAAAAAGCCTTCTAGCAATTCACATACTAGATTCATTGTTTGTCTTAAATACAGTGTATTTTTTATATAAACACAGTCTTCGAAAAAAAATTTCATGTAAACTAATGCTGCATCATTCCTTATTAAGTAATTATGTTGTCACGGATATTAATAATCGTTAACTATAACTATCATTAAAAGTGGTTGCTCTTCTAAATGTGCTGGATGCTGTTTTCTCCCTGTTTGTCTGTTAAGAGTTATCTATCACAAATGAGTTTACCATTCATGTGGGTATATGTAATTTTATTTCTAATACTACATCTGGAAGAAAAAAAAAATAAAGTAAGCTCTTAATCCTGTCACTCATGTAGGCTTTTTCTGAATCTTTTTCATTGTTTTTTGCAACTTTTTTGAACTATGAATATCAATAATAACCTCATTTGCATTATATTCATAGAGAATAATGCTTTGTGCCTGTACTTCATGGTTTTCAGATTACACATTTGACTTATCAGTGTCACACTTTAATTTCAGCAATATTATCACTTTGATTATCATACATTTCTGTTAGGCAGATTACCACTATTACTGTATTTAAGGTGAAAATGCAGGCCCAGTTTTCGCAATCTCTATGCGCATTGGGATGTGTGCATCCTAGCAAAAATCAAAGCAAAATCTCACTAATCAGATTTGACAGTTGTTCTTTTCTGGGAAAACCAGTGACACAGTTCCTCAGTGAAGCCAGTGGCAAAATTACAGTGGAATTCAGTGAAGCAAGGATTCCTTATTCAATTCTAAACTGCACCTGGGAGCACACTGAGGAAATGTGCAACAAAGAAATAATAATTAACTGCTCATACAATCATAAATGAGTGTCTTTTCTTTTCCAAGGCTTGTAATTGAACAAGCAGCTTTAGTCTCTTCTTAGGAGTCTTGCTGAGTTAGGAGAGTTGCCAGTGAGGCTGAAATACAATTGATATCCATAATTTTTTTTAGTTTTCATTAAAGTTTTAGTTTAGAACAACAGTTACGCTATTGTTTTCCTCAGTGTGTCCCTCATTTCAATTAAGAATTAGTAGTTCAATGCATATTAAAAAAAATACAACACAGTATAATATCCCAAATGTTCCCCAAAAAGGTCAGAATAAATGTAATATCTTATACTAATTGACTGTATTTTACATTAATCAATCCCTATTATACCATGACAATGAGTATTATAACAGGATAGAGAATATGAAATACTAATAGACTTTAAAGATTAGTTTTCTATGATTATGCTGCACAGGATCTTACAAAGGTGGTTGTAAGAACTACCAGCATAACTCCAGCATAACAGTGAAAACCAAAATTTTCAAAACTGTTAAACATAACATTTAGCACATCCCAGTGAGAACAGTAAAAGTAATCCCAAATAATACTTTTTAAAGCACAGTTCCTCATAAAGAACCAAATATGCCAGAGGCAGATCAATTTATGGCACCATGACACAAATGGATGCTTCCCTGGAATGATGTGCTATTAGAAAGGTCAGCTTTACAAGTATAGAGATGTGCTACCAATTTATTTTCATGCATCCTTAATAGGTTCTATTTTGTCTCTCATCTGGTGCTGAGGAAAGGTATTGATTGCCAAAAGGCATTCTAGTTGTTTACTCATAACAGAGGAGCAATTTGGGACAACTTATCTAGCTTATCAGACATGAAAGAGCTACATAAATTCTAGGGACACTGACAGTGGGAATGGTTGTATAAAGCACCATTATTTCCCAAGTATGTCTGCCCCAGCTGCTGCCCACTGACACCAGTAATGAACGAAGGCAGCTACCAACTTCTCCTGCGATTCTCTCAATGCAAAGTCAATTCTCTGACTCTCTTCAACAGTGGACATCAAAAGGTTGTTAGTTTTTCAAGTTACTCATATTTATTGATCTTCTGTCTAAAAAGGAACAACAGGTAAAACATTGCTAGCCTGTAGATGAATTTCTTATGCTGTTCTGGGGAGTGAATGCTTTTTTAAAAAAGCACTGTTCTCATAAAGCATGCACTACACATGGTTTAATTTAAAACCTTCAAGAAATGTACACTGTCCTAGAGTACTGCTTCACAGAGAGATCTGTCTCCAATCATTTTTGTTACAACAGTATGTCATCAGTCATTCTCCGCAGCAGTTGCTATGTGTTCACAGGTCGTGTAGAAGCAAGAAAAACCTTGTTGTCCTGCGATTTAAGACAACCAACAAACTGGTTCGTACAAAAGAAATACAATTACTGCAGAACAGACGAGCCTGAATTGAAATTCCTCAGAGCATTGCCTAAATAGAACATCTAACCAGAAAGTGAAAATAAAATCACTTTTTGTCCACATAACAGAGATGATTACAGCAGGAATGGTCACCTACAGTCCCATCACTTTGGTTTGTGTATTGAGTTTGCATGACAATGTTTCAGTTGCAGAAGGGCTACAAAGGAAAGAGCATTAGTGACAACATGAGATGGACTGATCACAGCGCATCCACCCGTGCTGCTGTGGAGGGAGGAGGGAGAGAAGTCAGGAGACAAGTTGTGCCCAGGAGAAAGGGAGGAGTGGGGGAAAGTAAGATTTAGTTTTATTTATTACCTTACTTTGATTTGATCAAGAATAATTAAACTAATGTCAAGTCAAGTCTGTTTTGCCAGTGACAGTAACTGGTGAATGATCTCTCCGTGTCCTTATATCAGTCCATGAGATTTTTGTTATAATTTCTCTCCCCTGTCCAGCTGAGGAGGGCAGGGATAGAATGGCTTTGGTAGCTATCTGGCACCATGTCAGGGTCAACCCACCACAGTTTGTTAAACTCCCACTTTTGAGTAGTACAATCATGTTTCCCACAGTGCTTTTGAAATCACGCCTGCAGTCACTCACCTCTGTGGTTTCACAAATGCTTCTCTGTGTTTTGGATAGTTTTTCAAAGAAGCTGAAATGAAAGCACTTTTTTTCTGGTTCTACTGTCTGATAACCTAATAGCAGCTCCAAACTGTGTTGGAAGAGTAACTTTAAAGAGCAACTTCCTTGCCTGGCCTAGCAGGATACTGATGAAGTAACAAGGAGTACTATAACATCAAGGTAGTTAGCGGTGAAAAGTGAACCAAGTGAGGCTCAGTAATTTTTTAATTAAAAAGATTATGGGTGGAAGAACAAATGAATGCTGAATTATGCCTACTTATAGTCAGACAGTCAATTTTAGTAGGATGCCCTTTAAGAAGCAGTATACCAGCTTTTATTCTGATACAAAGCCCAAACATTGCACAAAACCTGTACATCTAAGCGCATCATCAAGCCATGTGCAGCTGACTCCTGAAAATGAACAGAGGAAACAGGGCACCCAGGAGCTTTGTGAAGCCTGCAAAATGTGCACTAATTGGATCTGGATAGGAGCGTACCATTTGTGTAGCTCTGGCAAGAATTCTTCTACTGTGTGCTCATGCTAGCTCAGATATGTGCTACCCCACTGCCTGTGCACTGATCATAACCTCAGTGTACAAAAAGTGATTAAGACTGGCATGAGTGTTGATAAAGTACAATTCTTTTTATTATATATATCAGACATTAAGAAAGTTTGCCTTCTCTACACCGACAACATTCCTCAGTGAATGACATTGAGGTGGAAGAAGAAGAAGACAAACTTCCACCAGCTGCTTTAGTTTCAATCATGAGAAACTCTTTGTCACTCCTAGAAGTGACAGTTAAGACCACATCAGAGATGTATCGAATAAACAAAGTGAAGACTCCTTCACTCTTGCTGTTTATGTCAATTGCAATCTGTTGAAACAGAAAACTCTTCAGCTGTAACTGCAGGAAGACCCCAACATTAAGAAAGTACAAGCAAGTTTTAAATTTATTATTATTATTGTTATTATTACTATTGTTATTGTTGTTGTTGTTATTATCATTGTTGTTATTATTATTATTATTATTATTATTATTATTATTATTATTCAAACCCCATTAGTTCCCAGTAAAAGGCAGGCCTCATTGTCAACAACTGTATAAAAATCAAAAATCTTCATAGAGAGTGTGACAATTTTCTTTTTATCCACATAGTTTTCTCAGGGAAAACTATTTCTCTAATGAAAACTAAAATTTTGACATATGTATTCACGTGCATGGATGGGGAGCTATTTCTAAAGAGCTAATATTTAACTTAACTACAGCTAAAATGCAGGCAATAAAATTTAGTTTTCAAATTTAGTCATATAGAAATAAAAACAAAGTAAGCAATGTAGGATTAAAAATCAAAGTAATCAAAGTTTTTTCGTCAACCAAGATAATTCTTAACTGTTTGTCTGTACAGCTTGAAATTTCTGTACAGAGTTCTAGGAAGGTTTTAAGAGTCATATTAATACAGGACCAGATCCAAAGGCTAATGACAAAATTTGATACTCTTCCAATGGCATGGTAAAAGAGGAAATTTGATTTAGATCAAGCCTATTGGAAATTTCTATTACCTGAATATCAAGACTTAAAACTGTGTCTCTGTTTTAGCTGCAGTGCTCGACAATAAGCAAAGAAAACTCTGAGTCTAAATGTAAAAGGATCCACTGATGGAGATTATAAAAAAGAGGAACCAGCAATCTGATCTGTGAAGGAAATTAATAACATCCCCATTTTCAAAATATCAGGTTTCCTCTTGTGTTTAAATATAAAACAGTCGAAATGAAGTGAGGTTGTGGCAAAGACAAGATTAGTGAAATAAATAAAGAAATCTCAAGCCACACTCTACAAGCAGCTTGGAAAACTTGTTCTTCTCAACCTCTTAAAAGGAAAAAATCATTTTACTCCCTTTTTAAAATTATCACTCCAGATTGGCTCCTATTTGGCATAAGGCTGTAAGTGGTCAAAAAACTGAAGAAAACAAACATCACACTGATCTTCAGGTAGGGCAAAAGAAGGATTTTGGGAACTACAGACCAGTTACTCAACGTTTTTAACCTTATCAACTCAGTTTCTGGGACGGGGATGAAGTGAATCCCTCTGTGGACTCTTGTAGCTACAAAGAAACAAGGTGACTGGGAGCAGCCAGGGTGGATTTGTCAAGGGTCAGTCTTGCCTCACTAACCTGGCTACCTTTTGAAGTGAGGTACTGGTACAGAAACTGATACTTTGGGTGAGGGGATACTACTGGGCACTGTATATTCTGACCCCAGCAAGGTTTTATACCAAGCAAATCAGTAGAATGCCATTGGTGGTTGGTTTATCTTTTATTCACATCAAGTGAAATAGTTACTTGTACTAATCATGTGAATCATTGCTTTGGACTGACACAGCTCTCAGCATTTCTTTGTTTGCCCTGTGCCCTGGCCATGGTGGGGACTCTCTGCTGGATTCATTCCTGAATGTTGGACTCTGACTTGCACTTGTAGCCCAAACTGGGGCACCACTTGGTCCCGCTGGCTGCCCCACTCCCTGCTGGTCCATTCCCTGGTGCAGGCACTGCTCTGATGCCTGGGTGCACTGCTGACTCCCGGCAACTTGCTGCCTCCCACGGCCCTTTCTGCAAAACTCTTCATCACCTCGGAGGCCAGAATTTCCTTGGCCCTAAGGGAACCCCAAAGCCATTTTTCCAGGTCCTTCTCATATACAGCCCTGCCCGCCAGCTCACGGATTTCTCCTCCTGGGCTGATGTCATCCACAAACTGTCTAGGAGTGCTTTTTCTCCCGACATCTAGGCTCTAATAAAGCCAGTAAACTGCCGGTAAACAACACCAATTCAGCCACTAGACAACATTAGTTAATGTCTGCCAGCTGAAATTTGCACTACCATCAAAACCCTTTGAGCCTGTGCACCCAGCCACCATGTCATTCAGCTATCTAAACTGGATCTCTCTAATTCAGTGATAAGGAAACTCTAGGATGATGTGACAAAAGCCTTGCTAAAGCCAGGGTACATCCAGACCCTTCCCAGGGACTAAGGGAATGCTGACCTGCCTGTACAGCATGGATTCTCCTTATTACTCTTTTTGAGGATGATGTGAAGTTTGCCTTTTTTCAAGCATCAGGAACAAATCTGCAGTCTTTGAAGATGGCAGAAATAAGCACTACAAAGACACCAGATAGTTGCCTTTGGTGAGTTCTGTCTGGTCCCATGGACTGGGAGGCTCAGAGATTTGGATGTCTTAAGGGCAGACTTTACCAGCAAAAACAGAGACAAAAATGTGCCTCCACCATCTCCATGTCTTTGGTCACTCCCCTTGTAGCAACAGGCACACATTTTCCTTAGCTTTCCTGTTGTCAAGAAGTCCTCCTCCACCTACAGTCTTTTATGTGTCTGAGGTCAGAGGCTCCATGTTCAGTCACACTAGCTTTTTCTAACACACTTGCTTGACTAGTCTCTCCAGGGCCAAGCAGGTCCTTGAAAAAAACCAAGAGTCATAAGCCTAAATTTGAACATATTCCTAAAAACAGAATTAGGAACAAAACACTAATTTGGCTAAAGCTGTTTACTCTGAAGTATCAATTATTATCACTCACACTTTGCTCAGCTAGGTAGTTTACTTAGCAATCCAGCATGGCAAAATATAATAGATGAACTCTTTCCAGTCTCAGCGTCTTATATGGTGCTTATGTGACCCTAGTACTTTTCAGTATTTTGACTTTAGACTATTGTATTTATTCAGCTCTGGCATTCAGTGCAAGCAGATGAGTTCATTTATCCCACTTCTTCATCCCATTCCCATTCCAAACTTCAGAATCAACAGAAGTGACTGGCAGCTTTAAAAGATCTACTTCCCATGGTAGAAGGGCTTAGCCCAAGACACAAAAGCAGGTTAGAGTTCTCTCTCAGATCTCCTGTTGTAAACACAGGGTAGACTCCCAAAATTTCTGTTGCTCTCAGCACTGTGCTATCAGTTTTCCTGGAATAAATCTACATTAAGGAACCATAAATGCTACCTGTAAATGGGTGTTGCAAGTGTTGTTATTAATATACAATTGCCTACTGAGGTCAGGTCATATAATCCATGATCATGTATTTCAGAGCCTTATTGGGACAATTCTACAAGTTAATTTAGGCACTTAGTTTTATTAGTTTTAGCAGCACTTAAGCCATTTCAAGGACGTTTGAAAAAACAAATCTTAAGCATGCAGGGGAGCGACTGTCTCCTACAACTCAGCAATGTAAAATAAAGCTTATATGTATTCCCTCATAATGATTTTAGGCCCATATTAGTCAATCACAAAGACTTTAGGAACTGGTAGGAAAGAAATCTCCTAATATGCCTACAAACCCATTGTATGCTCCTCTTTATTCTATGAGCAGAGAAATAAGTCTGTTTCCAGAATAAGTCTTCAAGACTCCAGAAATGTTTAAAAAGTTGCCTTCAGATGTAAAAGAAAAAAATTGCTATTTTACCCTTGACAAGACTGACAGTTACTAAAGGAAAACTATCAGTATGTCTTGGCTCTTCTGTCCTGCTTATATTCTTTAGTACTTTCTACCTCCTCTGCATGTGAAGTTTGCTGCAAGAGTGACACAGGCCAGAGAAGAAAGTGAAGCTGAAAGAAACTAGCAATCTCATTTATTTATTTATAACATTTTTTTCTTTAAACAATCATGTCAGCAACCAAAGAGCATCACTAAACTGATGGACCACAAGTGACTTCCTGGATTGAAGTAGGTTGATTGAATAATCAAATTCTAAGACCTAATGGAAATAATAAAACTTATTCAGTCCAACCTTTCAAAAATTAAAAAAAAAAATCCCACAACCTACTTAGAGTTTTTATTGGATATTTTTTTACATAAATGCCTAATGAGATGGCAAGCATGCATGAGTAATCACTTTTCCTTACTGTTCCTATTCAAGAAAAGATGAGCTACAATTCTTTCAGTCAGAAGTAAACATTCTTCTGATGCCTGGAAAATAGAATAGATCTTCACAACGACGGTAAAGTCAATGTAAAAGCAAACTTTGTCTTGAAAGCTTTCAGGTACACAATATGGTGAAAACAGCATGGGGTATAGTAATTCTACGAATTTTATATAGTTAGTTGATTAGTACACTTATACACTGTCCAATTAAAAGGTTAGTTGGCTAGGTAATAATTACCGGGGTCCTGCCCCACTGGAAGTAGTCCAGAGGTTTCTTTTGCCCCAGTTTTGTTATGTCTGGTCCAGATTCTGGTTGGAAAACAGAACGTCCTTGTAGTTGGTTCTCTTCTTGGAATAAGACTAAATAATATTTAGGAATGTGCTTATAAAGTCAGAAATGTAGGGAAGAAGGATAAGAAAAGCACTAGAAGCTACAGCCATGCTTTAGCAATCTACAAAACTATCAATATATTAAAAATATAAAAAGCTAAAAACCTTAGGCATCACTTCCCTGATCACTAACATTAAATTAGCTCTTTATTTTTATTCAAAGAAAGTAGCACATTTAAATTAAGCTTCACATGGAAGAATAAATATCTGTCTTTAATAAAATGAATGTTTTCCCCTCTCTTGTCTATAAAACACTTGTAATTCTTTTTAAACTCTTTAATGGGTTTAGTAGAAAAATTTTCACCTAAGTAAACGCCAAAAAAATCACAAAATACTCACTACTCTTGGAAGTGTAGCTGAATTGTTATCTGGCATCAGCTGGAAAATGGCTTTCAGTTTTTTTATTATAAAATTGGTACTTTCAGCAACTCCAAAATTTAGTGTTGGAGGGCAGAAGTCTCAGCACACTTTTAAACAATTTTCAAGGTGAAAAAGTAGCACTGATATTGGATGAACTACATCTTAGTAAGGAGTAAAAATTAGTGGACAAATATTTGAATTTTGACATTAAATGAACAATGTGTCCTCTTTTGTTGAGGTTGATGCCTTTCGATTTCTACTTCAGCTGCCACAGGAATGGAAGCCTGTTTCTATCCTGTAGGTTGCATACAGCGGTCCCAAGAAATCTGTGGTGATTCTTTTTTTGGTCTAAGAATCAAAGCTTTCCAAAGCCTGCCACTGAGATGCAGCTATAAACCAGATAAGCATGAAGAAAATAAAATTGCCATGCACATTTTCCATAAAATTGTAGTCTGCAGTATTTTGCTTAGCAAAAAGGGACATAACCTTTCAATAGGGCCTTTCAATATTTAAAGGATGTTTATATGAAGACAGAGAAACACTTTTTACTGTAGTGACAAGACAACTGGCACTGGTTTTACACTGGAAGAGTACCTACTGAAAGAGTAGGTCAAGGTGGGATATAAGGAAGACAGTTTTAGTTACGAGGGGAACAAGTCTGGAACAGGTTGCCTAATGAACCTGTGGGCATGCAGACTTCTTTCTGCTGTATTTTTGCTTTTATATAAATATTTAACTTTTCCCCTAAAATCAATTACTGTCACTAAAACTATTATTCTGAAACTAGGGATCTGCCCCTTGGACTGAAAATGGAACTACATTTCTCCCATTTTATACATGACAAAGTTGACTCATGGGCATACCACTTCAGTGAAATTCTAGAATAAAGAGCATAATGTCAGCCTGTCTTCAGGCAGAATATCTTGCAGAGCCTTTCAGGTATTCTGCAGCTGACAGGGTTTTCTGCAAAAAGGGACAGCTGAAATGAACCTGAAATAAACTTTGATGCCCTATAAAAAACTCTGAAAGCTTAAAAAATTATTTATGCCAAGGCCTTCTATGGTTAAGTGCTAGACTGAGAATATTTCAGTTCAGATTGCCTGTGGCATTGCCCCAGTATTACCAAATGTTTTTCAAATGCAACATAATTGTCATCTTCCCATTTATGGATTTGACACTATATAATAGATGGACCTCTGTTTCTGTGCTTTTTCTCACAGCTTTAGAACTTCCTATAAACTGTCCCAGAGTCTCCTTAACACTATTTAGGTGCTATTAGCATAAAAAAACCCCATCATCTAGGTACTGCTGAGATCACTGCCCAGTGTATCGATCAGTATTGCCTCAGTCTTGTATTCCCCCAGCATGTAGTTTCCAGCTGCTGTCTCACATTGTAAACACCTCGAGAAAGAGAGTTCTTCTAATTCTTTCGTACACCATCAAGTATAAGTGAGACCTGGACCATGGCCAAGGTCTGATGACAGTGCAAATACCAGTATATTATAGGAAAAAAGCATAAAAAAGTATCAGAAAGCAAAGCATTTCCGAAGCAGGTAATTATTTGGGTCTTATTTTTAAATCCCACAAACTGGTTAGGCTGTGATTCTTCAGATCACATAAGCAGTATGACTTCTCTCCAAAATTACATTTTCTGTTAGAATTACTATCTCTTAATAGTTATTACTGAGTATTCACATCTGCACAGAATTAGTTTTCCCAAAGCAAGCTGCTCTGCAATTTCAATTACAATAGAAGAATAAAAACTAGAATTGCACCTGTCTGGCAGTGGAAATAACTACAGAAGAATTTGATGCTTCCTTTACTCCAGGACAGCCATAGTTTGGGACCATCTCAGCACCCTGAAAATCTCCCAAAACATTATTTAGGTAGACATGGTGACCACAACGAACCAGTAGAAAAACCAGTTATCCCCACAAATCACATTCCTGCACCATGTAACTGATCCTATCTGTGACATGGGTCAACTTATATCATGTGTTATTATGATGAGTGGTACCAAGACAAGAACCATGTGATTATATATCACCAAATATATACTGTATTATATATTACTATATATTATATATTACATATATTATTATAGATATACTTTATTTATACACTTGTGAGGGAGCACTGGAGATGGTGTGAGGAGACCCACAATCCACAACATGTGATCATCTTTGTAATTTGAAAATACTTTTTAGATAGGAGAGTGGACCTAATTATAGTCTCCAAAAAAGTTTTAGCCTTAGTAGTAAAAAAGATTTTAGGGAGAGAAGTTGGAAGGATTATAGATGCTAAATGATGTGAAGAAAAAGTTAGTTTAGTTATCTCAGGATTATGGACAACATGAGGCACTGTTTGGAAGAGAAGACTGAGAGCATGATCCAAAGTTTGGTTCACCTGCATTTTGTCAGTAACTTCAATAAATATGACTGAGCATAGTATAGCACATAGTTAACAAAGAAAAAATTACAAACTATTGGACCTTATCTGTGAAAGTGACTGATTAAAAAAATTAAAAAATGTCTTTATTTTCATGAGAAAGAAAATTTAACAGGGCAGCACAGAAAAACAAACAAGACTGTGTTACTAAAGAAATTATGAAAGATCTGGAGCTACTGAGGGGAGAACTGAACAAAAGGCGGGGACACTGTGGTAAGGTGCCAGTGTTTCAGTCAGCACTGTTTCTGAGACTGGCAGGAAGAAGCAGAAGGGGAGTGAGAAGGAAAATTTTGGAATTAAAATGTAGTAGTATATTAGGATATTTCTGCAAGCACTCTTTGTTTTTGAATGCTTGTTCCTGTTTAAAATGCAGTAAAATAATCTTCAGAAGTTGGCTACCTTCATTTTAATAGGAGGGGTAGATATGGATAGGCAGTTCCTATAGCTCATTAAAAAATGTCTTCTAGGAATATTTTTTTTCTAGGGGAAGAGCAGTCTGTGGAGATTAGCATCCATCTCACCAGAGAGTCTTGTTAGTGAAGTATAAAAATAAATCATATTTCTGCAGCACAATGAGAGCTGTGAGCTACAACACAGAACATCTTTCAAATCATTTTTCCACACAATCTTTATTCTCACTGACTTACCAATCACACAAAAGCTTACACAGTGAATATAAATCATATCCATGAGGAATTTTTCTCTTTCCTAAAGGCTGAGAACAGACACACACATGTTGTTTTATTCTTCAAACAATGTGATGAATATTTTATGAGGTATGAAGCTCAGTCACTTCCATGAAAGAGACACTAAAGGAAGGCTAAGTCTCTGCCCTCCCATTTGTTCTCCTCTGGTTCACCTCCGACTCTTCAAAATTAACTTTCACACATGTGAGAAATAGAAGAGGCTGTGGTCATACATACCCCCAGGAAATCCGTGACTTGTATGGCAATACCTTGTACTGTGTCACTTATATTTGTCTCATGCTACTTAAAAGAGAAAAAGTTTTCAGCAGCAAATTCATGCACTCCTGATCTATTTTGCCCTTGGGGAGGCCAAAGAAGGTGGTGGTTAACATTTTCCCAGAGCAGAAAGGATTAATGCCAATGGACTGAGAACTTGGGCAGGTAAAGTTTCAGATCACTGAAAGCTCATGAGATAACATAACAGATTGGAACAATTACCTGCTTGAAGTTCCTTGAAGTATTTTTTTTTCTCCCAGCCTAGTTTTGACTCACAGGAAACTATTGAAGTTCATAAAACATAGATATTTCAAACTTGATTCTTCCCTACTAAGCAGCTCATGCATGATTTATGTCTGTATATAGCAGATGTAAGAGAACAAGACTGAACTGATTGCATTTCATACCTGCTTTTATCCGGGCATAAAGGACTGCATAAATACCAAAATGTGAAGCATCAGGCCCATTTTCTTAAATGAGTAGCAGAAGAATCTTTTTTTTCAAGCTCAGTCCATGCTGTCAGAGGGGAAGTCTAATCACAACTGCACTGAGAGAAGATACTTTTTTTCACTGATCATTGATGGAATTTTTGTGTTTGTAGAAGGTAAATTAAAGACAAGACAAACAACAAATACATTTCCTTTCAGTTCTGACAGTGAAACTGATGACCTTCCTGATGTAAAACATTGTTCCTTGTTCAGTCATCTTTTTTTTTTTTTTTTTAAAACAGGTACTGGTTTTCTACTGAGCTTAACTAAATTAATGCTGAAATCATGGAAAGAGGCTTCCAACTTGGGAGTGACAGCTTTTGCCCATATGGGTAAAAATTAGGGATGTTAATGATAATTCACAGGCTCAAAGACAGATTCTTGCAGCCTCAGAACATCTTTACTAAATAAGTGATGCAACAGTCAGAGCTAGTGGGGCAAAAAATGGACAGGATGGAAAGTTTAGGTGAGCACAACCTAGGCCAGCATTGCAAAGCACACTGCCATTTTGGTCAGATCACTGGCAAGACTACACATGCATTCCTGAGATCCAGGTGACATAATGAAGACAGTCCTCTTAGATGTCCTTATCACCCCTTTTCGTCTTTCTCATTTTAAGATTATAAATTAAAATCCTGTTTAGTGGATCCTTAATCTAAATCAGAAGGGTTTTCTGAGCTAGAGTTCAGTCTCATTCCAGAGATTTATTCTTAAAAGCACTGTTCATGTTGCAAGTAAGAAGAACTTTCAAAAGATAAGGCTTGAGGGAGTAAAATGAACATTTCTTTTTCCCATCTGTGGTTGTACTGTGCGACTATATCAGAGACTTCTGAACACCTTGCTGATGAAATCAAATAGGAATCCTTTTTACTCTCTTAAAAATGACTGAAAATCTGTATTCACACTCTTTCCTTTTCTCGCTTTCTAGCCACTCAGAATACAGTGACACTTAAAGCTGCTTATACTTTTTAAAAGTTTTGATTCAAGAAAAGCCATCCAGCCTTCAATTTCTATGCATCTGACAGAGAACAAGTAGAGAGGGAGGACAAGAGAGAAAAGGACGAGATTTGAGACAGTAAAAATACTGTTTAATCTGATTTCTTACTCCTCAACCATCCCCAGCAACCAGAAATATTTCAGGACTTCACAAAGTTAAGAAGAAATTAGTTAGTGTTTCTACTTTTCCATCAAAAATTATTAAGAATTTATTCTGGGATAAGACAGTAAATATTTTCAAAATAAATATATAATTTAGTAATCCAATTATAAGTACTTCTAGTATTCTGAATGCTTTATTGTGACATATCTGCTTTGCTGCAAAAGTTCAGTTTCGCTGGGCAGAGCTATTAGACATGAAGCTTATGCCTATTTATATTCTAAAAAGGTCTACGGTTAGTTTCTTGTTTCCTTCCTGTTGTTTTTTAAAAGCAGTAATTCATGTTTAAAAGCAAAGAAAATCTGAAATTCTAGACAATACATAAGAGAAGGAGGTGACATCCCTGTGGACTGGAGAAAAAAAGTAATAGAAACAGAATGTTTTTACCTAATACAATATACTAAAATAAATCAAGTAAATGTGTAATTTAATTTTAGAAATTAATGCTGTGAAGTATTCAAAAGATTCTGCTACCTATACTCTGAATGTTTCCTATTAGGTCATGACAGTAGTACATCCAGGTCCATTATTCCCCCTCTGGAAGTGGCTGTAGGAAGAATTAGCGAGTGAAGAATATTTTATGCACCTCTTTTCTCCTAGCATCCATAAGCAGTGGATTAGTACCTTCTTTCTGGCTTCCAGCTATTTAAACATTTGCTGAGACCAATGTAGCTTAATACTTTCCAATAATATTTCAGCAATTTTTAGTGTTGCAAAACAGAGACTTTTATTTAAGACTGTTTTCTGGGGGAGGGGTGTGTGTTTTGTGCTTAAATTTATTTTAGCAATATCTTACTGTCATCTGTTTAGTGCATTATGTAATACAGAAAAAGGTAGAGGAAGAACATGGTGCTATCCCTGATATTAACTGTATGCTTATTTAACAAAGCAGAGAAAATTATTGTGATATTCTGGGTATTTTTTTCAAGCTATTCTGCTCTTCCTTTTATTACTCATAAGGGAGAAAAAATATTTGTCTAAAATGATAGGCTGGACTATATATATATATTTATGTATCTATATCTATATCTATGTAAGTGTGTATACACACACACTGGAAGTTGTCTTCTAATGGCTTATTAAAAAACTGAAGTAAAAGAGAGTAAGTTTAGATTTGATATTAGGAGGAAGTTCTATACTGTGAGGGTGATGAGGCATGGAACAGGTTGCCCAGAGAAGTTGTGGATGCTCCATCCCTGGAAGTGTTCAAGAGAGCAGGCTGGATGGAGCTCGGACCAACCTGGTCTAGGGGAAGGTGTCCCTGCCCATTGCAGCTGGAACCATATGATCTTTAAGGTCCCTTCCAACCCAAGACATTCTATAGTTCTACGATTAAGTTGGATTCCCCATTACACAAAAGATGAAAAAAGAATGTCAACTGCAGCCAAAATAATTTGAAGCTCAAATCCATCTATTTTTACTTCCATAGAAATGTGTCTTCCTTCTCAACCTTTTCCATTTTCTTGGATCTCTTTTTGCAATAAAATACTGGTAAATATAGCTAGAGATACAAGCTTTTCTATTTTTAAAAACAGTTAAATGTAGTTTAGGAAATTTCAATAGCTCTATCACATAAACACAGCAGAGGAACTGTAAAGAAGATAATATCATGAACTATCTTCAAGACTGTCTCAGAGTGAAATGTTCTATGGGTCTTTCAAACAGCTTTCTAAGTAAAGTGGAAAACTAAATGCAAAAGCAACCATTTATTAAACATTTCACTGTGAGGAAGAAACAAAACAAAACCACCCATACAAAAATAATGGCCTGAACCTCACTCCCAAAAGAGTAAATGCTTTCAAATGCAGTATCAATCCTATATCAAGTTACTATCAAGCTAATATCAAGTTAATGGAAAGACATCTGCTAATGCTCTCTATGCTTTTGAAATACCAGTCCCCAGAACAGCAATAAAAACCCCTGCAGTTACTGTTGAAATGTTTTTGTAAATACTGACTCCCTCTTTGGGTGAGATTCAGATGGTTTAAAGCCACTGTGGTCCCTTGAGCCACACAGCAAAAACAACTGTGCACAGAGGCAGGTGGCAGCTGCACTGGCTAAACCTGGACACCACCAATCACTTCTCTGTTCTGGTACCAACAGCTGCTGGGAGTGCACAAGGAAGTGTAGGCAGACCAAAAATCTTTTCAGAAATGAGAATTCAAAGGCTTAGATGGCTTTATTGTCAGATAATAATATTGGGAGCTTTTAACCTCCAGATAACGGCATGAAATTGCCTGAGGTCAGCAATGACTGAAAATTGTGACAATTAGATAGCTTCTTTGTGGCCTATAGGAAATGAATTGGTGGCCTCATTCCAGTTCTCTATCATAAAACAATTACAGCTAATGCTGATTGACATCTTTGATTGCAGCCATGGCTCAGAGGCCAAGACTGAATGAGCCTTGAAAATAAACTGCCCTTCAACCCAGAAAAGTCTATCCTCTGAGCTAGAGGTGAGGCATACAGTAGACTGAGAAAAATGTACCTCTTTTTGCTCACTCCACTGACAGAAACTTTGTCTCTCCTACTAAATGTCAGTGCCTTCACTGCCTCTGCTTAAGATGGAATAGAAAATGCAAGTCCTCTGGGAGGGTTTAGGAGGATTTATTACATACAACTCTTTACGGATTTCATTCAAGCATGCAAGACTTCAGATGGTGTGGTGCTGTGGTGCTAAGTGCTGTGCGGATGCTGTGCCCAACAGCCCACTCTCCGAATTGCTTGCCATCAAAACAAATGGGACAGATGTGAGAGCCAAGAAGCACCATTACCAGTGTTTGACAGTGCATGAGGCTCAGTGAGACAAGGTAATAAATCTAAGATTGAAGAGTTAATGTGTGGCAGAAAAATGAGTCAAAATAGAGGATTGGGTCTTGGCTATAAAAGTGAGTTAAAGGCAAATAGTTCTGGGTCACATAGATGTTTTATACCTTTTGCTTGTGGCATTACATAAGGGGAAAGATGTGAGAGTGTCCATGTGTTTGATGCCAGCCTGGCATTACTGATGTGCAATGGAAAAAAGGTGAGGTTTTAGATTACATTTAGATGTAAGAAAAAACTAAATTCCTGCCCAATGCTTAAAGTATTTGTAACTGGTTAAATCCGGTCCCAGACAAAACTAGATCAGAAGATTTTATTTGAGGAGCTGTTCTTGAATCTTATAAAAGATTTCATGTGCTGGGAGACATCTCAAAACTCCTGTTCCCAACTGTTTATTTCATAGCATAAAGGTCAGTTTGCACTGGCTATGTAAAATATGGATTGTGGTAAACACATACATTGATTAGCATTTGAAAATGTCATGCTAATAAAAATATAAATTAAAAAAAATAAAAGAAACTAGGTGTTAGAGTGATCCTATACAACGCATGGTTAAAATGTGCTTCTTCTGAAGTAGTGGGGATTGAAAAAGAAGGCAGTGGATGTTTGTAGAAGTGTATGACTCCATATTGGCAGCTGTCCTTGGCCGGACAGGATTCAGCCTTCTCACCTTCTTCTGTCTTCAGTTATAGAGCATGGGCTGTGTCTGCTTGTCTTAGACACGGCAGTACAGTTCCAGCTCTAAGAAAATCTATGCAGCAGCAAAAATTCACAGCAGTGCTTTTCCAGTGGACTAAAGCATTTCGAGCATAACTCTTGAAATGACCTGAGGCAAACAAAGAAAGATCAAAGAAACCTAGAGGAAATTATGCTAATGCTCAGATGAAGCATAATAAGCAACCTCAAGCTGGAACTTATATAATCCATCTGCCTTTTCCTCTAAAGACAACAAATGTCTTTCACTGGTCTTACATTTTGGGAGGTTAAAACCAATGTATTTCTTCATCAATTTTCCCACTGCACAAATGAAAAAGACATAGAGAATCACAAAATCATTTAGAATCATAGAATGGTTTCTTTTGGAAGGGACCTTAAAGATCATATCATTTTGACCACTCCACCATGGGCAGAGATGCCAGCCACTTGATCATATTGCTCAGGGCCCCACCCAAATACATTTTGAACACTTCCAGGGGTGGGACACCCACAGCTTCTCTGAGCAACCTGTTCCAGTGCCTCACCACCTTCAGAGCACCCTCAGCCTGTCTTTGCAGAAGAGATGCTCCAGCCCTTTGATCATCGCTGTGGCCCTCCTCTGGGACAATTCTAACAGGTCCATGTCCTTCCTGTGCTGGGACCCCAGAGCTGGATGCAGAGTTCCAGGTAGGGTCTCACCAGAGCAGAGCAGAGGGACAGAATCATCTCCCTCCCCTGCTGCCCATGCTGCTTTGGATACAGCCCGTGATACAACTGGCCTCCTGGGCTGGGAGTGCACATGGCAAGGTCATGTCCAGATTTTTATTCACCAGAACTCCCAACTCGTTCTCCACAGGACTGCTCTCAATAAATTCTTCTCCCAGTCTGTGTCCGTGCTTGGGATTGCCACAACCCAGGTACAGCACCATTTTGCACTTGGAGTTTTTTATCTTCATGAGGTTCTTGCAGACCTACTTCTCCAGCTTGTCCAGGCTGCCCTGGATGGCGTCCCTTCCTTCTCTTGTGCCCACTGCACCACTCAGCTTCATGTCCTCTGCAAACTTGCTGAGCGTGTGTTTGATACCACTGTCCGTGTCATCGATGACAATATTGAAGAGCACTGGTCCCAGGACATAGCCCTGAGGGGCAGCACTTGTCACCAGCCTCCACCTGGACATAGAGCCATGAACCACAACTCTCTGTCTGCATCCATCGATCCAATTCCTTATCCCTGGAATAGTGCACCCTTCAAATCCCTGCCTCTCCAGTCTGGATAATGATGTTGTGTGGGACCACATCAAAGGCCTCGGAGAAGTCTAGTGGCATTTTAAGGTTCAGAGTGGTAAAGACCTTTAAGTCTGAGTCCAGCTATTCACCCAACACTGCCAAGTCCATGCATAAATCCTGTCCCTAAGTGCCACTTCTAGATATTTCCAGGTATGGTGACTTAACCACCTTCCTGGACAGCCTGTTCCGATGCTTGACAATCCTTTTGGAGAGATTTTTTTTCCTAATATACAATCTAAACTTACCCTGGCACAATTTGAAGCTGTTTCTTCTAGTCCTATCAATTGTGGCTTGGGAGAAGAGACTGACACTGAACAGTTATTCACAAATCATTCTTTTTTGAATAAGTTATGAGCTGGAACTCTCTTTTCCTGCACTACATTAATGTAACTATAGACAATGTGCTTAGTTCAACTTAAGACATGACCACTTCTCAGCTGAGATGTAAAAATGTGAATATCCTTAACCTATTTCAGTTGGAAAGTATAATCGATTAGTTTAAATTGCCTTCATATTTTATATAATTATGATTTCAGACAAGGTATTACTACTTAACTAAATACAAAATGAATGGAGAGGGCCCTAGAAATTCAGCTAACAAAATGAAATGTGATCTGCTTTTTAGTATTGTTAAGATGTAAAAATTAAAATATTCCTATCCCTTTCTTACAATGGTTGTGCTGTCACTCCCTGTAATATTTTAACAGCGGATCAAGATCCTACAATTTATATGCTAAACAGAGGAATCTTGAATAGTTGTAATTATTGTTCACTGATAATAAAAGAGAGAAATAGGAAATCCTGTTGGTTATTACACAAATCCAAACAGATTAACAGCATATTACATGAACTAAAAAACCGAGGGGAGCAAATACTTAAGTTTCTATTTTAAAGTGTCATTCCAATAAAATCCAGGGTAAAAATCTCAAGACCTAGGCATCATGATATCTGAGAGCCTCATTAAAAGACGGTATAGAAGCAGGAAACATATCAGGCTTGATATGAAAAAAATATACTACTTACAGATATTAATGCACATGTATCAATACGAAAAAAAAAAGTTACAGATTTAACAAAAACACCCAATCAGTAAAAAATCTGTATGAATTCAATGGGTTTTGAACCCAGGGTGTTCCTATTTTTTTTTTTTTTAATTTATAGCTTAGGAATGCTAACTCCACTGTTTGCCTTTTCTCTGAGTGAATATTTCTGCAATTTATTTTCATTTAAGGAGTTAATAACTTCAGTAACCTGTATTCCTGAGATATCTGAAAGCCACTAAATGTATTATCTACAGTTTCAAACACTGGAATTGTGCATAAAATTATACAAATTGTATAAATTTTATCCCACATTTCTGTGAGATACTGAAATATTAATGGTTAATGGTTAATGACTCAAAAAATTGTCAATGTGCAAAAGCAGTGGGTGTTTGCTGAGGCCAGGTTTGCACTCCCTGCCCCCAAAAGAAGGGGAGGAGGAGAGTTTTTGTGTGGTGGTGAAACCTCTGATGTGCATCAGACAGAGCAGATGAACACCCACCACTGGAGGCTACAAGCTGGGTTTTGATCCAGATAAAGGAGAAGGCAAATAAAAAGCAGACCATGCTGAGGCACCACAGTGATTTTTGTCATGCCAATGTCCTCCCTTACACAACTGGCTCGGGTGTAAAACTCCCTGAGGAGGTACTGAGACATTTTAATCTGCTGCAAGAGAGCTACTAACAAGAACCTAAGTTACCCTTGCCTTCAGGGCAGGTCTTATCTGTTTCAGAAATGGAATTTCTTTTTCTCCAGTGTTCTTAATGAATTAAAAAGTTGTCACCTGTGCTGTTTTCCTCTTTCTTCCTAGAGCTTTAAATATTCAAAGACGATTATGGTCTGTGTTACATTACAACTCAGTAAAATTTTCATTCCATTAAAGTGGCAAGGTTTTGATAGTTGTGGAGCTCCAGGGGTAGATGGTTTTGATGGTTGTGGAGCTCTGTAAGTAGAAACCAAGGCTGTCAATGCAGAACACTGCCTGTTCCCATAGACTGCAGAGCAGACCAGTCCCTGGTCTTGCCTCTGTGATAACACCTCTAAGACAGAGTAAAAAAAAAAAAAATCCTGCAGACAAATTGTGAAAAAGAGGAGTGAGAAAATGTGAAAGAGCCCTGTAGGCTGCAAGGTCAGGGAATGAGAGGGAGGAAGAGATGCTCCAGGTGCCAGAAAAAAAATTCCTAACAGCCCCTAGAAAAGACCATGGTGCTGCAAGTTGTTCCCCTGCAGACCATGGAGGCCCATAGTGGAGTAGATAGCCACCTTCAGCCCCTGAAGGACTCCATGCAAGGTTATGCCTGAAGGAGGCTGTGCGGAAAGCTCATGCTGGACCGTGTTCCTGGCAGGAGCTGCAGCCTATGGAGAAGAGTCCATACAGGAGCAGGGCTTCTGACAGAAGTTGTGGCTGGTGGGACGTCCGTTCTGGAGCAGTCCAGTTCTGAAGGACTCTACTCTGTGGAGAGGATTCACACTGGAGCAGTTCTGAAAGAACGGCATTCTGTGGTGAGGATATCCCATGCTGAAGCACACGAACAATGCAAAGAAGAAAGAGTGACAGAGATAAAGTAACATGGATTAATCTCCATTCCCCGTCTGGCTGCACCACTCAGAGAGGAGGTAAAAGGACTGGGAACGGAAGAGTGAAGTTGAGCCTGGGAAGAAGGGGGGGTGGGTGAGGAATGGAGAGAGAGGGGCAGGGGTTTTAGTTTTGTCTTTGTTTATCAATATTTTACTCTATTTTAAATTTTCAATATAGAAAATCAGTCTTTTACAGGTTGAATCTGTTTTGCCCATGACTGTAACAGGTAAGTGATCTCCCTGTGCTTGTATCAACCTATGAGTTTTTACATTTTATTCTTCTGTTCTGTCCTCTTGAGGAGAGGGAGTCGGGGAGTGCCTGAGTGGACATCAGTCATCCAGACCACATCAACCCACAGAATGCTTTAGGTTACCATTGAAGCAATCCACCTTTGGAGAAACTGCAGAGGTGCTTCTCCCCACTATGTGAAGCAGCAGTGGAACTAATAGAATCAGAGAGCAGATTACATTCCCAAATGCAAAGAGAAATGCAACATGCTCACCTGCTTTTCTAGAGAAAAAACTACCACAAGAAAGTAAGGGAAAGATTAATGTTCTAATTTGACAGAATTTGTTACAATGAATCATTACTTTGTCTTTCAACTGCAAGCATGGTTATTACCGTGATAGAGTTGCAACACAAAAAAGCTGATGGAGGAAGTTCAAAGTTCATGTCATTGCTTAACGAAATCTATCTTCTGTAAATATATACACATATGTAGTCCATAGACAGAATTTCTAACACTGTCATGCATGCCTTTGAGTGTTTTTTTTTCCATACAAGAACAATATATAAATATGTCCATACAAATATATGAAATACAGATATATACAATATAAAATGCACAATTTAGTTTCAGTTATGTTTTATGCTAGCTCTACAGCAATAGAGGAGTATGTTATTCTCAAAATGCTTTTTTGGTCTTTCCTTCCTTGAACATACCTCATTAAAGAGAGGAACCTATAATACTGAACTCTGTTAGCACTAAACATATGTTACTGTTCATAATGAATGACTATTTGATATGATGACTAGCATTATCTTACTGTAGTCTATGCCTAATCAGCCCTTCCAATTTAATTGCAGCAACCCACGAAGTAAAGTAACTGTCAAGGACACTAACAGTGTCAGATCCTACACTGAAGTTTCTGGAAACATCAGGTGAATATTATTTGAATGTCTGGAACATAAATAGTTGAAAAAATATTGTTGTTCAATGTACATCATATATAATATCTTACACATTAATGTCTTATAACGTCTTATAGCCTTGATCTTAACTTCCACAACTAAGACAGATGTTTAAGAAAGTTAATGACATATATATTTCCCTGATTTAATAGGTTTCAGCCAAAAAATTTTGCATTGCAATATTAATAATTGAGGTATTATTATTATTATTTAGTAGTAGTAGTAGTAGTATCATCATCATCATCACCATCATCATTATTATTATTACCTCAGCTTTTTTCAGGAAGTTATTTTCACTCACAAAACTTTGCAACACGGAATTTTCTATGAGGTACATGAAATCTCACTTGTCAAGATACAGAGATTGCAAAGGACATTTTAAAGGTGATTTTATTTTATGACCATATATTAGAAGATTTCCATTCTACATCCTGCCTTTTTTTAGGAAGAAAGAATGGGGTATTATTCAACAGACTTGGACAGCTCATCTGAAGCTGCTAAAATGTACCTTTTCCAATATTCATTTAGAGAGTTCTTAAAATACATACTGTTTATTTGACAGACCATGAGATATTGTGCTTATCCTCTTTAGGAGGTTTATATCTCAATGTACGCTGGCTGCTAAGTATATTTGCTTTGACAATCTGTATTGAACTGTCCCCAACTAGAATAGCACCATGAAGCTGCATCACACTGAGGCAGTGGTTTGTTCATTCCCATCTCATCACAGGATGATGCTCTTGTAGTCTCAGATGTGTGCAAATACATGTTTTCTTTACGGTGCCACAACAGATCAGCCAATAAGAGCAGAAAAGAAAAATCTCATAAAACTTGAACTATAAAATAATGGAATTGTAAAGAAAGAAAGTTCAAAGTGCCATTTGAATTTGACAAAACCCTCAGACAATCAAAATACAACCTGAACCATTGTTATGTACAGAAACATCCATGAAAAAGAGTGGACCTTTTTTAAATGTGCCTATGGTAGCATAAAAATCTAACCCAACAGGATAATCTAAGAAAAAGAAGGAATAAGGAGAGACTTTTATACAAATTTTTATGTATCCACACTTTGCGTAGCAAAGGGTTGGGAACTAGAAGGAATGACTCAAATAACTTGGCATTTCCCTTGACACAGTGATCCTTCTTTTTGTTCCTTCTTTTATTTTTTCTCTTCTTTCCAATTTATCTATTTCTGTGAAAGATGAACATTCAAAGGGGTTCACAGATTTTAAAAATACTTGAAAAATATTTAAAGAATGTTAAGATTCAGGGCCTTGATTGTTAACCTGATCTAGATTGGATATGTTCTGCTTTTCAGCTGCCCCTTGACTTGTGACAGGGAAGACTTTATTGAAGAAGTCATAGTGTTATGTGGGTTTAGCTTCTCTTGTCAGCAACAGGATACTTGTGTTGACACAGTCAAGATGTCCCTAAGCCTTTCTCCATACTTGTCTCATCTTTGTCTCATCTTTTTGCAAGATACTCTGTAATGAAACAAATTTTGTAACTTTCCCTAGGAGCTCATATTTTTTTATTAGGGAGCATGGTGGCGTTTGGTACATTTGATTTCCTTTGTTGGCCTGATGAAATTGCTAGACAATTGAAATTTATTGATTGATGAGGTGATAAAGTGATGAATAGAAGGATAAAACGTGAGAGATAGAAGCTGAGTTAGAGAAATAAAGTTCAGAAGAAGTGACTTAGTTTTTAGTTGAAACATAAATTTGAGAAACAGGATTATGAGATTTCATTTCTACAAAGGCTTGTGGGGGTGAGTTTTAAGAGGGAAAAGCTCTCTGTATTGACCCATTCTGGGCTGATAGGGCCCACTGCGTAAAGCTGTATTTAAGTAATCTAAGGGCAGTAAAGACCCAGTGGGGAGGACCACCCATACTGCAAAGCAGAGAAATGGACAGTTCCAATATGAACCACTGCCAACAAAATTTGCTTACATCGTAAGCTATCAGATGTAGAAGAATCTGTTAAAGGACTGAAATGGGAAAGAAAAGCAGAAAAGAAAAAAAAAAAGAAGAGGAAGAAATCACCCTTGATTTTCCAGTGAGACAATATACTTATTAAAGGATCAGTATATTGTAAGTCACATTCCCACAATGTTTACACAGGAAAAGCAACACTTTCTTTTTCTCAGAGGTCTACTGAATACTCTTTCCGTGCTTTGACTATGCAAACAAATTTTCCCTATAGGAATTTAAAAAATTATGATAATTCTAGTAAAATTAATCACCTGACTTCAAATGGAAAGAGAAAAAGATTTATAGAAACTTGTTTTCATTCAGAACGTGTTTAGCCCTATAGCACCAAAAATCTAAAGATGTGACTAACAATAAAAAGATAACTAAAACAAAAAATGCAAAGGATTAAAGATTAATTTTTTTTGCGTTCTGATTCTTAAGACACAATCTTTTAAGTACCTTTCTCTAACACTACGCATCACAGAATACCTTAGATAGAAACGAACATTTTCTTTTCAAGTATTTCCATGGCTTAGGAGCCTTTTATTCCAATAAGACAACAGTCTCTAAATTAAATTAATCACACATAACTTAAGAGAATCATTAAAATAGCTGGTTTCAAAAAAAGGAAAAAATCGGATGAAGAAAAGTCAAAGAGAAGCAATGTTGTAGTAACAGGTTTGAGTCTGTCAAGCTCAAAATATCCTCAGTAAATCACAGGAGCAGTCAAAAAACTTGATCAGCTTGTCCCTGAACTCCCAGATACGCTCACTTCTCGCTTCATTTTGTAAGTTGACTACTGTAAGCAGCCTTAGATTAACTTGGGCGCTATCAGTCTATTGCACATCTATAATAGCCCTGAAGGAAAGACAGTCACTGAAAGTCTCCAGATCTAAAACACACAATTGTCCCCAGGTCTTTTCAGAAAGCATAGTATAGTTAGCTAGTCTACATAGCATATTCAGCTTTTGTGAATGGCAAATGAAAAGCTTTCATGATATGAACTCACCAAATTTTGGAACGTTTTCATTTTTTGTTAATACTCACGGAAATATTCTGAGTTTGCCATGCGTATTTGTATTATATTTAAATTTCTGTTATGCAGAAACTTTAAAAGGTAAATACTATTTGTTGAAAACAGAATAAGATAGACTGGGATAAACTTGTTGGAATCATTTTATAACCATGTCATAGGAGGCTAAAAACAGCCCTGAAATATCCTGACAGACTTTACTTCTCATACACTTGCAATACCACCATTAAATCAAAGTAAAAAACAAAACAAAACAGAAAACAAGTTTTGCCTGCAAAAAGTCCCACAGTAAACCACTAAAAATAGTGCCTTATTTTCACTGTGTGAGGAATTGCTCTAAGCTTCCATGCACTGAAGAGAGTCTCTTACATAAATATTTCAGCTGTTCTTTAGACGACCAGGATTGCCCTTTTTCTCCCTCCAGTCCCTAAAAGAGCTCTGGGCCTTGATAGGATATCAAGTGCCACCATGCAAAATTTGAGGAGAAAATAGGAAGATCTTGGTTTGGCAGTTAATTTTCTCACTGCTTCTTGGAGATTTTTTCTGGGTTCATTGGCTAGTAATGCAATCTAAGATTTTGAGAAAGGATTTCTCCCACCAGCTGTTTGTAGAGCTCCTAATTTTTTGGCCCATTTTTTCAGCCAGCAGAGTGTCATGAAATACTGGAAACAGTTTATCCTTTGATGAAACTGGTGAAAAGTTTGAACCCTTTTTGAGATAACAAATGTAACAATAGTTTAAGTATACTTAGTTTTTACAGTACAGACTGCAGAAGACTACTAGAAATAAGGGACAGCATACAGAAAAAGTAGTATTTTCTGGAAGGCAAAATAAGAATTTCATGTGCCTTTTGCTTCTTGTGTTCCACATACTACACAATTCCAAAGCTTTGAACTATGACTGACAGTGTTATCACTGTTGACTTCTGTTTAATAGCTAACCTTTCAATTAAATACTACAAACAATTTCTTTTAAAAATGGATAAAAATCTGTCTTTTAAGAAGATAAAGATTAGTGAAGCATAAATAATCCTGATGCAACAGTGACTCCAACTTCCCATTAATATCATCAGAATAAAGCTACCATGAGAAATACAGACATATGAGAAGAATATTTTATAAGGCTACAGATTTCTATAAGAAAATAATGTGCAACTAGAAACACTATCCAATATATAATGTTATTTTAAACAGTTTTCTTTTTTTCACTGTATATCAGCATGAAAAGTCCCCAGTTGTGATGGAGATGGTGAGTTGCAACACTGTGTTTATGGAATTGTTAGTCATCTTATTTCAGTCACTTGTCCACATTTCTCCCCTTTCTTTTTTTAGTTTTTTTAGCTCTTCAATGTCAAAAAAAAGCAATCTGTTAAAAATCTATTAATTAAATTCCTATTTTAGACTTCAGAGAATCTGTTGCAGCAGTAAGTGATCAATAACATTTACTTTTCCCAACTGTTACAAAAATAATCCTGTTGCAAATACTTTCTCAGAAAACAGGCAGAGTACAACGGTAGTGCAGCAATGAAATAGATACAGATATCACTGACCGGCATCTGTCTGAGTGTACTCCAAAGCTAGAGCTCTAAAGAAATTAATTTGAAGACCGTTTTTCTGTACTTCTGTTTGGGCTGTCTTTTACCCATGAGGTCATGTCTGGAGGTTGTACAGTTCAGATCACAAGGTACAGTGTCACCTGAACACTGCTGTAATGTTTCCTGAGCCTAACTGTGTATTTGTATGGTACAAGTCACATTGGCATAAGATTGGAATTTGTTCACCAGTATTTACTGCTGCCCTAGACACACTTCAGGACAGTTTTGAACAGATGTGGAAACTAAAATATCACTCCTTATTCTTTACAAGTTAAAAATGATCCATAAGTTGGTAGAGTCTCAGCTTAGCAAGTCATGTTGATTCATAAGTTTAGTTTTTACCAGAGTGCCATGTTCCTGCATAGCTTTTAATACTTTGACTTTAAAAGATAAAAGCTACAGCAACATACAGAAAAACCAAACAAAACGGTTCATTATTTTCTCCCTCTCTTGTGAAACATCCATCAAAATCAGACAAGACCGATAGACTTTTGGTAATGTTATGATGTGTCCCTACCACATTGCTTTATGTTAGGTCAATTGGTTTCTACAGTTTGCTCTAAAGAATGAGATGGATTGTTTAAACAGGAGTCTTAGAGATGAAAGAGAATTCTCAGTATCTAATAATAAAATAAACATTACGGTAAAATGAGGCAATCAGCCCTATAATTCATACACCTAACAACCTTTTAATATAATAACTTACACAGATTCCACTAATTTCTGTTAACCTAATTATTTACATTTTTTTCATTCTTCTCGCAGTGGTTATATACTGTTGGGTGTAGAGATTACTTCCTGCTATCATGATGTAAGGAATAACTCGGCCTCCTTTTGTCAAAAACATGTTTTCTGTAAAGAAAACAATTTACTGCACAAAATAAAGAGCTGCTCAGAACTAACATTGCAATGGTCATTTACACTTGTGATTGTGAAACAGATATTTTTGGTGGAGGGAGCAGTGAGATAGGACTTGCAATTGAAAAAAGCTTGAAAACTGTCAATAAAGAAACCCCTATTTCAGTAAACTTACCTGTTTAATGCTTTTAAAAGTCCAACGCTTCCTCTTTACCCCACAAATCTTTTAGCCACTGGGTGAAGTCAACATACAGCACTTGATCATAATAATCCCAGCCTCTCATGGACAACAGCATCTCTCATGGCACCACACTCAGAATGCTTGAAATGGACCTGGAAAACACAGATATTCTTACATTTTAATTGAAATATACTCAGCCATGTCTTAGGATAAGGAAACATGAGCACTTAATCAATGACTATGTTATAAAGGAGTATAAAGCCATAAATATCACTTGGTAAACAAGACGGAGACTGAGAAGCTCATGTTCCAGACAACGTGTTTTAGCTGAGTATATGCAGTTCTACTGCACTTATTGACCCATTAAAACTGTCAGGAATAATAAATAGTATTTATCTTTTTTAAAAATTTGCAGAGTTTCAGACAGACTTGTAAGTCTTTTCTCATTTGAATTTCAAAATGAATATCTTCTTTTAACCAAACAGAATCTTATCTGAGAGAGCTTTCAGTACAATTATAGCTAGCTGTTCTATGAGAGCTTTGCTGCGTACCATTTTGTTCAGTATCTTTAAAAGGAAAATGTAGCATGCAACTGGATGATGCAGTGCAAACTCATACCAATAAACATGCTCCTATCTTTACTAAGTAAAACAAGCAAAAAAGTCAGGTGGCATATAGACATATGGTTATAATGTTTATCTAGCACTCTGCTTCTGTATAGTTGTAATATTTCTTTAAAAAATTTGCTACCATTTATAAGTACCTTTCAGTAATTCACAGAATCACAGAATCACTTCTGCTTAAGGAACTAATGAGCAGTGTCCCCTGAAAAAATACTTTTGAAGTCACTGGGTCACTTTTTAAGCACCACCTCCTAAGGGCACAGTAAAAGGCAATTCCATAATGTCAGAAGTCAAGTAAGCAGGACAAAAGGCCAGCCTGGCTGACAGGGATCTTCTTTTGGAGATAAGGCAAAAAAAGGAAGGTGTATGTGGGAGCAAGGCCAAGTGATGTGGGAGAAATACAGAGGTGCTGCTCACCGTTGTAGGGAGAAATTTCATTCAAAAATAATTATAGAACTGACTGATTTCGTCACAAAGCCTCTCTTGATTTTTTTGAATGGTCTTGGGTATCTGGAGAGGTCCCAGCTGACAGGAAGCTGAGGAATGTTGCTCTAATTTTTAAAAAGGCAGAGAAGAATGAGCTTGGAAAATGCAGGCCTGTCAATCTCACTTCACTGCCTGGTAAGGTTATGGAGAAGATTATTCTGGGAGATATTGAAAAACACCTGAATGACACCTGAATGACAACACATTAGCCAGCATGGCTTCTTGAGCAGAAAGCCCTGCTTATCAAACCCTTTTTCCTTTTATGACAAGGTAACCCACCTAGTTGATCAAGGGAAACCACTTGATGTAATCTTTTTGGATTTCAGTAAAGCTTTTGATATTGTCTCTCTCAGGATCCTTCTGGACAAAATGTCCAGTGTTCAGCTTGATAAATGCATCTTGTGATGGGTGAGCAACTTACTCACAGGTCAGGCACGAAGGATTGCAGTGAATGGGGTAACATCCGACTGAGGAACTGTCACCAATGGGCTTCCACAGGGCTCCATCCTCAGCCCTGTGCTCTTCAACATCTTCATTAATTGCCTGGACACAGGACTGGAAGGGATACTAAGTAAGTTTGCAGATGATAGAAAATTGGGAGAGGTTGCTGACTCTCTCCAAGGCAGGGTAACCTCACAGAGAGACCTGGACATATAAGAAGGCTGAGCGACCACCAACCATATGAAATTCAACAAGGACAAGCGCCAGATTCTGCATGTGGGATAAGGCAATCATGGATGTATGTACACTCTGGGGAATTAGATGCTGGAAAGCAGTGCCATAGAAAGGGACCTGGGGGTCCTGGTCAATGGCAAGTTGAACATGAGCCAGCAGTGCCCTGGCAGCCAGGAGGGCCACGTATGTCCTGGGGGGCATCAGGCACAGCATCACCAGCCGGGCAAGGGAGGGGATTGTCCCACTCTGTTCTGCACTGGGGCGGCCTCACCTCGAGTGCTGCGGCAGGTCTGGGTGCCACAGTATAAGAAAGACACTGAGCTCTTACAGAGTGTCCAAAGGGGGACAATGAAGATGGTGAAGGGCCTTGAGGGGAAGCCGTACAAGGTGTGGCTGAGGTCACTTGGTCTGTTCAGCCTGGAGAAGAGGAGACTGAGGGGAGACCTCATTGTAGTTACAACTTCCTCATGAGGGGATGAGGAGGGGCAGGCACTGATCTCTTCTCTGTGGTGACCAGTGACAGGACCCAAGGGAATGGCCTGAAGTTGTGTCATGGGAGGTTTAGGCTGGATATCAGGAAAAAGTTCTTCACTCAGAGGGTGGTTGGGCACTGGAACAGGCTCCCCAGGGAGGTGGTCACAGCACCAAGCCTGACAGAGTTCAAGAAGTCTTTGGACGGTGCTCTCAGGCATATGGTGTGACTCTTGGTGATGTCCTGTGCAGGGTCAGGAGGTGGCCTTTGATGACCTTTGTGGGTCTCTTCCAAATTGGTATATTCTGTGATTCTTTGATTTATGTTGGAAAAGACCTCTAAAATCATCGAGTCCAACCTCTGACTGATCTTGACCGTAGCATTAAGTTCCATGTCCAGTCATTTCTAGAATACCTGCAGGGATGATGGCTCCACCACCGCCCCAGGCAGTCAGCTGCAATGCTTACCAGCCCCTTCCATGATGTCCAAACTGAACCTTACCTGGTGCAGTTCAAGGCTATGTCTTCTTCTCCTGTCACTGGTTTCCTGGATAAGAGGCCAAGCCCTATCTTTCCATAAATGTCCTTTCACGTACTTGTGGAGAATTGTAAGGACTCCCCTGAGCTTTCATTTCTCTAGGGTTAACAACTCCTACTCCCTCAGTCACTCCTACCATGACTTACAGTTCAAGTGGATACTTCTGTTACATTCTAGCTGGTTTTTTTCAGAGTTTAAACTACAGTGCACCTACCTCTTTCACTAAAAGGATGAATAATTTAGATGAGGTGAGTTTACTTAACAAAGTTATTTTACCATCTGTTCTCTGTCACGGAAATGTTTAGACCAATGCACAGATATCATGGAGAATACCAAAATGGCACCCAGTTAATGGTCAGTTGATCCAGTAGATACACTGATCTGTGCTTTCCTTAAAAGCCCCAATTTGTGATTTCAGTCCCTGTTGAAATGTAAAGAGCACTATTCCTAAACGTCTCAAAAATTCTGTATGTTCCCATTCCACAGATGTTGCATACGGTTTTAATAGGGAGCAGGAAAATACATGCACAGACATGAATGTTAGTTCCATACACATATATGTAAGATAAAAAGAAAATATTCTATCCCCATTGAGAAATAGCTGAAAGAAAATGACAGTAAATTTAGTTTTGCAAAGTATTTCAGACATTAACAGATAGTATGGCTTCTCAACAAATACAAGTTTTTAGCCCACAACAACTGAACTGAGTGGATCAAAAGAGAAACTGTTGTTCAGCCTTCATCAGTCATTAGCAGATGTTCTAAAAGTTGGACAACCAGAAAATATTTCTGAAAAAGGGACAAGATTGCACTTAGCCCAGTTTGAAACTGAGAATTCAGTGCATCTGAGGCATGATGAAACACCAAGAAAAACAAAGTTTCCAAGCATAAAAATTTTATCATTCGTGACTTCAAATGGAAGAGCAACTATATCCATGGTTTTAGGAATCTGCTGGACTAAATGACCAGGAATTACAGCATTATCTTTCGTCATACACCAGGTGAGATGAATGCAGGAAAAGTTAAAGATTAATGGAACATACTTTGAAAATCAACTGAATATGTTGCATTGAGATGCTGATGGATTTTTTTAATTTAATCCAGTCACTAACCAGTCACTGATTGATGCGTGGGTCTCCATGCTTAAACATAGAACTGAATTTTACTGAGATTGAGGAAGGAGCACACTAATACGTATCAGAATAAATCTATTACGGAAATCAAAATATATGGGAAAGGATGCTTTTTCTTCGTTTGGGATTTCCATCGTGACATCTGTGATGGAGCATCAAGAGAGTTTTCTCCAGAAACATATATCATAGACACATAAAGGGGTATAAACAAAAAGTAAAGCTTTTATGAGTATCTTCCAGAAATGCACTGGAAAATTTTATTAAATTGTTGTCATAAAATTCTCAGAATATGTCAGACTGTGTATGGTCAAAGTTAAATACACCAAATATTTATCTAAAATTGTGTGATATTTTTGCATCTTACAGTGAAAGAAATTAACAAAGATTTCAGATTTGGATGCATCAGGATTGCATGACCAACTTTGATCTTTAATGTAAGTGACAAAGACATAAGGCAGTGACAAAGACATAAGGCAGTATAATCGAGGGACAAATATGCTGGATAAAGGTTGAGATCTCCAGAAACTAGAATTTGACAATAGCATAGACAGAGGGCATTCCCGAGTCAGAAAACAGGAAACTGGGCTGAAACGGCCAAGTTCAGAACTGATGCCTGACCTTGACCACTTACTTCTCTGAAGTGACAGACAGCATGGAGAACAGAAATTCTCAGTTCCCTTGAACTTGCAAAATAAAGCTTAAAACTAATGATCAAATTAGATAAAAGAATGTAAAAGTAGAAACACAGGATGCTAGATGTAGCTGGCATTAGTGGAGAAACACATAATGAGGAACCTAAGAAGTTTCCGAGGCAACGTTACGTTTTCCGGGGTAGCAAGAAACAACAGTGCATCCCCTAAGAAAAGTTCAAGGCAGGGCCCCTTACAGTTTTGAGGGTCTCAGTGAATACAACCACCAGAAACTCTTTTAGATGACCTGCTAAGACCACAGAAGCAATTTCAGTAAGGGGTTGAGGCATGTAAATCAGTGCTAGGAAAAGTGATGCTTATCTATTAGCTAGGAAGAATGTCATAATGAATGTGTATGATCCAGGTGGAATAAATACCCTCTTGTAAAGTTTCATGACACACATTTGATAGAGGAAAATCCTCCAAATGTGTCCAGCACTGTAATAAAGAATTCCTCCTTTCTAATACTTCAAATTTTTTTAGCAAGTTTATTCTCTGGCCAATTTTGGCATCAGAAGAAAAAGAAAACTGCTTAAAATTAGAACAGTCAAGAGCAGAAAAAGTAGACAGGAATGGTAGCTAACCCAGTGAGGGTAGGTACCTGTCTCTAAATACCAATAGATGGAGCAACAGGCAAAATTCCCATTAATATGATAACCCAAATCCACACGTTTGTGCTGACAAATGGAGATCACCTGTTAGTTCAGGACACCATAGAGGAAGATTCCTCCTTCAAGAATGTTCCAAAGCAGCCTTTTGCTGGAGTGGAGGGTGAAACACGGGAAGAGAAAGAGAAAGAATATGGAGTAGACTGTGTACAAGCAAACACTGGGTGAGAGGCGTCAACAGATTTTAAGGATGAAGAGTTGAATATGTGGCAATGGGTGGCTTTGCACAATCCACTATAAATAATTTAGCACTGAAGACAGAGCAGGAAAAAAAAAGTGAAAGAAAAGATATGTTTGATCCTGTTTTTTGCTGGTTTTGGATGGGATGGGGTTAGTTTTCTCCCTAGTAACTAGTATGGGGCTTTGTTCGCATTCATTCTGGAAACAGTATTGCTAACACAAGGATATTTTTGCCACTGCTGAGCAATGCTATGACAGACACAAGGCCTTTTTTGCTCCTCACCTATGCCACTGTTGAGGAGGTTGAGCGGTGCACAGAAAGTTGGGAGGTGACACAGCTGAGACAGCTGACCCCAACTGACCCAAGGGCTATCCCATACCACATGGCATCAGGCTCAGCATGTAGGAAGGGGAGGAGACATTTGGAGTGATGGCATTTCTCTGCCCAATTCTACGTTAGGCGTGATGGAGCCCTGCTTTCCTGGAGATGGCTGAACAGCTGCCTGTGCATGGGAAGTAGTAAAGGATTTCTTTGTTTTGCTTTGCTTTACCTATTGAACTGTCTCTTTCTTAACCCACAAATATTTACTCACTTTTACCCTTCAGGAGGGAGTGAACAAGTGGCTGTGTGGGGCTTAGTTGCCAGCCAGCGTTAAACCATGATATCTGACAATTCTGTTTCATAGGTCAGACTCACCATAAAAATCAATGGAGCACGAAGATACCCACACAAAGTCCAACAAGAATAAACAGGAGGTGAGGTCTGTAGAGAAATCCCAACAAAGAAATATTGAGCAACAAAGAGAAACAATGTGATGAGAATTCAAATGGATTTATATTAATTAATTAAGAATCAACACAAAGTGGGGAAGAGAGGAAAGAAAAGAGCAAACTGTCTGTGATTGCACTTGTGTGTATAGTGTCTGGTATTTCTAGAAAAACCAACTCACCTAGCATAGGTTTCAAATTTTGTGCTCGTATCCCAGGTGCTGAAAATAGGCTATACCTTGACTACTCAATAAGTTATAATTTTTCAGAAAATGAAAGGCTCAACACTGATAATATCCACTGCCCACCAGTAATTTTTGACTCAGAATCCATGGCAGAGCTTTAGATCTGGAGAGCTCATAAATTAAATTTAGATCACTTTCAATAGTAAAAGCAAATAATTTATTATTTAGGAATTACTTTTCTTGTCCTCTTCTGAAGAGTTCTTTTAGCAGACCCACTTGTATTCACTGTCACTTTTTTCCTTACATTTTTTTGGGGAAAGGTGATTGATTTTCAAGGATGACCTCCTCCAGACTTAGGGGTGGTCCACCACCACATGCAGAAGTTAAGAAGAGTTCACCTTCAGTAATCTGAGGATGATAAAAACCAGGAAGGAGTGGTTGATACATCAGGTGGAGCTACTGCCATTTAGACGGTGTCAACAGGCTGGAATAACGTGTCAACAGGAACTTCATGAAATTCAGTAAAGGAACATGCAAACCCCTGTATCTGGGAAGGAATGACACTTCTAGCAAAAGTGGATGGTGGGGGTTGACTGGCTGGAAACCAGATCTGCAGAGAAGAACCTGGAGTTCCTGGGGGACAAGCTGACCATATTCCAGCATGCTGCAGCAAAGAGGGTCTGCATTAGGAGACAAGTTCCTTGCAGACTGAGGCATCTGGTCCTTCTCCTCTGCACAGACCCTGTGGGACAGACCGAGAGGGCTGTGCATAGCTCTGCCCTCTCCAAAACATGTGACATGAACACACCAAAACAACTCAAGCACAGGGCCACAAAGATAATGGGCTGGAGCTTGTCTTACATGAGGAGTGGCTGACAGTGGCTAGGACTCTCCAGCATGGAGAAAAAAGGCTTAGGGGAATATTATCTATGTGTATAAATACATCTCAGGAGCAACAGAAGAAGATGAAGTTAAACTCTTTGCAGTAGTGCCAAGTAGCAAGAGACAACTGCATACTAAAATAAATGAAGTTATGTCTGAACCTAAGAAAACAATTTTTAGTGTGATGATGTTTGAACACTGGAGCAGGATCCCCAGGAGATTTTGGAGTTGTCATCCTTGGAGATATTAAAAATCTGAATGTATACAGTCCTAAGTTACCTACTCTAGCTGATTCTGCTTTGAGAAAGGGCACTGAACTTGACTATCTCCAGAGATGCCTGACACCCTCATCCATTCTGTGATTCCATGAAGTCCTATGGAATGGTTCAAAGAATGAAAAAAATCATCAACAGCTTCTGTTTACTTCACAATACTTTGAGATGTATCAGTGTAAACTCTGTTATAATAGCATCTTGTTTTACAACAGTAAAAAAGGAGAAAGTTTATTTTGTCTTTGCTCTGCTAAGACAGTGGGCTTAGTGCAAGAATATTAGCTGTGACTTTTGAAGTAATATACATTCATCAAAACTGGCACTTAAATAAAGAATCTGCACAAGGACATGCCACTATATCTAACCCACCAGAACCATATTTAAGTAGACAGTTTTAATATTTAACATCAATTTCATTCTCTACTTGTTCATTTTTACCATTACTGCAGTCCAATTTTTGAAAGTGAACTGAGGCAACACTGGGGAGACAGTAAGGCTAAAGTCTGGAATACTTTTAAATGCCACAGAACAAACACCTAAGTGTGCTGCTTAGTAGGGGCTAGCAGAATCAAACAAGCAAGGCATGAAAAATAAGCCTATGCATTCTGTTGCTTTTCTACGACTGTGAAAACAAAATAAACAAAGTGGCTACATTTTGCACTTTCTTTGCTCAGGGATGTTTTTTTGAAGCAGAATCCAATTTCCACATATGAGAGGCTTTATGATATTACTAGTGACAGTACTCTGCCATTTCTTTACACCTTGGGAGCTTACACTCTGTGATGGCCTGAAATTCCACTCAAGTTTGAGAATTACACTGCTAATTGCAGTATTAGCATTTCGCTAGTCTTGCTTAGCAGCTTCATGGCTATGCCTAGGTCTCAAAGAAGAAAGAAACGAGGGATGTGGAGAACTGCTCTTTGGCTCGTTCTGTGTAAACTCTGGGGAGATATTAATCTCTCGCTCTATTTTTTATCATAATTTTTTTAGTAGTGCTAATGGAAAAAGAGGATACCATAACAGGAGTTTCATGCTCTATCATACCGTATAAATGGTATGCACCATTAACTGACCCAAGGGTTTAACATTTAAATCAAGAGTACAGACAAAGGGTGGGGAAAAAGAGCTGGCTCAGAGAAAAGAACACAGATGCAATATAATATCTGTTCTGATGACTTGTTTTAAATGTTGGTTCTGAATTTTCAGACCTTTCAGTGGTTTTGTGACAGAGTGATTGCAGAGGTAGCATAGCAGCAAAACAAAGAAGAAAGTTGAAAGGTGCTTGGGACAAAGAATGGGAACTTTCAGAATAGAAAGTATTGTGATGGTGCCGCCACAATCTCTTTTTATAGGTTTGGAGGTCTTTTTGGAGCTACAGTGTAGGGTGAAACAAAAGTTAATGTTGTAAATAAGACCTGAACCATAATTCAGCAACACACTGGATCCCAACAAATGGACCAGTTTGTTTTCAAGGGTATTCAAAGGATATTAAAAATCTTCACTATTCTCTAACACTACTGTAATCAGCCTGAAGAAGAGGAAAAATGTGGGAAGGAAAGAAGGAAGGAAGGAAGGCAGGAAAGAAGGACCTGTGATCCACTTGCCAACCAAAAGGACAAAATACACATACATCTCACCTTTTCCATATAGAAAAAAAAATTCTTAACATTTGCAAACATAAAATTAAACAATTTAATTTTTAACTGTCTTGCAACATAAACACAAACAGTAATAGAATACAGATCAAGTAGCTTTACTAAGGGAATTACAAATAACATACCTTAAGACTTAGTGGGTTCAAGTCCTGGAGACAATCACTGCACCTTTGAAAACAAAATTTATCTGTTAAAAGTATTGCAACTAATTTAGTTTAGGTAAAAATTCCTGTCCCCTGAAATCTTTTATTTAGCACACTTTTCAAGCTTCCTTGGTACCTAGTAGCAAGCTCCTGTCTGATTTCCAGCTGCGTTCAAGAGATGAGTGCAATTTGTTCAGTCCCTCAGTTCCTTTTTTGAGTTTTCCAAAAAGGTTCACTGTACTATACAGTCCTCCTCAGCCTGGTTTCCCTTCCTGGATTTCTGTTCATTTTGTGTTATGAAGCCTACCAAGAAACCTTTCTAAAGCAACTATTTTATGAAGTGGGTATCAACTGTATTTTGTAGTCCCTCTGCAGCACTGTTTACTGCAGCAGCAGTTAACATACAAACTGTTCAAGAATAAATACTAATCTCACAGATGACAGAAAGAAAATACCTATCACCAACCTCTTACTCAGCTTTTTTAGAATGAAGGAGAATGTAATGACTTTTGGTTTACCAATACTAGTGTCAGCACACTGGACAAAGCATTATAGGCAGAGCACTGGGAACTGTATATTTTACCAAGGAACACCTTGATAAGCCTTTTCTCACCCTAACTTTTGTTTTGCACATGTTATGTGAATGACATCATACTCCCTCATACTCTGTTGTGGAAGAATCATTGGAACACATCCTTTGCTCCTCTATTTGTGCAGTGATTTCAGAAAAGTAATAAAAATTTATAGTATTTAAGTATCTTACCCCTTGAGTTCAAGATATCAAAGTCCCATTGACAAACAGACAATGAAAGCATATTATTTTCTGAGAGAAGAATACTGCTATGCTAGCGTGTCCTTACCATCCCTCGTTCTACCCTAGATATATATTTATAAATGTATACTTATACTATTATAAATCTATACAGACTTGTATATGTATGTATATAGCATTGACATATATTCTTTTAAATACTTCTTGAAAATATTTATTTCTCATCCCTTTGAAAATGTCTTAATTCATAAAATATTGGACTTGCCACACCCAGTTTTCTGTAAGTGTGAATTTACCTGCCACCTTTGAAATATGATAAAGCTATAGCCCAAGTACTCTACTGTTACTCTACTGCAGAGCTTGCCTTACTATAATGTATACAGTAGAACCATCCTATTCACCTTAATTTCACAGGTTTATATGTTTTATAGCAAAATAAACAGTTTATGGGGATGAGCCAAGACATTTCCTTTATGATCGTGTCATTAAATGATCTCTGTAAAAGCCATCACAGTGGTGTGAGAATCAGAGTAACCTTGTTGCTAAAGCTGTTGTTCTATTGGTTAGAACAAGGAAAAGTGTAATTCCCCACCTTTAACAACTTGTGTCTTATTAGGGATAAGTTCTGATTTTTTGGTGCACCAAAATTATAGTTTTCTCATTAAGTATATATTTGTGTGTACAGATCAACATGCCAACATTTATGTCATTTTAAAGACACTGAAACTTCTGACAAACATTTTCAATTGCATTAATCTGCATATAAAAAGTAAATTTAGATAAGTATTGTTGCAGAAAAATAAAATTAAAAAAACCCAAACCTAAACCAAAAAACCCCACCCAAAGCTAAAATTTGGTTATTTGAATTAATCATCTTCAAAATAAACCTGAAAAAAATGCATTAATTTCAAGGAAGCAGATCTTCCTTCTAAGTGGAATGCTTCAGGTAAACACACAGACAGTTTTTGCAAAAGTATGAAAAAATGCTCTCCAGCTATGAAAAATAGAAAGCATTTGAAGAATATAATTTTTTAGCTGTAATTCCTACTTACACATGTCTCTATCACCTCATAAACAGAGAACTTAGTGTATTACCAAGCTTTCTTTCTGCTGTACATATTACAGGCTTTCTGATTTTAAGTCTGTATTCCCAAACAGATCTTTTGCCAATGTTCTCTTCAAAAATTCCACAACTCTTATTTCATGATGCTATACACAAAATGCTTTTCAATCATTCAGATTGAAATGGAGGTTTAGACTTCAGATGATGTAACAGGTAATGTTAAAAAAATCGCCAACTTGATCTGTACTTACCTGAAGTCAATAAAGATTACCAGTGACCTCACAAATCCTGATCCTCCCATTACCATATTTTTGACAATAATGTATTTCTTGGACTGTTGACTCAACCACATTGCAGTCAAGACTATCAGCTCCATTAATCACTGATGCAAAAGTAGATGACCTCTTTCAATGATGACTACACTACATTTCACTAAGGAACACCACTTGTTAAAATTTACATATATTCTGAAACATTAATTTGATTAAAAAAAACCCCACAACTTTCATATGCTCAGAACAGTCTCACAAGAGACCAACATACTTCACACACCTAGTCAATTTATTTCATCTCAAGAACTAATTAATTCAGTTTCTGGCACAGTTTGTTCAAATGCAAAAATAGAAATCCTGATTTGTAATAGACAGATACATACATCAACACATCAGGTGCTGGGATTAGTTTACTCCAAGAAGCAATAGACTATGAATTGGATTTCCTTTTGTCTGTTAATTATGACCAAATACCTCTTTGAAAAAAAACTATGCCAGTGATGTAGTTGAGACATCTTAGTGTCAATGACAGAACTGCATGTTCAATGACATGCAGAAGAGGCACTATGAAGAATCATAAAGTATCCAAAGTATGACTATTCAGTTGCTGAAGATTTTCCAGCCTATATTGTTAGCCAGAAATTTCTGTCAAGGGTTGTCAGGTTATAGTTCTAGTGTCCTCACGCTTTAAAGAAGTCCTCTTCTCCGGAAAGAGCAGCCTTTTGCTACAAAGTTGCCACTTTGGTGATCCTCTGAAAATCTGGCAAAAGTGGTCAAGTTACAAGGGTTGTGCACACACAGAGTAGAGTGAAGGGGAAAATCAAACTGTAGCTGCTCAGAACTGGTAATTTGTGACCAAGGAATCACCTGGCATGGAGGACAAGAAAGTCCAGCTGCAAAAGAGCTTGAACTGGCTGGACATAGGAGTAATAGGACAGGTTTCCCTGTAGGGGGGTGGAGTTTCCCTTGGGAATGAGGAATGTTGCAGAGCTGTCTTGCAACAATCCATCACTCATGGACATGAGTGCTCAAACGCCAGAGGCCACCTTTGGGCAGCAGAACTGGGATGGGGAATGGATCCAATGGATCCAATGGATCCAACGTGGCTGACGTTCACGCGATTGGTACCGCTGCATGTGTATGTAAGGAATTGACTCCTGCTGCACCTCTGCAGATTCCACAGAGAACAGCTTATGGCAATAAGACTGTCCAGTGCATTGTACGTTAAATCTTTTATATTTAAGCACAAACCTGTGTTTAACTCAGCTCAAGGCATGCAGTAAATCTTCCCCAACAAGAGACTTGTGAGTTAGTGGTTAAAAACATACAGATTCCACCTGCACAATTGACCAGATTGTAAACATGATATTTCCACACAAAGGATGGGTTTATCTCACCCACAGTTATAATATAAAACTAGTTTTAATTTGATTATGAAGCTCTTGGAATTTTCAGGCACACTACAGATCTCTACTGGGCTGTTCTGTGAATATTTATAAAATATTTTAGATTTAATTGTCTCATATAAAATGAAAATATAATATGTACTCAGGTAAGTACATTGTATGCATCCTATTGTATGTACCAGAAGGACAATGTGAATTTCTCTTAACATAATCTATAGATCTTGCTTTCTACACTGTAAACAATGGAGAATCACCCAGCCTGAAATAGTCAACTGAGTGATCTATAAAAATAAATTTCCTTAACTAAAAACAATTAGGAATTAATACTGAGGGCACAGTTCTCATAATAATTAAGAAGTAATTACTTAGCTTTTTCTGTATCTGATAGACACAGACTTTGAAAGGAAATTAAATCACTGATTTCTTTTCCTAGAGTTAGATGCCAAATGAGATCATATAATTACAGATGAATTAATTTTTTTATATAAAATCATGTCTAGCATGCTGTCTTGATTTGAGACAAATTTGGAGGAAAATGTCTGAAATGAACATCCCTCTGTTAGAAGGCAGATTTCAGCACCCCCTCCCCCACCAGGTTTGGAAAGAAATTCCTCGGAGAAAAGTGAAAAAAACCTATTTATTTAACAAGTAGAGTGCACGCAGGCACAGAAAAAAGAATGAATAATGTTAAATAATAAAACTTTTCACTGTGGAGAAGACCTTGGAAGATTCAGAGCTCTTTGTAGGTGTAGCTCTGCCCTCGCTGGAGCTGGGGTTCGGTGTGGGCCCCTCTGGGCCATGGTGAGGGGCCTCTGGTGTTGCTGAACAGTCCAGAAGAGAAGAAGAAGCCAAAGTCCCAGGGAAAAAAAAACCAAACAAACAACTTTCTTGCCTCAACTAGCAGACTAGCTAAAAAGCAAAGAAGTTTAATTCTCTGTCTCTTTCCTGAGAAACAGAGCTGAAAGCTGGGAAAAAACAGCAGGAAGGTGCTTTCCTTGGCTCCGTAGCAGCAGGAACGCAGGGAAGTGTGTGTCCTTGAGCACACACCGCTCTGAAAAATTTGCCTGGCTTCTCTCCCCCCTCTCCTGAGAAACAGCTTAAAGACACAGGAAGGCACAGAACTCATGTCTGGCATAGGGCAGACAATAGGGAATACAGTATCATACAGTGACCCTAGGACACATGCAGATTGCAAAAGCAAGGAAAACCAGAATCTTGTGTGTTTATTTCAAGGAATAACAGTGGAGATTCACTTTGAGCACACAAAGGCTGCTACAGTCTTGCAGCTATAGGAAGATGAAAATTATTCAGCCCCAATGAACTCATCTACATTCACAGGAAAATTTTGCATGAAGTTAAGCACGCATCATCAGGACCCTTTGTCAGGAATTAACATCACAACCACAAAAGGAAGGCACTGATGGCAGAATGTGCTTCAGGAAGGTATATAACCAGTAGATTCCCATGCTGGTCACATCACATCCCTTTTCATACTGTCCTGCCTTAAATAGCATTAGTTCCTTAAATGTCTTTACCCATACAAAAGCCTCCATCACTTCTTCATTCTTAGCGGCATAGTCACGTTTTTCACTGACAGCTGCTGCTCATATTTTAAAAGACCTTTCAAGTGACAGTCTGGTTGTTATATGAACATGTACATTTCCTGACATGAGGTTGAGAACAATGTAACTAACCTGTCGCTACTAAATGGAACAAAAAGAATCTATGTTCATCTACCTCCACTACACCTAAAAATTTCATCTTTCACCAAGAAAATTGAGTCTTCTTAGTCCTTGATGTGCTATAGGTGTATTTCTCCTGAGTTAATCATAGAATTAATACTGAAAAGCCAAGACTTACCTTAGTGCTGGCAACTTTGCATTTAAATCAAAGTTATGGAAAATGAGAGCAATGAACCTCATGGAACTGAAAAAGCATCCATAATAGTAGCATAAAATGAAGCAAAGTCAAGTGCATGAGAACAGTAAAACTTTTGAAATTCACAATTTTATTAGAATGTGGTATGCCACTATGAACATTTATAGTTCTACGGAAATTTTTTTAGAGGACAGTGACTGAAATTTTGCTTAATTTCTCCTAAATTTTGTCTGGGTCATAGCCACAAAACAACACCTGAGGACCAAAGGAGGGGCAGGCCAATTTCTCTTGTGCTGTCTATATTGTGCACAGTGTTATTATGACTGCTTAATAAAATCAGCTACCTCCCCTACTCACCAGTGCATGCAAAGCAGTGCATTTCAGCAGCTAGATACCAGTACATTCAGGGAGGATAAAGGCCTTTTGTGCATGTAGGTGTCCCTTACAGACCATAAGCTTTAGCTCTTCATAAAATGACAGCAGGACCTTGCAGCAAAGTGTGAGAGGTAAGGGCTGTGTTTGTGTGAAGGAGCTGCACTAGGTAGAAGATGCTCCCAGTGCCACAGACAAGATCTCATTGCTACAGTCAGATTGCACAATGCTCTGTAGTGGAAACTGTTTCTTATGGTATCTGGTCTTTTCTTACATTTCTCTTTTAAATAAAATAAAATCCAAACCAATTTCTTTTCCTCATGTGGTATTGTGGACAATACAAGGCCATCATAAATGGCATCCACTATAAAGCTTTTATATAATACTCTTCAGCTAACCTATTTTTGAGAATGTTTTTACCAGAATGTAACTGTAACTGAAAATATCTCATTGAACCAGGAATTTGGAGGAGGGCAAAAAATAAATTTCCCTAAACTGTAGTATCCTACAAATTTTAAGCTCGGGCAAGTAAAGATAAGAAACTAGAAAACAAGTGTGCCAAAAATGCATTTAAGAAATATTTATTTGAGGTGGCAAGTTATAACAATTCCCTACTGACCTTTAATTTACACATTCTGCTAACATCTCTAGGTCAGTTTAAACTATTCAAAAGGAATCCACTGTACATTTCTTGCCCCTTTAATCATCCCAGAGTTCAAGTAATCCATTTGGATTACTTGCTGGCCACTGTGATGGGAAGTAAAATACGCTATTTATGTTACAAACTTAAAGACTGCCATAGCCATAGCAATGCACTCAAAGGGAGATATTCCTGTTACTTACCAATTTACATCATTTGAGAAATCATTAAAGCCTCGAAAAGCAGCTGTTTCTAGGATATCTTTGTAATTCTGTCGCTACAAGTTCTGTCAGAAACACATCCTGCTCAGTTGAACCAGAGCTTGACAGGCACCAACACACACTTTGAGATTGTAAGAAGTACTAAAATTTAGAATGACCAAATACTTGCTTTCTTGTCGGTACGAATCTTCTCGCACTACGTGAAAAAGCACAACAAGCAACGTGATGGATTAAGGTGCAGCTGGCTTGAGAGTAAAGCCAGTTAAAGACAATGCCCTCCAGCAGCTGGTTATGAGAACAACTGTTTCAGCAGTGTGTATCAGCAGGGCTAATATTTCAATTGTCCTTCCCAAAGTACTCATACAGCAATTATGCTAACAATAACTCTGCCACTCACAGGTTTTCTGGTAACCTTAGTCTCTAAAGACAGTTTAGAAAGAGCTGTGTTTCAAATTCTTTTCAACCAGCAAAGAGTTCAACTAATGGATAAAAGGATTATCAACATCCTACCTGTGTGTTCCTTTAGAATGATTTTGAGCAGATATTATTAGGAATGCCATTAGCAAGGACTACCAGGGAATAAAGATCCCATTCAACAATCATTTCTGAGTTTCCAAAGTTTGCTTTTTATTCTAATTTAGAATGAAAACTAAAGCTGCATAAATGTTTTCTTTTTTCACCACAGACCTCAGAGCTGAGGTCTGTATTGAGTGCAAGCTGAAATTTTGCTTAGCCGTAATTGCTTATATGTGTCAATCAACAGACTGATGGCTGGCCGACAGCCTCGGTGTAAGTAGTTTAAAGCAGTCTGACTATAAATAGTTTTGCTGACTCAGATCAATCTCTCCACATCTTATCTCTCCAAATCAACAGAAGAGGAATATGAATATGGGTTACTCACACCTCAGCAATTTTAATTCTGTTCCTTTTTGGACCAGCTCAGTACAGTTGGATTCATCCTAATATAGCTGCTGAAGGAACATAAATAACAGCCCTAATAGAATTTTGCTTCAGAAGATATAAATAAGAATACCTCTACTGCAGGCTGTTTAGACTAGCTGAAAATGCAGCAAATGCCGAACTATATTAGAGTGCAGAAGAGTGCAGAAGAAAAAGAAATAAATATTTCCTGTCCTGACATCTTGTCGATGTCATACACAATTATAAATGCACACCTATTTCCTTTTTTAAAAAAAAAATTCAAATATATGGAGTAGGAAAGGACCAACAAGGATCGAGTCCAGCTTCTGGCCCTGCACAGGACAAGCCCAGGAGTCACTCCTTGTGCCTGAGAGCATTGTCCAAATGCTTCTTGAGCTCTGTCAGGCTTGTGCTGTGACCACTTCCCTGGGGAGCCTGTTCCAGTGCCCAAACACCCTCTGGCTGAAGATGCTTTCCGTGACATCCAACCTAAACCTCCCCTGACACAACTTCAGGCCACTCCCTTGGGTCCTGTCACTGCTCACCACAGAGAAGAGACCAGTGCCTGCCCCTCCTCTTCCCCTCACAAGGAAGTTGTAACTGCAGTGAGGTCTCCCCTCAGTCTCCTTTAGGCTGAACTGACCAAGTGCCCTCAGCCACTCCTCACACGGCTTCCCCTCAAGGCCCTTCACCATCTTCATTGCCCTCCTTTGGACACGCTCTAATGGCTTTATATCTTTTTTATACTGCAGGGACTAAAGCTCCACACAATATTCAATAAACATATAAGATTTTCTTCCTGGGAGGAGAAAGACAATATGAAATTATGATGGTAGAAGAGGCTGCAACAGGCAAACTGAGCTGAAATCAGGCACCAAATTAACAAGTAGTTTATTTTTACTTACTGTCCTTATTTGATGCCTAATGTTACAATATCCTTTCAGGAAACAAGCTACTTTATAGTCAAGGTGTTTTATTAAGCACAGGTTGAAGAATGGAGAATTGCTGCACAAGAATCTTAGCTCTGTTTCTTCTCACATAGCTTTGACTAAAACCTGTTTTTTCCTCCTCCAGCATCGTGCTAACAACACAGGTTGCCTTACCAAGCCTTGAGAATCTCTTCTGTGATAGAACATTAGGCGCTAGTGCCCACGGGGAGAGGAAATCCCACTTAATTCCCAGATGTTCTCCTCTTCAGGGTGACTTGGGGCAGAGGCATTTAAAAATTAATGAGGTAGGCAGAAAAGATGTAAATAGACATACTTTGTCTAGTTTAGAAAAAGGGGCAGGTCAGATAAACCCCTAACTCATTGGATCTTAGAGGAGATAATCATAAGATACAGCCAGGCCATTAATTTGAGTCCACAGCATTTTAATCTAGATATGTGTGCCCTCACCGCCCAATGCCAAAAGAAGTAAAATACTTGCATATCTCAGAATGAGAATCATAATGCTTCAAATTCATATGATGTTATCCAAATGAAAAGTGCTATTTGAAATCAATTTGCCCATTTTGAATAATAAGCTGTCCCTACTTTCAGAAGAAATTACAGAACTTAACATCCCCTGTGTTTCTAGAAAAAGTCCCTAGAATGAAAAAAACTGAACAACAACAACAAAAAAACCCCAAACCCAAACCAAAAAACCAAACAAACAAACAAAAAAAGAATCAAAAAAACTCCCCAAAAATCCTCTCTAAAAAAAGCCAAATCCACCCTATGCCTGTAACATGTTGACAATATGCTTCACTAATCAAACTGAAGTGGCCTGGCTTCTGACAGCATGGAGCTTGAGAAGAATGACAGTTTAGAATAACCAGGACAACTACAAAACACAGACTATAATGTTAAAACTTGCCCACACAGATACATACTCCCTTTATAAGATTTGAAATTAAAATCTGAACGTACAAAAACACTCAATCCTCCTGAACAGACTTTTATTTGGACTTGGAAAATTAATTGCTTGTTTATAAAATATGAATTCTCAACAAATCAACACAAGGGTGAGTTTGACTGCAAATGGCATCAAAACGACAGCTGTATCTGGAAGCAGCCCAGCTAAGTATGTTTTCCTTTAATGAAGAGACCAAATAATGGACAAAACCCCATGAACACGAAGAAGGAAGACAAGCAAAAATGGTGAATAAAAGAAAATCAGTCTCAAAAGAGAAACAATCACATTGTAAGAAACTCAAGATTTCAATTTTAAACAAATGACCTCTCAGAGAAGAATGGCAATGATGTGTTAAAAGCAATAATTAATCAAAGTTCATTGCTATCTGCACCTGAAGAATCATTGTGAATAACTTCAAAGCATTCACAAAAGGAGTTGAAGAAGACCATATCACTGAATGAGAGTTTCTATTATTAACTGGCATTATTTGAAAACAATAATAACTAATTAAAAGAGAGCCTCCTAATTAAAATTGGTGAACAGGATTATACCTGCTATTATTGAGCATTGTCTCCCTGAAAAGCTCATTTCCCTTTTTAAGGGTGATGTTCCTGTATAAATATTTAAGTTGTTTAGAAAGTAACTGAATGTAATGGGGTTTCCAGGGAAGGTATGTATGTTTTTCAGGAGACAAAGATCAGAAGTATACAAGTGAAATTAAGTTCATTACCTTCTTAGAGGAGGATATATATATACACATTCTCCCACCACACTACATTTTTCCATCTTGCATGTGGTAACCCTCCAACTATAAAGCCAAAGAAAAGTTAATAACTCCATATTTATGCCTCAAATCCAAGAACACGTGGCTGTCCCAATACAGCTACTGTGTAAGGCTGTGTAAGAAGAATAACCCTGAGCTGTTCAGTCTTGCTGTGGAGCACAGGCACGCCACCGGGGGCCATTTCAGCGAAGGACGCAGAGGAGGGACCCTGCTCCCAGGTGGGACGTGGGTCAGAGGGCTGCAGGGGAGCACAGGTGCAGGCGGGGCTGCAGAGCCTGTTCTGCAGCAGGAGGTTGGAGGGCTGAGTGTGTGCAGGGCCCCGACAGCCAGGGAGGAGGTTTGAGATGCACAGGGCCCCTAAGGCGAGGCGGTGTGTGTGCAGCTATGGGCACATGCAACTGCACAGTCTTCCACAGGCATTTGTGTGGGTGGGAATTGTGTTGTTGTAGGATTTGCTACAGAAGGGTGCCTGGAAATTTGCAGGTGTTTACTAAGCTTTTGTAAGTGTTTAGTATTGTGGGGTATATGGGTTTTTTGTTGCTATTGTTACCAAAGATATAATTCACTGACTTCAACTTAATTCTGTGCTGCTAACACAAACAATTTTGATACTGATTTGATTTAAACCATTTCAGCAGAAAATTTTTTTTTCTCAGACACTATACTGTGTTTCTTTTATATGATCAGAATGACTTAACTTGAAAAAAAAAGCCCACACCACAAATATACACACTGTCTTAACACAACACCTTCAATACAACAAGTGAACATGTAGTTTGCTCCCCAACCAGACACAATTGCTGTGTGATTTCAGAGACAGACACCTTGTCCTTTGGAAACCCAGTGTAATGGTAGTGTTTCACATGATTGAAGATCAAGCACATATTCCGTCAGTGACTGAATGGTGTGCAGCTGTTACACTGATAAAAGCCTTTAAAAGAATAACACAGCTAAATAAGCTTTTTGTCATTCTGTTCAGATCCTGTTTACATTTATAGGTGGTGTCTATACATACTCACTAAAATATTGACTTTCCCATAATACCAAAAATGTAGTAACCCTGTAGATGAATAACTAAAATTACTAATAGAAAATTAATTTCATTAATGGCTTTATATATAATATTCTACGTAGTTACGGAGAGAGTTTTTTTTTTCTACTGTCTTTTTTTTAATGGTACATGGCATACGTTTAAAACCAAACTAGCAACTCTGCTTAGCAAGAAAAAAAAATTTAAAGTTGTTTTATACTGTGTTTAGTATTCTTTTAAGTGGATTGATACTGGCTACCATTTGCCTATGATATTACTAACTACTGAGAAGCACTAAAGTAGAAATGAGGAATGACTACATTCTGATAAGCAGGAGCAACAACAGGAAGTGGAAAGAAAATTATTTTGGAGCCCTGGCTATGAGAAAAGACCTTAACAAGAAGGTGGCATCAGCAAAGTTGGAAGCAATCCAGTTACAGGTCAGTCTTTTAGAGGAAGCAGGAAAAGGGTTTATGTCATATATACAGCAGGATGCTGTTGCCTGGAAAATGGATGAAGGCAAGGTGATTTTAAAAACATTTAAGTGGAAAACAGAAAAGTAGAAGATATGTTGGAGAATAATGCTAAGTAGAGAAATGCTGTAGGAATAATACAGATGAACATAAAAAAGAAAATAGAAGTGCACAATATGTCAATTTCCGTTCCTCAGATGTTACAAAAGAGGCTGATGCTGTTTAATAGAGCAAATGGACTATGCTTTGAGGTTCTTGGATCTTTTTAAATATAAAAACTCTTTGGTTTATACTGGAGATAAATCTCACAGTTTTATAGCCAGCTGTCTGCTCTTCTTAGTGAAAAGAAAATTCAACTTGTTTCTTAAAACCAAAAAAAAGGTTACAGAATGCTCTTATGACAGATAAAAGGGTAAATGATGTTGAATTGTCTAATTTCTTATTAACTAATTTTGTTAATTTTTTATTTTAAATGAAAATGCAAGGATGTGTCACTCTGAAGTCTACAAATATACAGTGTACCTCCTTTGTTAGACTCCTTAAAAAGCCACTTATAATTTGTCATGTAGTGGGATTACATAGGATTTCTCAACACAGACATATTACACTAAATATCAAAGCACAGTTAAATCACTGCCGTCCGAGGTACAAAAGGCTTTTCTGATTATTTATTTTGATAGAATTAACTCATATAAACTATAACAGCATAAGCAGTAGTGTAGACTAATAAATAACTCCACGCTAGACTAGTAAATGAGTCTACACTAGGTGTTTCAGGGCTTAACTAGACTGATGTGCACTCCAAGAGCTCTGAAGGCACAATTTATTATACAGGGAGGAAACTGAGTGATCATATTGCAAAATAATAATTGGTTTATTTGCTATCATGGACCACACTGAGGAAAATGAAGTTAAGGTTATAGTATTTAATTAGTATTTAAAAGAAAAAAGAAATTCATAATAGAGGGATATTGTTTAATATACGTTTGCTTCAAATATTCAACACACATACTGTAGTGAGATAACTTTACAGATCACTAATTATTTTAGTAATAATTTATAAAGCACATAAAAAGAATTCAAGGTGATCATGTATCCTAAAATTACTTCACTGGAATATCTCAAGGACATTAATTCTGAGGAATTAAGAAGTCGAAGGATACTTACAACTACTCTTCTAAATGTCAGCTGTTACATCTGGATACTTGTATGTGATCTCAATGGAAATTGAGAAAAAAAATGCATAAATATTTATTAAAGAAAAGAGAGTGGGCAGGAAACAGACTTTTTTTCCTATTTACCCTACTTAAAGTAATTCCCCTGCTAATCACTCTTGCTTTTTCACTCCTAGAGTCCTCAGCTTTTTTCTTCAAATCCTGCAATTTTTCACCCTTATATCTCTTTCTTACATCACCATGCTTTTTTTAGAATTAGTGCAACACTGGCTCCTGTCTAACTCATGGAAGACTTACATACACCACAAGGTGAAATGAAACAGAAGCAAAGAAAATTGCATGTTAAGGCCCCTAAGACACTAGGCAAGAAGAGAATTACTATTTAAATGAAATGTAGAGGTTCAAAGAAAACGTTTTCTTTCTCTTTTCATTTTCTAGTTTAATTCCACTCTTGAATTTGCAACCAAATTCTATCTTTGTAATACCTTGGCCAAATGTTCTCGAAGCTGACGCCACTTAACTGGCTCTGTAGACACCGATAGTCACAGCAGCTGAAACTGAGGCACTGTAATCCTTTTCTTCAACTCAAAGGGAAGAGTACATCAATTGTAAGGATAAATTAAAGTCTTATTTTTGAATAAGCAGTTAATTACTTGCTTGGTTCCAATTGACTTTAGTTGCTATTATGTACATTCATAAATGTCCTTAAGCAGGAGTGATTCACTGAACTGAAGCTCAGAAGAAGCACAGTGTTGACACTGCTAATGAATGTAAAAGCAAAAAAACCTTGTTATTCGGTAATTTATGACAAACTATTTATAGATCATCAACGATGGCAAAGAAAGCCAAACTTTCTTGAATCTCCAGTTCCTATTTCAGATGCAATTATTTTCATTCTCCAAAATAACTGGGGAGAATTTTTTTGCTACTGAATAACTAATATGAACATTTTATTTACACAGTTTTCTTTTGCAGGAAGCATGTTATGAAATACCACCACATTCAGGTCCTCAAGGAGAGTGCAGGGGTGAAGAAGAAACATCTTTTATTCAGACTGGGTTGTTAGCAGAGGGGTTTATTTTCCAAGAAGGAACAGGCCAATGACTTCCCGTGACACCCCAAGAGTGTGATAGTAAACATTGGTCGCCTATCTATGTATAAGATACGAAGTTTATAATGCACAGTGAAGAATGCATGAGCATAAGTTTCAGTTCCCACTCCAACATCAACCCTATCTGCAACCTTACAGAGGTAAGTTAGTGTCTCATCTTGTCTCAGTTAGTACAGGTAATAGCATGACACAACTGCAATGAGGAGAAACACAGTAAAGATACGGAAAAACTCAGGTACTATGGTAACAGAGGTCTGACGGCTACCTAAGATGAGAAAACGATACAGAAATACTGAATGGAAGAAATAAAACCAGCAATAAGACATAATCTTGCATGTTTAAAAAAAAAAAGAGTCCAAGGTGGTCAAGTATCAAACACACTTCAAGGGCACTACCTAGGTAATTATTTTAATATCAGCCTTTTCATCTACACATATTTCAAAAACTCACTCTTGCCAACCACTCTTATCCTACCGGTCTTACTCAATATTTGTTCCAGAAGGACACAAAACCCAAGACAATATTGTGTCAAGGTATAAAATTTGGAATAGGCACAGCAGATGACTGAAGGAACCAAGAAAAGGAAGTGAAGGGCATTCAGCTTGTGGCCAGCAGCACAGTCGGGGAATAAGTGTCGGGTCTGTGGTTTCACCATCAGAAACACTACCGCTGTATTTTGCCTGTTTCATTTGCTCATGCAAGAATTAAAAGCTGTAAGGAAGAGATTACTTCAAGCAGATTTGCTACCAAATCTGGTACCAATTCTGGCCAAATGCCAGGCACCCACAAAAGCTGCTCACTCACCCTCCCCTGCTACAGCTGGGCAGAGGAGAGAAAGATTTAAGGAAGGGTTCATGAGCTGAGATAAGGACTGGGAGAAAACACTCCGAGGGCAAAACAGGCTCATCTTTGAGATACAAAATGAGTTTAGTACTAACAAAATCAGAGGAGGATAATGAGAAGTAAAAATAAGGCATTAAAAATATCTTTTTTTCCCAATCCCTCCCTCCTTCCCACCAACAGTGCAGGGAGACAGGGCATGAGGGTTTGGTCAGTTCGTCACCCAAGGTTTTCTTCTGCTTTGCTCAGGGGGAGGAAGTCCTTGCCCTGCTGCACCATAGGAGGTGTCTTCCCAAGGGAGACACTTCTCCGTGAACTTCTCCAGTGTGGCTCCAATCACAGGAGGAGCAGTTCTGCCAAAACTGCTGCAGCGTGAGCCCCTCCCTCGGGCACACAGCCCTCCCAAAGCTGCTGCGCCGCGGCTCTCTCTTCCCACGGGGTGCAGCCCTCCAGTACAGGCTGCTCCAGCCTGGCAGCAGGGCCCTCTCTCTCCACCGGGTCTCCCACTGGATCACAGCCTCCTCCAGGCATCCCCCGCTCGGGCACGGGCACCTCCCCACGGGCTGCGGGTGGATCTCTGCACCCGCCGTGGATCCCCAGGGGCTGCAGGGGCACAGCTGATTCACCATGGCCTGCACCACGGCCTGCAGAGGAATCCCGGCTCCGGCACCTGGAGCACCTCCTGCCCCTCCTTCTCTGTGACCTTGGTGTCTCCATGTTGTTTCCCTCACAGGTTCTCACCTCATCCTCTTCTCTGGCTGGAATTAAAACTGTGCATCCCACTTTGTTTTGATTTTCTTCTTAAATATGTTTTCACAACGGCGTTACCATCTTCTCTAATTGGCCCAGCCTTGGCCAGCAGCATGTCCACCTTCAGAGCCATCAGCCATTGGCTCTGCCAGACATGGTGGAAGCTTCCAGCGGCTTCTCACAGAAGCCTACTCTGTGGCTTCTCTGCTATCAAAAACCAGGCTGTGCAAAACCAACACAGCATGTTAGTCTTATTCCAGAAGCACCACACTTGTGTTTCTTGAAAAGATTAAAATCTTTTCCCACTCTCCAGGTGGGGGAATAGTATTCAATATTGTTCAATGTTTACCCCACCCAGTACTTTTCCAATGTGCTTCCATTCAAAATACAATAACTCTATTTCGCTCTAGAAAAAAAATCACCGTGGCCTGACAAAATTACAGAAGGCCCACAGAAATTATGCAGATCAGGACAGAAAAAGAAACTGGTTGACTATTAGCATGTCACACACATGGTAATGAAACAGTGTTTGACTTTAAAAACCCTCTTATATAATTCTTTAACAAAGAAAAGAAAAATCCAATAAATTACTTGGATCCTGAATCCCTTCTTGAACTATGTTGCTCATATTTGCTTTTGAAGTCCTATTAAACTGCAAAGTGATATTTATAGCTAAATGCAGGATTTCAGAAGAACATCAAAACACCTAAGGTAAGTGCTTTCTGGTGGCTTAAAGTGCCAGGAGGATTCAGTTGTGCATATTTTCTCATTTGTTTTAAATCCTCTAATATTATGGGAAAGTAGTCTACTAGCCTCATTCTACAGATGAGAAGTTTTATTAACTTGGATTAAAGTTATGATACCTGTACATGGGGAATGGAGTGGTGATTGCAATAATAATTCTCACTTGGATAGAAGTAGTGGATTATGGTTATAAATCTTGGCTTTGATTATATCTGCATAATAAAGTGCAAGGGAGCCTACAGACTTCTGAACATTTGAAATGGGGATACTTTCATGAGGAAAGAAAAAGTAATGAAAAAGTCCGAGCTCATAAAGTAGTGGCATTTACAAGCTAATGACATTTACATGCCTGTGTGGCACTTAAAACCCAGGTATATTAGATGATCTTGAAGGTCCATCCCAACCCAAGCCATTTGGTGATTCGATGATATTATAATATTAAACCTTTTGGAAACCTAGAGGTTCAGAGAGACACTTACATAGATTTAAAAAATCCAAACCAAATCAAAACAAAAAAACTCAAGTACCTGCCTTCCCTTTCTTTCAGAAGGGCCAAATAATTGGTTATGAAAATAAATACCTTCTTTTTTCACCCTGTATTTTGAGGCTTTCCCTTCTCTCTCTGTCTGTCACAAAGACAGCCTTTAGAAATATGGCCCACAGAGCTTCGATTACCACTGGAGGAAGAGGCTGGAAAACTTGGCTTGCAGAACTGTGTTGTGCCTTGTGATCAGTACAGTAAAAAGAAAAAATCAGTGAGTTTCTTACATCTCTCATCCCCCAGGGCAGAGGATTTAAGTTGCTACATTTGTTGAAAGGGAATGTAACACATCATTATGTCTGGCTGGCAAGGAAGAAGGATCTTTGCACACGTTTTGACCTAGCATATGTCTTACATAAAAAGAAGGTAAGAAGTAAGACTATTTTTAGCCAGGGACCCTAATTCCTCTTGCCAAGCAGTAAAGTAGAGGACTATTTTCCAAACTACTTCCACAATCGTGTGAGGAATGTAGAAGCAGTCCCTGGAGAACTGACTTATGATACCACTGCAATTATGGGTGATATGCCTGTCTTCATGCTCTGCACATCTGTGTTAATTGCCATCAGACCTGAAGCTGGAGGGACAATCTAGAGTTATCTTCCCAGTATTGGACACAAGGATTATGGAATGACAAGTATTTTAAGTTAATAGTCCTCAGTGATACAAAGACATCATGGCATTTCAGTAAAGGGAAAGCCAGCTCTATCTCCATTAGCTTTAGCATGGTTGAGAGATGCTTCTCTGGAAGATAAAAGGAATAGATAACTATTCACTAGAAGCAACTATACACAAGAGATGCAACAAACTGTAAATTTGTCAAAGTGCCCCTCCATTTCAGAGATTTTAAGTTCAAGAGTGAAGGAGGTATTTCCTAGGTCAATCAAGGCCCTAATGAAGGGCTTCTCTAGAAGTTTTGTTTTGTTTTGTTTTGTTTATAATACTTTTGTATAAAATATAGCTGAATGGATAAGCAAACATTTTTGTCACTTTTCAGAACATGTTAGGTGAGGTAACTGCAAACAGATATTTCAGTTTGCAACACAAAAAGTGTCTTCTTGGGAAGCATTCTTCTTACAGAATCATAAAATGGTTTGCGTTGGATGGGACACTTTAAGGTCATCCAGCCCAACACTCTCATCATGGGAGGAATATGTATCACTAGATCATGTTGCCCAATGTTCCATCTAACCTGACCATGCTACTTACCAAGATGTGGCATTCACAAGGTCTCTGATAAGTCACAATGTCCGATTTTTTTTTTTTTATAATGTCCAATCTAAATTTGCCCTCTTTCAGTTTAAAGCTGTTGTCCCCTTTCCTGTCGCTAGAGGCCATGGTAAAAAGTTTTTCTTTTTTGGTTGTTTGATTGGTTGAGGTTTTGTTGTTGGGGTTGTTTTTATGTTTGTTTGTTTTGTTTTGTTTTTCGCATGTGTCCTTTATATATCGTAAAACTGAAATAAAGTCTCCCTGAAACCTTCTCTTCTCCAAGCCAAATAAACTCAATCCTCTCAGACTTTGTTCATAGGAGAGGTGTTCCAGAACTCTGACCATTGCTGCATCCCTCTTCTGGACCCAGTCTAATGCCTCTGTGTCTTTCTTACACTGATGCCCCGGAACTGGATTCAGGTGGGGTCTCTCCAAAGCAGGGTAGAGGGGGACAATCAACTTCCTTGACTGGCTGGCCACATTTCTTTTTGTGCAGCCCAGGATATGGCTGGCTTTCTATGCTGTAAGCACATATTGCTGGCTCAGTTGTAGCTTCAGGAGGCCCAACTCTTTTCATTATGTCAATAACACTATTTTAAATACTGGATTTTACCATTTATTTCACCGGCACTCTTTAGCAATAACTCATGTCAACAGTAATTGCTATATGCCAGCTCCAGTTAAACATATTATCTGAAGCTACATGCCTAAGGATAGAGGAAAGATTTCTTCATATTTATTTTCAGAAAGCTAATGAAGAACAGAGTAATAGAATGTTAATCAGAATCATGGGAAAATGTTACTAAGAATGGAGTAATATCACTGCATAAGAGAAGGCTATAACTCTTTGTATATTATTACAGAGTCATAGAATGGTTTGAGTTGGAAGGGACCTTGAAGATCATCCAGTTCCATACCCCTGCCAAACACCGTCCACTAGGTCAAGTTGCTCGGAGCCCTTAACCCCTCTTTATCATCTAAAGAGATAAAAGGGGATCAGCAAAACTATGGAGAAAGCTGCATGATTTATTAGTTTGCTTTAAAGTAGGAAACTAGTCATAACGAAGACACTTCTCCTTCACCACATCAAATATTTTCAGCAATCTCCTTGTATCAGAGGTAACTTCAGTAAGATACACAGAAATAGAGAGGGCTGCCAATGGTAGACAAATTTTCTTCCCATTAGTTATGCTTTCAAAACAAAGTAGGGAATGTTTGAAACTGTTGATGAAAGAAAGACTACCAAATATTGAAATCATCAGTAGTCAAACTATTAAAATGAATATGGATGAAACAGAATGGATGAAATACTTAATTGGAACCAGTATCAAAGATTTGGATGCTTATCTTTAGTTTATTTACCTTCATCTAAATTTTCTGCATCTGCAAGTTTCCTGACATTTCCAGGCATAATACATCATAAGGCACATTACAAGGAGGATGCATCTAGAAGCTCCTGAATGTGTCTTCAACACCAGTAGTGACTTGCAGAAAAATGTGACCTTTATTGAAAAAAAATGCAGCAAGGTACATAGGATGTTATCTACACTATAAGGCTGTAAGTTCAATTGATTCAAACCAGATTCAAAGCAATGAAAAGATACTGTTTATTCATACCAACACTTTGTTTAAAATTTATTTTCCTTATTTGCATTAAGTTTTCAGTGTTTTCCTTCCTGAAGGATATTTCCCATTTAGGTTCAGGATAGATGCTTAATTCCAAACTTAGGTATAAATCACAGAGATCCTCCTGACAGAAATTTAAATTGAATAGAGTATACATAAATAAGGTAAGAGTTTGCAAGCCTGAGCTGATTTATTACACATTAAAAAAACCCAAACAAACAAACAAAACTGAACCAAAAAACTTGAAACACCAAAGTTTTCAATCAAAACCAATTCAAAATGCTATATGAAATCTTTTACTCTATGCTACACAATACGGAAGAAAAGAAAAAAATCATGTCAAAGTAACTGGAAAAAATGTTTCCTAGAACAGGTAATTCAAAGAGTTCCCTATACAGAACCAAAAAGGAAATAGCAGGTAGCAGTGCATATGTGACAAGAATGAACCTAAACCAGGAAATGGAAATGAGAACAGACTTAGCATAAATGGAATTTGTACTAATGCTTTCTGCAGGAGATGACAGTTTCCAACTGACATTACAGTACTTCGACTACACTGACTTCTTTGAAAAGTCCTTTTTGAACACAAATCTCATCCAAACATTTTTAACAACTATACAGCATGTTCCTATTTATCAGGGCTGCAAAGAGGATACAGCACTTCTGCATACAAAATACTGAAGACTTTTCAATTTTTCAGAACAAAAGTGAAGAAAATGAGGAAGTAGAAATCAAGTATGAAGCTTTCTAGGATGGCCTGGGAGGATCCCTGTGCTTTCAATGACTTTTCTTGAGCTAGTTCATCAGTCCTGTCCATCACCCTGATGAACACTAACCATGGGTGCACACTGATTTCCAATTGCGAACTTCCACAATGAACTTCTCAATGATCTGAGAAAGGCCTTTGCAGCAGACCAATTTTTGAAAGAAGCTGCTTAATCATGGATTCCATTATTTGCTCCAAGTTCTATAGCAGCAAAGCCTGAAAGAAGACTATCGCAAAGTTACAGTTTAGACTGGAGACACACAATAGGTGATGTGCCCCCTGTTTCACTGCATGTAGCTACAGAATGAAGAGTGGCAGGAATATTGGTTTTGGAAAGGGGTAAGTTGAAGATGGTACTATTTAAAGGACATGCACCCCTAGAGATTTCATTCCCATTAACTAAGTATGGCATTGAGTGAGAAAATCCATTATCCACTTTTTCATTAAGGAGCATACAAGGACTTGGAAGTTGTACATGCTAGTGAAAAAAAATAAATCTATGCAGCCTTGGAAATTAGAGTTGGCAGAAAGTGATAAAAAGCAAATGGATGATTACCATGTGAATAGTGATCAAGGTCCAAGGAAATTACAGTGCCATTTATAACCTTTAGTTATGCACTTAGTCACGTTCAGAATTTGGGAAAATATATTGGTTTTGCCAGAGACTAGGGAATTACTGATAACATTAGCAGGATATACAGAAACTCTAACAGTCCAACCACTCTAAAATTCTTATCGGCACAAGTCCTTCTCTGTAAATCCACTCAGAACATGTGATCTACTAGAAAATTTTACTGATGATGGGATGTTTTACACTCAGAATCAGAACAGATTGTGAGATTTGAGAAATAATCTCAGCAAAAGGACACTTCTACAGCTACAGATACACATTTCTAAGCACACTTCATTTAAAGTTGTCTTGTAGGGCCAGAATCCTGTCTGGTGTAGATCACCATTAATCCATTGATTTATAGTACTTAACCTTGTAATGTACTGGAACTGCAGTTATTTACAGTTAAAGCTGTGGAGCTCTTGCTGTCTCTTGTTTAAAACTGAAATTAAATCTCCAGACAGTGATAATGAAATGTTGCAGGAACTTAGAATCAGTTTTGTGAAAGGTGCACAGAAAGATGGTGACTTTCTAGAAAAAATTCTTTATAGAGGCCCACGAAAAGTTGAGCACATAAAAGAAAAAAAGTGAAGGGAGCCATCTGAGCTATCTTCTCCAGCACAATGAATTAGTAATGAGTGAAATAGGGAGCCAGAAACAAATGATTGCAGAAAGCAAAGCATAGTCCCTGCTGTCAGTCAATCAAATTAGGCACAAGCTAGCAGCTTGTTGCAAAACGGACAAACAGGAATATATATTAGGAAGAGGGAGATACAAGTGAGAGAGAAACACAGATGAACTGAAGAAATAAGGGAGAGAAGACGATGGATAAGCAATGTCTTTGGAGAAAGGGACATCAAACAAGGCTGAGGTATGTGCAAGATACAAGCATCTGGACATTGTTGATGGCTTAGATTAGACGGCACACTGAGAACAGACAAACATAACAAGTGGTAGCAAAAAAAAAAAAATTAGCATCCCGAGTATTATTTCCTTCCCTAGAGAGTGAAAACCAATTGCAGAAGCTAACTGAAAATTTATAACCCGCTTATATCTAGCATAATACTTTTTTCCATGCACAACTCTAATTATGCCAAGCAAAAGATGAACAGGGTCATAATAAGGGAGCTTGGAGTATGGGTAATCTGTCTTAAACTACACCCTGCAGAGTGAGACAAGTACTCTTAGAGAGGTATTTAAATCTGCACAATGACTGGAGATAATTGTCCAGCTAGCTACACAGACCACACATGAACAGGAAAGCAAGTACTGAATAGCAGTCTGTGAACTGTTTTCAAAACATGACAACAAGACAAATATTAGTCCATAAAGATTCACCTTGCAGTGTTCTCTGCTAACATAGACTAAGGCCATCACCAAACTACTATTGCTCTGAAAATTGAAAAATAAAAAAAAGCTAGTGTATATCACCTTTGTGGGCCTTTTAACCTCTGGAGAGAATTTATAGTGTATTACTTTCTCAAACTATATTAAAATAAGTACCAATGAACTACAAGGGCAGTCTCAAAAATGATTAATGTCACCTACCTGCTTCAAACACTTGAAACAGATTAAATAAAATAAAGCATTGCATCCATATATATCAGTATTTTAGAGTGTGAGTAGATAATCAGTATCTTAGAGTGTGAGTAGTAATATTACCAGGAAAAACTTGCATATTACTGTCTTGAGGCTGCTGTCCCTGCCACTATCTTCACATCTTATAATACCATGAGTGCAAAAATAAATACTGACATTGCCTGTACCATTTCTGTTCCATGCTTTCATGACCCTCTTTATCAAGACTGAATACTTAGATAACTCCTTCTACTTATGCTAAAACTTTCTTCTGTAAGTTTCTTTTCACTGTACCTGAACTGCCATTTGGTTACAGCAAAAAACATGACTTCCCCACTCAAATGACCACATCTCTTTTTGTGATACAGCACTCATCCCTCATTTCTAATCTGAGTAACTTCCAAGCCACATATCCATGACAAACAAAAGTGCAATACACGCAGTAGTCCTATGACATAAATATACACATAAGCAAATACACACACCCACTGACACACAGAATACATATATAGAATAGACTTTAGACACATGTCTATATATATGTATGTTTATTTCAGTCCAGTTTAAAATGGCATAAAAGAGCTCCACCATATGTCACAGGAGGGATTTGAAGTATGAATGATTTGAGACAACCAAGCATCTTTTCCACTTTTTTTTTTTAATTTCACAAATCCCATGTAAGTTATTACACCCTCCTCCACTGGAAAATCTTTCTCACAGTGATTCAGTTTTTAGCACTGGAAACTGGAATTTTGTTTTCAGTTCTGCCACTGCCACTCACACCTGACCTTCGGTACATTATGTCATTTTTTTTTGTGGCTCAGTTCATTGATCTGCAAAATAGTATACCTATATCTGTGTTGAAGCAAATTGATACTCTCACGTAATGAGACAGCCATAGATGAAAAGCAATATCTAGGAACATCCTGATTAGCCAGTTGCAAGAGCAGGTGCAATGACAGGATTAAGGCTGGCTAATCACATAAGTATTAACTCTGTTAAAGCAAGAAAATTATACAATAATAGATTACAGAAATGCACTTTTGATAGGACATGCATCACATATCACATACTTAATTTCTCCTAAAAGTGGAACAGGAAACAAAACAGATTTTACAGCAACTGTGTTATGGCTAATGAACATACAAAAAATAACATCAAGACAGAAGAGTTTTTAATTAATACAATACAGTCTCTACATTTAAAAGCATTAATCGGATATTAATTTGGTACTTTTACTCATAAATACCTAGATAAAAAATACACATTATTAAAGGAAAATAGTTTCAGAATTAAAATCTTGTTTTGGCATTTCAATATTTCTGGTTTTATGCGCTTTTTTTTTTTCTGAGAGATTTCACGAGATGCTTTTATCTCAAGATCAGTTCCTTGTAATGGAAGCAAAAAAAATTCCACATTTTTTCTGAAAGACTCTATTCATAAGCTTGTTAGTGCTAGAAATTAATTTTTAATTTTTAGAAATCCATTTGACATAAATATTTAATGTATATAAAATCTGCATATAGTAATAGTACTTATTTTAGGGAATTTTTCTACTAAACTCAAAATTCAGCGTTCAAAAAGTTAGTATAATTTGTTAATTAATACTCTGTTGCTGGGAAGACATAATCCTGTATAAACACGTGTTCCTAAAAGGATAGATTCATCACTCTGCAATTTTATCATTTTTACTTTCATGTGTCTTTAAACAAATGCTACACTTTGGAGTTATTAAAATTATCTATAAAAATTTAACTCCACAGCAAACATCACAGCAAGATATTCTTTCAATGCCTTGAAATAATCAGATTAATCATTAATTTATGATTATTTTTGCTGGATTTTCCAATAATTTTTTTTTAATATTTTCATGATCAGATATCCAGTCTCTGAACTTTTATTACTCTTTTCACCAGATTTTCTACCTACACTTTTAAAACTAGTCCCAAGAGTAATGGTTGCTCAAGCAATTAAAATTGTCAGGTGACCTTTATTTTTGTAACTGATACAAAATTTAAATTAACTAATTTGCACTTGATTACTTGGACTCTTATTGTCCACTTGAGTTTTCACTAGACAGGAAAACTGTTTCTCATCTGGTCTGTCATTGCAAATATATTTTTATTCACAAAGATTGGTATTAGAGAATAGTAGTAGAATGTCCATTGCATATTGCCTCTACGAACTTTCTTCGAATTACTAATCTCAGACACCAGCTCTCTCCCGTATACTTTGAAATGAGCCTGAACATAACACAACAGTATACCCCTGGACGTGCTGCCTTGCCGTGTACTGATACTCCCATCCACACTTTCTTCAGACTTTGTAGTTTTGGATTTGGCTGACTACTGTGTGATTCTCAAGTCATATTCACTATTGACTGACTTTACATCTTCTTGTGGATACAATGCTCCTTCTGTAGATTTGTTGTAAAACAAATTTCCTACCAGTATTTTTCTGCAGTGAAAGGAAATAAAGTGATATCATTTTCCAAATGAGGTATACTATAAGCACATGAAATACCACCTTTACACAGCCTTTATAGGTGGGTTCAATATTCTGGTCTTCCTGCAGAAACACTTCTAGTTCCCGGAGAAGAACATGTTTGCTCAAATGCATATTTCCAATTTATTTCAGAGGCCAGTATAGATTGAAAGTAAACTTGATTAGAAGATAAATAAAAATTGTACAGAAAAATCATATTTATTTCAAGGCTTTTATGGCAAAATATACTTTACTTTGCCACATGTATGCATAAGTTAAACAAGTATATGTGGTTATCCTTTAATATCCAAGAAAGGAAAATACTCACACTAACCAAGAAACCTGGACTAGCATATTCTTTGCTCAGGTAAACTTCTTATTTGCAAGATTTTTTCATTATCAGACTATACTTTCCTGCAAGTTACATTTTTCTTTGACATTGCTTATATCTTTAGCCTTCCTTCCCCCATAAGAAAATATTTTAATGTTTTCTTACTCTATTAAAAAAAAAAGTGAAATATTATATCATTACATTTTTTACAAAAAACACAGATGTCTGCAAGCTAATGTTATCCATAAAGCTGCAAATAAAATAAACTTACTAGCTTTTTAATTATTATTCAGGAAAATTAACAAAATTACTTCATGCCACAGGCAAATCACAATAATACTCACAGGAACTACCACAATCAGAAAATTGTAATGAACAAGCAATAGTTTTTTTACTGCCTAGTAGTCCATGGAGATTTGGAACAGTTTCTCACCTCCGTGGCTACAGCTGATGTCATCCAGTACAAATCCAAAGGGTCACACCACATAAACCATGAGGTATGTCTTTGCACTCCAGACAGTATTGGAAGCACAAGGAGTTAACTTCAGAGTTCCCTGAATGTCTTTGATAAAGGGAAGCACAATGAATTTGTGATTAAAGGATGACCAATTGAAGTGAAATGAAATGAAATGAAATGACACAAAATAAAACAAAATAAAACAACAATAATTTTCTTAGGTGACATATTGCAAGGGATTTTCTCTTTTATATTATCAAGGGATCTACCATCCATGTGGCATCTAAGTGTCAATAATACTCTGCAGATATATCTATGTCCTCAAGGGCATACTCTAAAACTGACCATAAAGTCAACACTATGTTACCAAGGTTGTAATCATGACGATCAGTAAAGTAATATAAATTCATTTTTCTAGTGGAAAGCCTCATTATCAAAGTGTTTACCTTGACAGTCCTAAGTAGATTCTGTCATAAAATTATGGAGCCATGCTTAAGCCAAAATCATCTCAGGGATAATTCAACATGACAAGCTATAGATTACAACTGACAAGGATAAATTTATCACATGATGTTCTACATATCATATTACTGAAATATGATGGCATCCTGTCTTTTCCAGTCTTTAAAGAAACAAGAAAAGATTTGAAAAAATTGATACAATTACAACAGTTGATAGAAAAGTAGTAGTTTCCCAGTAACACAGGAGATACCATCCTGTATCATATGGTAAACCATTCTGACCTGAACAGTTGTCAGTTTCTATGACTCTACTCATAAATCTCTCATGTTAGAAGAAAGAAAAACAAATATTTATATATGGAAAGGGAGGAAGTGAGAGAGAAACTGAGAGAGTGAGGAAAGAAAGAAAGAAAGAAAGAAAGAAAGAAAGAAAGAAAGAAAGAAAGAAAGAAAGAAAGAAAGAAAGAAAGAAAGAAAAGAGAGAGAGAAAGAGAGAGAGAGAAAGAGAGAGAGAAAGAGAGAAAGAGAGAAAGAGAGAAAGAGAGACAGAGAGACAGGGAAAGAAAGAGAGAAAGAAAGAGAGAAAGAAAGAGAGAAAGAGGAAAAGAAAGAGGGAAAGGAAGGAAGGAAGGAAGGAAGGAAGGAGGGAAGGAAGGAAGGAAGGAAGGAAGGAAGGAAGGAAGGAAGGAAGAAAGGAAGGAAGGAAGGGAAAGAAAGAAAGAAAGAAAGAAAGAGAGAAAGAGAGAAAAGAAAGAAAGAAAGAAAATGAAAGAAAGAAAGAAAGAAAGAAAGAAAGAAAGAAAGAAAGAAAGAAAGAAAGAAAAAGAAAGAAAGAAAGAAAAGAGTGAAGAAAAGAGTGCCCAGACAAAAACGAGGAAGAAAATTTGACCTGGAATTTGAAAATGACCTAAGCAGTTTTCAAGGGAACTTTCTTTCTCCAATTGTACTGCTGATGTAATGTCCCTACTGTAAACAGAACTTATTGAGCATACAGTTACCATTGCAACCATGTTCAATTTGAAAATTAGACCTTTCCCAGATGTGCTGCATCCTCAGTACATTTTTTATATTGGTCTTGTGTTTTCTTTCAGGAGACTTTAATAAAGTGCATTCCGCTACCTCTCTGCACTAAGTCTCCTTATAAACTATACTGTAACATCTATTGTTTCTAAGACATTCAGAAGATTGCTGATTGTAAAACACAGATGGATATGTAGCCTTTGGCTGTGTGTAATAATGAAGAAAAAAAAGAAGACCAAAGTTTTAAAAATTACAAAGAAATAATGATGTCTATCATTTACACTAATTCCACTGCACACACAGGACGATATTTGAAACTGTTCCAATAGAGAACAGTGGTGAAATAAGTTTTATAAAACTAGAGTTGCAGTCTATGCTTTACAATACATAATCATTCCAATTTGGCAACGATATATTGATTGAAAAGATCTCCAAATATTTGACCATTTGTAACACAGTTGGGAAATATCAGCTAGATAACACCACAAGTTTACACAGTATAGCATTCATCTTCACTGAGTGCTGAGTACACCCAGTATTTGCTACAAAACACTTTGTGGTTTATGCTTGGAAGCCATGCATCAAAAATGACAGACTTGATCCTATAGTGTTAAAACTATCTCATTCTGATCCAAAAAAGTTGGTAAGAAAAAAGAAGCCCACTTCATAAACTCATATAGATATTCATAAATTCAGTGCAACTACTAAATTGCTTTCTTGGAAGAAAAAGCAATTAAAATTAAAAAAACCCAAAAAAACAAAAAACCCAAACCAAAACGAAAAGGAGTTTCCACTGTTTTTTTGCCAAAAAATGCCATTAAAAGCTGCTTAAATCATAGGTTTATAGTTATCATCTGGAGACTTTTTCTATACAACATGAATGTGTGGAGACTTCTCCAGTTTTCAAGGGAAAATCATTAGAAGCCATAGCTATTCAGACAGGAGAAAAAACAACAAATGGCTGACGAAAACCTCTTTTATATTGCTAAATCAGAATATACACCCTATAAAGTCATGCTGCTACTGTGATCTTCCAGCACAATTTTTAGAGTAGTCTATAAGAGACATACACTGGACTTCATCATAACTCACTGTACTGGATGGGCAGGGCCTGGTTTTAGGTAGCAGGGGGGCCAGAGAGATGGCTCCTGTGAGGAAGCTGCTGGAAGCTTCGCACCGTGTCCGGCAGAGCCAATGGCTGATGGCTCTGAAGGTGGACATGCTGCTGGCCAAAACTGGGCCAATGGGAGAGGTTGGTAACGCCTCTGTGATGACATATTTAAGAAGAAAATCAAAGCAAAGTCACAGGATTTTGGATTCTAGCCAGAGAAGAGGAGGAGGTGAGAACCTGTAGGGAAACAACATGGAGACACCAAGGTCACGGAGAAGGAGGGGCAGGAGGTGCTCCAGGAGCCGGAGCCGGGATTCCTCTGCAGGCCGTGGTGCAGGCCATGGTGAATCAGCTGTGCCCCTGCAGCCTCTGGGGATCCACGGCGGGTGCAGAGATCCACCCGCAGCCCGTGGGGAGGTGCCCGTGCCGGAGCGGGGGATGCCTGGAGGAGGCTGTGATCCAGTGGGAGACCCGGTGGAGAGAGAGGGCCCTGCTGCCAGGCTGGAGCAGCCTGTACTGGAGGGCTGCACCCCGTGGGAAGAGAGAGCCGCGGCGCAGCAGCTTTGGGAGGGCTGTGTGCCCGAGGGAGGGGCTCACGCTGCAGCAGGGGCGGTGTGGCTGCTGCTCCCGAGAGGGGACCCACGCCGGGGAAGCTCAGGAGAAGTGTCTCCCGGAGCAGCGGAAGAGAATCTCGGTGATGGACTGACCAAAGCCCCATGCCCTGTCTCCCTGCGCTGCCGGTGGGAAGGAGGGAGGGGCTGGGGGGGAAGGTGTTCTAAGGGCTTATTTTATTTCTCACTATCCTCCTCTGATTCTATTACTAATAAATTCACTTCTCAACTAAAGTTGAGCCTGTTTCACCCTTGAAGTGTTTCTCCCGGTCCTTATCTCTCTCATGAAGCATTTGTTAATTTTTTTCCTTTTCCCTCCTCTGCCCGGCTGTGGCAGGGGAGGGTGAGCGGGCGGCTCTGGTGGGTGCCTGGCATTGGGCCAGTGTCAAGCCATGACACTCACCGACTGAGTTTTAGAGATGGATGAAAAAAAGGGTGAGTCTGAGGCTGTCTGCATCTGCCTGTGTTGATGCTCTTGTATATATATCTCAAATGCTTGACTTACTCCTGTTTCCTCCTACTTCCAATCCACCTACTCAGCACTTGGAGCCAAGTCACAGAATCATAGAGACAAAGACCAGATCCAGTTGGAAGGGATTTTGAAGGATCCTCTGGTCCAGTCCTCATGGGAAAAGCAGCCTGGATGACATTGTCTAGCAACCTTTCAAATTGCATCTTGAAAAAGCCCATTGCAACTAAGCAGATTGGTACATTCAGAGGTTTAAACCTCACTGTTTAACCAAATCTTGTCTTCTCTAGTTCAGAACAGTGGCACTTCAACAGTTTCACATCACCTGGACTCAGCAGCACAGGAATTTATTGTTCAGTGACTAGATCATATAAAGCTTTCTGATCCAGAAATGCTTTATGTTCTTGTCACAACTAAGGTATAGATATCATGCCCAAGGTTTGCCCCAAAACTGGAGGGTGATTCCTTGATGTGCATATATAAATATGGTGTATTTAACCTAATCTCAAGAAATATTATTAATTGGGTACTGAAACAGAAAATAGCAACTTGGTGGTTAGCCTTAGCCTTCAGGTTTCTCAATGGAGTAGAAATCACTCTTTCGTCTTCATTTTGTAGTTCCTACTGGACCCAAGTAATGGAGAGAAGTAAAATCTGACACTTGTTTCTGGAATAAAGAGGCTTGATATGGTCAGGTTTCCAGTAGTAAGGAAGAAGAGGTCCAGGAATGCGAATTCTCTTTGAGAGAGAAATATTAAGCAACTGAAAAGAGGACCAACTTAACATAAAATTCACACTCTACACATACATTTACACAAAGTTTAGTATCAGAGATGTCCTGTTTATGCTATACGTAAGATGAATGACTGATTTTTTTTACTAATCTAATATCTACAAGCAATTAAAAAAATGTTAGGTTGACATTTATAAATATATAAATAAATAAATAAATAAATACATATTCACATCAGTTACACAGGGAAGTAGCTACCCTCAGTATGAGCTTACTACAGAAATATGCACCCTTAGCAACCAAGAGGATTTTCTGTGTAATGAAACAGCACAATTCATTACACATTTTACTGCAGAGTATCATTAATAAAACACCGCTGCACCAGCCCTTCTGGGAACTCAAATCTGACAGCAGTAGTTAATTGCCTTCAGAGGAACACAAGTAGTTTAGAGAGGCTGCAGAATCTTTTCCTCCAAATACATTAGGTTGCAGCAGAGTAAGGGCAGAACAAAACACAGGCATTGTTTCCCTATTTTTTACTGACAACCTTGCCAGTTACTCTTCACCAAAGATATTACCACGTATTTCTTATCCTTCCATTGTCTATATATTCATGGCGGAAAGAGAATTCAGAGATAAAAATCATGACAACGAATACTTATCACGCTGAACCTCTGTGCAATGATATACATATGGACCAGGAAGGATAAAATCCTAATAAACAAATCCAAAGTGAGGGGAAGCTTAATGCTCTTTATTGGATAAACAAAGTAATAAAAAAGAAAGATGTACTTTAACAGAGAACACAATACACAATGAACACATTTCTTTCACATCATTTATAACCCATTTTCAGAAAGGAAAAAAATCCTACATTTAAGGTGACTTAAAACTGACATTATTTCTAAAATCAGCACAGGAATGACACGGCTTAATGGGCTTTGGGACAAATCAATTGAGACCTGTCAGTGTCAACTGACCTAACAGCACCTCGTAATATGAACTTTTCTAATGCAGACTCATTTCCAGAAACTTGAGGGAACAGAATTTGTTCCAGTTTAACGTTCAATAATTAACTTTCATAATACTGTACCTAAGAAAAGTGTCTGTGGTTTATAAAAATAATTATTCACTTACAAAAAGCAAAATAAAATATAAAAGAGGTGTCCCATTTAAGTACAAAACTGGTCATGAGAAAAATTCTTACTCTGATTGCTTCCATGTGCTACTGCCTAAGAAACAGCTAGTCACCTCTTTACCAAGCATTGGTATTTACCTGGCAATCTTTACCTGGCATTGCTTTGCTCTCACATGGTGCAATCAGACCTTCATTCTGGAAGCCACAGTGGTCTTGTGCTCATGGAAATCTACCAAGGGCAACCTTGATCACGTTCTGTGATAGGTGGCTGACGAAGTGTTTAGGGGACAGCAGTGGATGTTGCACACCTTGACTTTAGCAACGCCCTTGGCATGATCACATGAAGACTCCTTGTAGCCAAGGGGATGTCTGCCCTCATCGCCTGTTTGATGGATATCTAGGCAGTGCCAGCAAGAAATTGGGCGGGGGGGGGGGGGGGCGCGGGGCGGAGGGAGCAGAATATTGAGGGGAGTGGACAGTGTTCTGGAGAGTAGAACTGTTATTTAGAGTAATTCAGTCAGCCTGAAGAAATGAGCTGCCATTTGTAGGGATGAGGTACTTCTGGAGTTTCCCAGAGTCCTGGAAAGGACTCACCCCTGCAGTAGGACAGGCTAGGGCTCACTGAGCAGAAACAGCTCTGCAGAAAAGGCACTGAGAGGCAGCAAGTTCCCAGGAGGCAGCAGTCCCTTCCCAGGAGGAAGCAATCCCTTCCCAGGAGGAAGCAGTGCACCTGGGCAGCAAAGCAATCCCTGAATCTTGGTATGTGCTTGCATAGTCACAGCAGCAGGGTCAGGCACTGATCCTGCTCCAGTGTTCAGCACTGGTGAGATTACCCAAAAGTGCAGGGTCCAGGTATTCTGGCACAGGATATACACTGACATACAGGGGTGATTTCGGTGGAGTTTACCATGATGGCAGGGCTCGATCATGTGGATGAGAGATCTGGGTTTCTCAACCTTAAAAAAGATGTTAAAGTGAGATTCTTGGTTTGCTGAGGAATGAAGAAGCATGAGAAAGATAAAGCCAGTTTCTTTTCATTATGTGAGGCAAAAAGCACAGCTTGGATGGGAAATTCAGATTCAATATAAAAAAAATTTCTTTGATGCTTATAAGGGTTGTCAAACAGTGGAACAAGATGTGTGTGGAGGCTGTGGCATCCCCATGCTTGGAAATGCTCAGACCTGAATGAAATGAAGCCCTAAGCAACACAGTCAAACCAAAATAGGTGTAATACTCTTGAAATCCTACTCATCTTTCAGTTTTGTGTGATGTTCTTTAGTGTATTTGATTGCTGTTGTAATTGCCCTTTGCAAGATTCATGCCAGTCAATGTGTTTGTTGTTCTTGTCAGAGTATTACGGCTTTAAATTGTGGTGCATCAAAGGTAGGACAAACATTAAAAAATAGGTTGAAAATTATCAGCTGTCTACATTTTTCTTTATTTGATACTTCAAAAGCAATTAATATAATTAATATGTTTTAATTCTAAGTCCTAAGTTACTTTTCTGAAACAACAAATGGCTTGGATATTGCATGCTTGTATAGCAGAATAGTACACAATATATTTCATAAAACCAACTCTGTAGAATCACTGTATTCTATTGAGTATCTTCTCAAAGGAAAAAAAGACAAAACAAAACCTAAAGACAAGGCCCTGTTACAAGGTCCTTGCAAAGATGACTTTGACCTATGACTATTCCAGCAGTGTACACTCTAGTTTCTGCTTCAGCAGGTGTCATTGGAAGATGCTATTACCGGATCTCCTTCACCAATGTTACTCGCTGTGAGAGAGAAAAGAAGTCCAGGTCTATCTCCTATCAGCTCACAGTTAACAGTGCACAATGCTGCAGAAATTCTCTTTTGTGCCTCAGCAGGACATGCCATTTGATGGGAAGGGAGGAAAGGAGTCAGTCGCGAGAAAGCTTTGGGTCAAATGAAATTTCTCATTCTAGTAGTTCTGAAGCAGCAAACCACTTGACATTAGTGGAATGAAAAGTCAGATAATGCAAATTGATATAATCAACAGTACAGCAGTCTCTCAAATAAATCCTTCGTTTCATGGTTTTCATATAACACCATACAGCATCTTTAATCAGTTCCTGGTTACGTTTTTTTTCTAAAGGTTTCAGCTAAAATAGGTTATACTTTCATTAAGGACCACACTGTTTCGTTACTCAAATATGTATTTCTAAAAAAAAAGAAAGAGGTGGGAAAATGACTAGCAGAACACATTAGGAACAGAAATTCTACCATTTACTTGTGTTGCAACTGTTCCATCTTGAAGCTCTGTACACCAAGAAAAGGTACTCCCTTACTGATTAGCACAAATCTATACGCAGAGTCCTTTGTTCTTCTGTTCGTATTCCACACAAGTCAAATGCCAGATTGTGCATTGTATCTGTTGGGCAAAAGCATACTGCTCACAACTTGGCATTTCACAAATAAGTTTAACCTTTCCCTTCTCTCTCTCACCGCTGTAACACCCTCCCACTTTTCCTGACTTAGTCTCTTAGACATCTGAAAAGGTTTACATTAACATTTTTAATGGTCTCATGAGAGGGAATGAAATTCAACCATCTATCAACGCTCTTCCTGCAGTCTTCTTGAGAAAAAAACAGCAGTGATACACAAAGAGATCTTTGTGAGTTAAGTTCTTTTTCGGAATTAACACTCTAAGATCCAAGAGAAAGCCGTACTACTGGAATTACTTCACTTCAGTGAAGGCACTATAAGGAATGAGATCAAAGAATGCACACTCACAGAACCACACTGGCCTGATCTCTAACAGCCGTTGCTACAGAATTCAGCACAGGACATCTGCTTTTTGGCCAGAGTTTTGCAATTTGATCTGCTCTCTGTGCACTATATTCACACCCCAAATGTTTTTAAGTCTTCACGAATTTGTAATTGCAGCGGTATATTTCAGTTTTTGTCCACATCCCAAGATTAGACTTCTTTACATGCTAGGCAGTGCCAACTTTCCCTTACTTAAAACAACTATCTAGTGGAAAAAAGTCTTCTCCTGGGAAAAATTCAAATAGACAAAGTATTACTTTGTTTTGTAAAATAATTTAAGGAAAAATTCAAATAGAGAAAGTATTACTTTGTTTTGTAAAATTATTTAAGGAAGACACCAACAAAATTCTCAGCCTTTTTCTCTTTTTTTCTTTTCAGAACCAAGTCCCTTCATGCCTCCTGTGGTCTGATAATGCAAGGGAGTCTACAAAAATTGTCTCTGAGCTGGATGTTAAAATGAAGAATGTATGTTAAAAACTTTATTATAAAATAAAAACAAGAGAAAAAAACCCAGAAGTCACAAAGTTTACTCTGGAAAGCCAGAAAAGCCAAAGTTTCTTCTCAAATCTATGAAATATTCTCTTAGAAAATCCTGTAAATATAACCTACAGGGTAATTTTTTTTTTTTTTGTTCATCCTAATTGAGAAAGAAAGAAAAAACCCCAGAAAGTAAAACAACAAAAAACCCCACAAAAACCATCAGCCAGAGCTTCTTTGGGTACAGGCATTGTGTTTCTATGACTTTAATGCCAATTTGCAACACCTATAGATCGATTGAAGTTTCTATCATTTCACTAACTTTGATGGTGTTCCTAAGCACTAACTCACTTCTAAGCATTGTTTAGAGAATAAACAACCCTTTCATAAGGTACTGAAATTATGATGTGATGAACACAGACTAATGATAGATTTTAAATTACAGGGTTTCCACTTTATAAATTCTCACTGTTTTGTCTATGCATGATTTCCCGCATCTAAAAGATGGTACTAAAAGACTTCAAAGAAGAGTATACCCAAACACTACATTTTTAGAAGTCATGCATTCACAAAATTAAACATATTCATTCTTCAAATGAAGGAGATGACGCCACATAGTCATACAATGGGACAGGAAATTATTTATAGAGATGAAATTATAAGTTCAGACATGGAAAACAAGTCCAATAGAAGGAAATGAAAAGTACTGCACCTAGGGAGAAATAACCTTGTGCACCAGTACAGAAGACATCCTGCTGGTGGTCAAGTTGGCCTTGAGCCACACTTGCAGCAAAGAAGTGTGAAGGAGCTACACGGATGTATTGGAAAGAGGTTTATCAGAAGGTTGAGGGAGGTGAGCCTTTCTCTCTGCTAAGTCCTGAGTCCAGCTCTGGACTTCCCAGTGAAAGAAAAATGTGGATTAACTGGAGTGAGCCCAGTGGAAGGCCACAAAGACAATGAAAGTGATGCAGCATTTCTCAAATGAGAAGAGACAGAGACCTGCAGGTGTTCATCCTGTAGAAGAGAAGTATCAGGGGCATCTTATCTGGGTATAAATACCTGATGAGAGGATTGAAGGGCAAACCAGACTCCCAGAGTGGTGTCCATTGATGGTATAAGGGGTAATAGGCACAACTGAAAACTCATGAAGTTCTCATCTCTACACACAAAAAAATTTGTTTTCTACTGTGAAGGTGTTTGAAGACAGAAGACAACTTCCCAGGGAGGTTATGTTGTATTCATCTCTGGAGATACGGAAAACTTGACAGGATACCCTACTGAGAAGCTTCCTCCAGCTGAGTCTGCTTTGAGCAGAGGGTTTGGACCAGATAATACCAAGAGGTGTCACCAAACTCACTGTTTATGTGATTTTGTGAAAGCATACTCTCATCCCTGTGTATCATGTATAAACAGGGTAGATAATATTATTTTTCTTCCATTATATATTTGAAGGAGCTGTTAGTACATTCAGACACATGAAATATCTCTTTCGCTTTTTTTTATAAATATGGCCATCATCGTAAATCTGTACCACTTCAATATTTCACTTCAAAGATACTGGTTTACATCCAACTGGAATTTCAAAAACAAGTAAATCTTGGCCTTCATGTAAATTTGGAGACTGATTCTGGATTATTTTTTATACCTTCTCTCAGCTATACTCCATTATTTTCTGAATCACGTTATCCAGTAAACCATATTTTCTGTGTATTATAGTAGGAAAAAACCAGATTTGCTTACTGGTTTAAGTGTGGCGGAATTTACCAGTGCTGTGTAGATGTCTGTCAGGGATGGGCAAAGGAAGAGGAGAAAAGACAATGATATTGTCACAGAGAAATTTATGCTGAGGGGATCTCTGGATGTAATTATTTCAATATCCTTCTTAAAAACTTCAAATTAGATCAACTTTCTCAAAACCTTGTCCAAATATGTTCTGAAGACCTCCAGGTGTACAGGTTTCACAGCCTTGCCAGGCAAGAAAGGAAGAAACATCAAATTTATCTCTATCACCAATTTCTAAACTCAATAATGAATTTTATTTGGACAAAAAATTGGCAATAATTTGCCTTTTTAACCACAGACTATAATTTTGTCTTGCAGGATCTGCAAATTAGTCTTATGTTGTATTGCAGAAACATTGAAGTATCACAAATATATTCATCTAGGCAAGGCTATGTTCCTTAAACACCAAAACATCATACAGACAATAAATGTAAAATATTCAATAGATCATTTCACAGCATGGAAAAATATTACTGAATAGCTTTTTATCTTAGCCTATGATCAAAAAGACACATACATATATTATTCTAGATATACTCATACTTTGTTGTCTATAACACAAAAGCACTTTAGAAGTTTGTTGATATAACATATATAGAAAGATGACATAACACCACCTTGCAAAAGACCTAGAGATGACACATATTTTTCATTTAGCTAATTCCAAATTTTAGATTTGTGGCTGTAGTATAGGTGAAAGATCAAAGCTCAGAACTTTACAACCACCTCAATTTTTTTAAATAGTTAGAAAAGTGGATGCATCTCTTACCAGTTAAAGTAATTTGATCTATATTATTTCTAGAAAAATGAATTTTTTATGTTTTAATAATGAGTTATATACTGGACCAAACCTCAAATCAGTTAATATTTTTTCAGCCTGATAGTTAAAGGCAGGCTTGAAAAGCTTGAAAAGCTATACAATACATTTCTATTTTCTCAAATCAATAAAAGAAGTCAGTTCTTGTTAACAGAATGCTGCAAATAATTTGTATACACTGTGTTTGCCAGAAAGCTTTAAGACAGATTGCTTCTTAAATAGGGTAAGGATTAATTTTAAGATTTTTGGCTTGGTTGGAAAGGGCTCAGAAATGATGCAATTTTCCCTTCTAATTTCCAGAAATTATATTTATTGAGGCACCTATGAATTATGCTAAAAAATGTCTTATTTTATTTTTTATGCTATTTTGCTTTTTTAGATGTTTTTCTCCTTTCCTTTTTGTTTTCACTTTCCTGCTCCAGCTTCACCATTTTTATCCTAAAGATGCTACTTTTGAGTATTGCATATCATTGCACAAGTACATATAGTTACTCAAGTCCAACCCCAAATTTATACCTTCTCTATTAGCAATTTATTTTCATGTCTTCAACAACAACAACAACAAAATTCTAAACAAACCAAAATACAATGCAAATTTATGTTGAATATTTTCCAGAAGAGGACAAAATGGAAGAATTTACACTGGATTGCTTTTATGTTGTTGCATTCTACACAGCTCAAATGTAATTCAGTATATTTATAGTCAAGAAATGTGTAACTTCATTCTTGGCAAGCATAATATGACATGAGATTGAAAAGGTTGTATACGGAGTTAAAGGTTCTGGAAATGCCTAAGGTATATTATTTACAAACCTAAATGTGTCTGAACCACACTGGACCACCATGTTATCCTAAGTTATATCCATCAGGTTATCCTAAGTTTGCAGTTACAAACACCTCTTGTTATATCATCAGCCTTTACTATCAGTACAAAATGGTGTTGGGAAGTGGGCAAGGTCGTAAATTACCTACTCTCTGTGCTTAGATATGCACTCTGGCTGGAAATCCATTTAAATCCCACAGCAGTGCTGTCCAGTAAGAGAGTAAATGGGGGTGGTATCAAGGCTTCCCTTGGTATCAGCAGCAACTATTTTCCATGTTATACCTTTATTATCTCAACTGAACAAAATAATATCAACTTTAATAGAGATAGAAGGTCAATATGGCTGACATAGTTTTAGATCCTAGCCCTGTGGCAATATATTTTTGACACACTAGATTCGTAAGTGTTTTTAATAAAACATGTTGGCTAGAGAAAACACTGTGCTTTAAAAGAAGCCATTTAAACAAAAGTGTAGATGGTGTAAGGTGTCATCATTCTAGACACTCTAGACTTTTATCTGTTGCCTGTTAACAATGACCACAGACATCAAACCAGCACTTGCTTTCTGTCTGCCATTACATTTTCTAAATTTCAGTATCTACCATACCCAAACATCCTTCTGAGTGTAAATTGCTACCGCCTGGGAGGTTCCCTGGAGCCAGTGCATTCTGCCACCTTTTTAGTGTGGTTTATCTTTTGACTAAAGGTAGTCTAACTGAAGTTGGACTAAAAGCATGTGAAGGTGGTTATACTTACCAGGCTTGATCTTTCATTTGATTTGAGAGCATACCGTTTCAAATTTCTACTTTGCTTTTGAGGTTATAGTTCTTCTGTAGTGGAAGAATTGATTGGAGGGAACTCATGCTAAACTCACTTGAGGTACACTCAGTTCCTGCATCCACAGCATTTATAATACAGTTAAAGAGCACTGGTTCTAAAATTTATCCCTGGGGAACCCCACTGGTGACTGACCACCAGCCTGATGCAGCTCATTTCGCTATAACTCTTGGAACCTGACCCAGCAGCCAGTTGTTGACCCAACGTAGCATGGACTTGTCTAGCTGTGTGATGGACATTTTGTCCAGAAGGATACTGTGCAAAAGAGTGTCCAAAACCTTTTCTAAAGTCAGAAAACACCTTGTCTACTGGCTTCCCTTGGTCAAATAGATAGGTGACCTTGTCATAAAAAGAAATTGATTTTGTTATGCAGGATATTCCCATCATGAACCTCTGCTGGCTATGACTGCATATTCCTATTCTTTTATTCTGTAGAAGACTTCTCAAGTCAGATACAAAGAGTATCAAAGAATACCACCATTCCAAGATTTGCCAGGGGATAATTTACCTCTCTTATACTGAAAATATTCTATTATTCTTTGTAATTGAGGCTGTATTATATGAGACAATGAGTTAAATAACAAATATTTTCAAAAAGACTGTGGACTGAATAGCAGCTACAAACTAGATCTCTTTGTGTTTTCTTTTGTTGTGACCAAATGTGGAAATGGATCTCCTGCTGTTATAAAGTAAAAGTAAAGTAAATAATAAATAGTAAATTCCACTGAATTCCGAAATCTGCTGAAAAAAAATCACTTCTTAAGATTTCTTCTGATAATATTTTTAAGAGAGGAAGCATATTTGCAGTAATATTTCAGATTATTACAGATCATAAGTGCACCAAGTATGTGATTTGTGCAATTCAGTGAAAAAAAGTGAGTCCAAAATAAATATACTGTGATTTACACATGTATAATTTTCTATGTTGCACTAAAGGCAAGCACAACTTCTAGACTTTTAGGGGTAAAGAATGCTGAAAAGAGTGACCAAAAATGGTAGACTTCAGAATGCTGCTCACTCGCATGAAATCAGCTCCCCCTTTCATAGAGCTGATTAAGTCCTGCTCTAGCCAGGATTACAAATTAGAGTTGTCTCAAACATACTGTAAAAAGAACAGGTAGCAGTGGATGGAGGGACAAGTCAACAGACATATCTAAGGAGAGAAACAGACCCATAGAAAAGAAAATGAAGAAGCAAAAATGAAAGTATGGGCCATACCACTGTTACTTAGAGGGCAGATAGGAACATAATAAACATTTCATGAATTTTGCATCAATTTTACTGATATGGAAATGCTGGAATATGAAAAGATGACCCTTAATTGGCAAAAAACCCCCCGAATAATTTGAAACCTTAGACCACCTGTTTTAGATATCTTAAATTCAGGAGATTCTTGCTATACTTTGTTGTGCTTTTGGTAGGGTTTTTGGGGTTTTTTTGATTGGTTGGTTTTGGTTGGGTTTTTTTAACTCTGCTTGCTATCATCTCTGCTTCTATATGTTACTTAGAAGTGTAATTCAGCTTCTTCTGTGGAAAGGTGAGAGACAAAAATTGTGGTGAAGTATTCTGGGTCCAGGCTGTACTTCAAATACGGTCTGCATGATCCAAAGGATTCCAGTGATTAACGCTGCCAGAAACTGGAGGTAACTTATATGCAAAATAATCACAGTTATTGCAGTTCCTTTCTACGATATATACACATTTTCAGTACTAGCACAGAAGCAGTCTAACTTCCAAGTCAGTTTACCAATCTCAGGTTTCTTAAGCCTGTTTCAGAGCAGGCTAAATAGAAGCTAGGATAAAGGAAATTTATGTACATTTGCTCACAGAGCCTACATATGTAGAGGCTGCATTTGAAGAATTACGTATCATGACTTTTATTTTGGTAAAGATGGTAGGAGCAAAATTTGACAGTTGAAGTATTTTTATTACTCGTTCTTTTCCCCTATCTTTGTCTCACTTTGAAATGCTAAAATATTGGTAATCACTTTTTATTAAATCGCTTTTTATATTGCAATTTTCAACAGGCTATCAAATTCAGTGTACAGAGAGGAGGAAAATGTGTCATAGCTACGAATATATGGAATATTTTAGAGCTACATCAACTTTCAACTATATCTTTCCAGGCTATACCTGGGGGGCAACAAGAACACACTGAAATAATAGCTACTACTAACTGCAAAGTTTAAGACATAAATAATGTCTATTGGTCTCTGTGCATGAAAGTCCTCATATTTGTTTAAATGTAAACCTACAATCAAGCCTGCAGATGTTAATGGGAACATTTGCATGCATAAAGCTAATCTGCTGCTAAATTAGCTACTTGAGTCAGCATTTAATGCTGAAATCCACTAGGATTCACAGCCTGAAAAAAATTTAAGGCTTATTTCATATATTCAGGATAGATAAAGTATGTGTTTTTCATGCAGATCTCTCAGAAAGTGATCAGAAATACTCCTGCATTGAGTATCTACTGGTAGATGTCGTAAGTGACACTTAAAGAAACACCAGCATTCAAGGTGACTGAAATATGTCAACACAGCTGGTGTGTGAGAAAACATCTGTTTTCTGAGCATCTATAAGCATCTTGGAATTATCTGCCTACCCCACACCTGCAAGAAAGACCTGCATAACATATCATAATCCAGCTTCAGAACATAATGTGTATGCTCTGGAAGGAGTACAGGAATTCCATTTGACAGTGATAACACCACATTTAAAATTTGTTTTCCTTTGTCATTTAGACAAAGGACATGAACGTCTTTGTTCATGACAAGCAGTGTCCTTTAAGATTTAAAGCACCAAACCAGCTTGCACTGGCTGCTGTGAGCTTTCTTCATGGAATCAGGCTTCTTTTCAGGCCTCAACCTGCTTGAATGATAAAGTCATCAAGACAGAATGTTGCAGCAGAAAATTCTCTGAATCTACGTATTCTCCCAATTTACGTGCAGGTGACAATAGAAGAGTGAATATTAAAGTAGTCAAATCATTGAATTTAAGGGGAAATTAGGAAAAACTGTAGGCACTCTGCACATAAAATTTTAAATTTAGATATAATCAGGGTTGTCTTGTGATGCCGTATTTTGAAGGTATTTTATTGCCAGGGAGCTTGCCAGGTTTCCACTGCTGTTCCACCATAGCTGTATAACATAACTAGGAGGAAGAAAACCCACATCCCTACAACTTTCCAGCTTTTCTTCCACCGTGGAGGGCAGGAAATACCGAGTGAGGCTGACTACTGTTTCTTTAGCTTGTAAACATTATGGGTGAGGTAACAAACGTCTTACCAATGTTGCTGGCTTTGATTTACTCGCCTCAGGGATAAAATCTGGATTACTGAAGTTTCTATGTGTCATTACTATTACCTCTAAGTCATCTGGATATTCTTTTACTAGAATACATTGCATTGCCAACCAAATCGTAGAATCACAGAATTGCCAAGGTTGGAAAAGACCTTTAAGGTCACTCAGTCCAACCATCCACCTGGCGCTGCCATGGGAACCCCTAAATCACTCAACCAATACCACCCAGCACCAGATCCAGACACCTCAAACACCTCCAGGGATGGCGACTCCACCACCCCCTGGGCAACCTATTCCAGTGCCTGACCACCCTGGTGGTGAAAAATCTTTTTTCTAATATATAATCTGAATATCCTCTGTAAATCTGTCTTAGAAAGCCAAAAAGAACATAGCCCTCTTTCTACCAATGAGAAAAAAAGAAAGCCAAAATTACTAGCATTAATTTTAAAGATATTCTAAAATTCAAACAAAGGTATCATTTTTGCTTGGAAATAAAAATACTCTGTTTCTCTTGCCCCACAAGAAATTAATAGTATGCTGGAGGTAAGATCTACTATTCATTAATGAGAAGAAACATACTATATCAGGAATCTTTTTTACCTGTTGCACATGATCACAATTTTTGAATAAAAAAATATTTTTGATTCTGATGGATTAAAAAAAATTAGAGATGCATCTGTATTTCACAGTGGTTTATAAAGAAACCGTTTTGACAAATGGAAACATTGATTAAATCCTGATAATGACACTGAGTCAAATACAAACACAAAAATAGTAAACGTTTTTATGGTAGAACTACATCATCCTATCTTTGGCTAAATCTGACTTCAAATGCAGTTTCCTAGAATATCTTAGAAAGTTTGAATGACTTATAAAAAATATTTTGCCAAGGTTCAGCCTTAATATATAAATGTACTTTAATATTATAAATCAATTTTTGTGAACAAAAAAAGGTACCAGTAAAGTGGAAAGCTGAAATGTTAGTTGTATTTTATTGAAGTGATGATTTTGCAACACTTCAAAAGCATGCCTAAACTTATCTGTCTTCAGAATAGTGTATTACACGGATATAATCCTTCTACAATATTATATTGAACGTGAGGACACTTAAGCATGAGAAAGACTATTTATGGGTGTGACTTTTGTTATGGGTGATGGTTTCATGGTATCGTTAATAATCTAATAAACATAGAACAAAATATATGTATTTTTAAAATTTAATAGACTTCTGATACTACAAAGCTTTCTAGTAGTGTCAGAAGCTCTTCAGAGATATCTCAGCCCATCGCAAATTGAAAATTACAGACCAAGTAAAATTAAATATGAAAGCATGAATAACAACCAAAACATGCGGAGAAAATCTGCAGGATATGGACAAGGCTTATGGTTAAAATTCTGGTCTCACTTAAGTTACTGACAGTTTAGCCTTTGGCTTCCACTGGGGATCTCCAGGGAAGTGGTCACGGCACCAAATCCGACAGAGCTCAAGAAGCTCTTGAGCAAAGCTTGCAGGCACTTGGTGTGACTCTTGGGGCTGTGCAGGGCTGAGTGTTGTACTCTGATGATCCACGTGGGTCTCTTCCAACTCAGGATAGTCCATAATTCTATGATTTGTGGTTAATATTTAAATCTAATGGAGCATGGTAAAATTTGGAAAGAAAGACTATCCTGAAAGTTAGGAGGAATTGTCTTTGTGGCAAAATGGCATCCCTTTCATGTTTATTTCAGCTAAAGTTTTGAAGTGTCTTCTATGCTAGTATCTTCATATATCAGGCCTATTTCTACCTTTTTTTTTCCTCCTGTAATTTTTACACATTACTTCTGGAAATTTCTAAGTTAATTGTAATTTTTTTCTTCTTTCAGTTCATATTCAGAATTGCATAACCTTCTCCAATCTAACTGATAAAATCATCTTTCCTTTTCCAAGGAATACTTCCCTTGATTGATCTGAGACCCTGAAATTAGTCTTGCCTATACAAAAAGCTGTGAGGCAGCAAGTGCTTTGAAATGAAGCAAAACAAGAGAAATGTCAAATACTAAAATATGGGGGTTTTGCCCTGTAGACAGACTTTTCAAGATCATATTTTCATTACTCACTGTTCCTATTTTTTCCCTGTGTTAAATATCACAGGATATGAAGTAGAAAAGAAAACAAAAGAAATAAATACACAAGTCAAATTTCAGTTATGTTCCATCTGTTTGCAAAAGAATCCTTCTATCTATCAAGGTGATCACTAGTTCAGAGAAAATTTTTAAAAGCCATACCAATTGTTCAAGTTTCCAAGTTGCTATTAAATTCAAAGCTTTGAATTAGTAGCAAATTTAAAAATCCAGAGAGAAAATTACTCAATTAACTTAAATTTACCTAATATAACATAATATTGTCCTAAAATTTCCTGGTATTTCCTTTATTCCTCTTCAAAAGTGCATTAGTCTGTTATATCACCATTTAAACTGCGTGAGGTCAAGTCTTAACTATCTTTTTACTGGTTTTTTGTTTTGTTTTATTTTGTTTCTGTTTTGTTTTGCAGCAAAAAATGGAATTATATTTCTACTGAAAGGAATAATACATACATGTACAGGAAAATATAATTCTACTATTGAATCTAAATGCTTGTCTCTCTTTGTAATTGTGATCTGTCTGTAATGCTTGAAAGCTGTTGTTGCTGAATACCTGTGATTACCTGGATTACTCATATAGTGCCTAAAGTGCCATGGAATATAGTTAATTCACACACACTCTATCTATCTATCTATCTAATCTATCTATCTATCTAGCTATCTATCTATCAATAAAATATATATATAAATATGTATATATATGTATTATATGTGTGTGTATATGTTACATATATAAAATATATATTATATTATATTATATTATATTATATTAATTGTTTTATATTATTACATACCTTGCACATTAATCAAAGACATAACAGAAAGATGAAAGAATACTGTTGCTAAATCCGCCACTAATCTATCTGTCTAAGTGCCACATGTATGAGTCTTTTAAATGGGTCCAGGGATGGTGACTCAGCCGCTTCCTAGGTCACTGCTTGGCAACTTCCAGTGCTGGGCAACTTTGGTGAGGAGATATTTCCTAATATCCAATCTAAACCTGCCCTGGTGCAACTTGAAACCATTGCCTCCTGTCCTACCTCTTGTTACTTGTGAGAAGAGACTGACCCCCACCTGGCTACAACCCCCTTTCAGGTAGTTCTAGAGAGTGATAAGGTCTCCCCTGAGCCTCCTCTTCCTCAGGCTAAACAACCCCAGCTCCCTCAGCTACTCGTCACAGGGCTTGTGCTCAGTCAGTGTTCGGTGTTCTGGAATTCAAGAAAACTTGAAAAAAACACTTTTATCACAGGTTATCACTCAATTTAAAATAATTAAAACAAATTGGAACAGTATAAATATTTTTTGTTTGTATCTTATTTTCTTTAGGTCTTGAGTTACTTAAGAATAATCACCAAAGTGAAGACCCCATGCAGGCATCAGTGCTGTGAATGTTTTGGTTAACTCTAACAAAAAACCTTTACTACAGCACCATATTGAAAACAGATAATTGAACCAACTATGTCCTGCTTGCTACACATGTAAGGTCACACTAAGCAAAGCCACCACACATTAATAACTGTAAGAAAAAACCCAAGCAGTTCCATTAGGTTGAAGTGCAGAGTAAGTTATGTGCAAAAATCGAACCTAGGCTGCGTGAAGGAATGGAACAAATAGTGATTAAAGGGAGGCTTCTCATCTTCCTAGTTTCAGTGTCAGGAGGTTGCTGACACAAATAAGGAATCCTTAAATATTTATATGTTGAATGGGAGATATTTGACAGTCATAACCTTTCATATCACATGCTTACATTAAATATTTTTATAAATATACATATGTTTATAAAATGTGCATCTTATGTGTTGTATTATTTATGGAGTTCTCTGTCAAAATTTAAATTATAAACTAAAGATATGAAGAGACAACAAGCAGAAAATAAATATGTGCACACATGTTTGAATCTCAAGAGGTATATATTACTCTGTTTGCATTTATCTCCTTGAAGCAATGTTAATGTAATTTAATTAAAACAGCTGATGACAGTGAAGAACACTACTAAACACTTCTAGAAATGTATGTTGCTAGGCACCACAGTTCTTTTATTTCCACATGAAAATATATGTAGAATCAATATAGTGACTGAATACTAACTTGTTTCACAATTGGAATTCAGAGACAAGGTCACATAAAAATAAAACACCTGAACAGTGGCCCATAGCCATTCAAGGACTACATTGAGAAAGCCTGATGCTTCCCCTCCACCTGTCTCTCACCGTGTTTCATCATAGAAGATAAAGAAGTGGATTGTCTCACTAGGTAGGTTTAATTGGTCCATCATTTAAATTACCAGCAAAAGAAATTAGTGTTACCATTGTCTCATCAAGAAGAGAACAAAAGTGAGACCAGTTCTTTTATTCTGCCTGATTTACCCTGACTTCATTGGGACCTTATTCTCTGTGCCTTGGTGAAGTGATGCGCTTATCACTATTTTCTCACTGTATTTTTAAATTATTGATAGGTGAGGTTTCCCAATTTGCTTCTGCTTCTTTTTTAAGTCTGATGAAACAGACATCTTCACTCATTTGTTAAAAACTATTCTGCCTTCATGTTTTATCTTGACTCCCACAAACCAGTGGCCAGATTGGACATACTTATCATTTTACTGTCTTCTAATGGACCCCGCTATGGTCCCTGGATTGTTTACAAGGCTGAGCATCGAATTTGGCTGACTACCCTTTCCTGTATTAGTAAGGTCTGGGGTTGCCTGAAGCATCAGAAATGGAAGTGGCCATTTAAGAAGCAGTTATAACTTTTTCAGACTGACTGGTAATAGTTAGAATGCAATAAGCAAGGGGAGAGAGGGTGAAAAAGACACAACAGTGACAGAAAGACATCTATCACCTGGTCATTTCATATGTTTTTGCGTTGTCCTTTTTGTTACCATTTCTGCTGATACTACTTGTCTTGATTGGTGTTTGCTCACTGTCTTAGTTCTCTGCCAGTCTTACCATGTCATCCAAATCCAGCCATCTGCTGGCAAAAAAACCACTGACCTCTTCAATTATTTTTCCTCAAAGTTAATTAGAATTAATTTTTGTTATTTTTGCTTAGTTTGCAAGTGTCTTTTTCTACCATGGTCTAATTTCTTTGTTCTCTATGTTATTTGAAATTTCATCTCTGACAGGTAACATTATATAAATTCAATTGAATTAAATTAAAGTTTTGCTGGATGGTTCCTAAGACCATTCATCCATTTCCAAAAATAATTAAATGGAACCATGTACAAAAAATTATGCATGAAATAGAAAAGCTGAAAAGCAATACACCAGAATAAATAATCTACTTATTATATTTGCTCATAAACCACAACCATGTCCAATATAAACGTGGGACAACAGCAAGCCCAAACCTTGACAAAACCAGCTTCCGTAAAGGCACATCCTTCTTCATGCAGTGAATAAGGTTACCTGGCACTGACATAGAATAATGGTGTAAACTGAAAGTCTTTGTTCATGTATCTTCGGAATTAAAAACTAATCTGTTTGCACTATTCCTTCAAGAAGAAAAGCTGACTAGATCTGAAAAATGCTGGATTTACACTTCTCAGAAAGACTTGAATTTCTTCTGTCCATAAAACTTATACTCATGTAGATCACGTGCAATCTTTAGGCCCCAGACTCAAGAAATCAACAACAAAGCTTATCAAATTTAAAGGTACCAGCCACTCAGCATGCAAACCCCACAGGGAAAATAATGTTTTATTATTCAGTCTTTCACAGAGTGGAAGGGCAGAAGTTATCCTGAAATATACTATTTCAGAAAATCTTTTGACTGTGAGAATCTGATGATGGCCTGATTTTCATGTCATTAATTTATATTTGTCTATAAAACCAAAATAATTATACTGTATTACAAATCTTTTTTGTGGCCCACCAAGCATGCTGCAGTAGCAGAAACAGCTGAACAGTTCTATATATTAACCACAAATTCCATTTTTATGAACCAACAGAAGAATATGACAATGCTCAGACTAACGCTTGCTTCAAAATACCAAATATCATGGAAGCTTAGAAAGATGGAGGAATCATATGCTGCTATGCAGTTATTATTAGAAATAACTCATCTTAAATTTATGAGCTATCCATGAAAGACATTTTTTTATGAATCATAAGTGGAAATTTTATTCATATTTAAGAAAACCCAGGAAAAAAAAAAGGCAAATAATTCATCCCAAGATTTAAACCCACATTTTTTGCAGTAATATTTTCTTCAGTGAGAAAGAACATTAATATATTAATGTAGTAGTTTAAATAACAGTCAAAATTACTATGTTCTCTTTTGTTAAGAAAACAGAGATTTTCACCACTGTACATGTTTTAATGAAATCTTTGAAAATGAGTACATATAATAAAATAGTAATACGTTACCTGTATGGGAAGGGTTGAAATTTATATAGATGTTCGCTGACAAAAATGATACCTCAGAGTGTTCATATCTGGAGACAAATACAGGGAGTTCTTCAAAATACTAAGGTTCAGATATATAGATGATCCATCTGACTTCAGTGATCACTTGGGCAAATGGACTTTAATGTCTCAGGATTAGGGTCCTTGATATCTATCAGAATTTAATACTAAATAAGCAATGATTTCAAACTTTTGGTGAAGAAGCACAAGTAAAAGACCTTTCTTAAGAGCAGAACATAACCCAATCAAGGTAATTTTCAAGGATTTTTTTTTTCCTTTGGATACTTTTGACACTTTAGAGGCAGAAAAATTCACTATAGGGAAAACTACCAGGGTACTATAAGCAGAACCATCTGAAAGAGATGCTGTGCAGCAGTAGGCAACCAGACTGTGAGGGGGTGTCTTGCAATCCACCTTACCTCTGCAGTGTACTCAGCTAAACATATCTAATTCAAGCTTGGAAAAAAAAAAAAGAAAGAGAGGAGACTTTAAAAACCAACTTCAGCAGCTTTTCAATTAAAAAAAGCCTTAACAGCATTCAAACCCTGATTTTCTCAAAATAAAGCTTGTTCACCCACATTCTCAGTGATGGTGTTGTCTAAACACTGAAGAACCAAGTTAAAGAGCTCTGCTTGGTGAAAAATACATAGTCCCTGAATATTCTCTTAAGACCAAGAGAAAAATATATTTAAAAACAATTCAAATTCACTTGGTGCCAATCCTAATGATTATGCTAGTTTCTATTTTTTTGCTTTTTATTTATGACCAAAGAAACAGGTAAGTAAAAAAATTTTATTCTTAGAAAAATTCAGCATTTTCCAAGGCATTCCATACTTGTCATAAGCCATAATTGTACCTTAATCTGATGCTTTTCTTGTATTCGGAAAAGGAAACTTGTCAATTTAGAAACCTATCTATTGCATCTTATGCTGTCATTGCTCAAGAGTGGCACCTATAAACTATTCCAGCTCAGGTTAGCTATGATGGATTTCATGACTGCTCAAGTCCATACACAATAAATGAACTCATATACACCACTGGAATTATAGCTTTAGAAATAATGAAAAAGAGTTCAAGCCCTTTCAGAACTTGAGTCTATCTTTATTTTCACTACATTTATGGTTATATGTATCATAGACACAAAATAGAAAAAATCTGTTATGAGATACATTTTAAGCATAATATTTGCATTTTTAAGAAAAGGAGATTCCAGTGTTTCAATTTATTTCAGATTATTTTCACTTCCCCAACTGAATACTGTATAGAATAGTAATACTGGATATAAGTAGTTAACTTTAACTTGACTATTTCTGCTATTTATAAGATGAATGCCCTTTAGAGCAATCACATTTTCACAGATAAAAACACCTGCAGTACTAAACTAAAATTTCTTTTCTGTTTAAAATACAGAAAAACTAATTAGCTCAGGGGTAGAAAGGCCACTCATATGACAATAGTTTAACTATAAATCCTCCACATTTAAGAGAGGTTTTTGGTTTTTTTTTAATTTTTACTTTAAAACCATAGTTCCTGAGGGGCAAATGACATCTCAGACTAAGAGCTGATGGACTGACTGAGATAGGCATACAAAAAAGACTTCTAATCTGAAAACAAACAAACCACCAAACAAAGGAATACTTGCAAATAGACTTTTTACTTCTGACCCAACTCAAATACTGATTTCCTACAGAAATGTTTCCTACAGAAATTAGGGCAGCATATGATAACAGTGTTAGTCAAACGGTAAGAAGCACCACAAGAAAAAAACCCAAACCAAACCAAAGAAATGTTAAGAAGCAACTTCACCAATGAATATGTCCCTAATTCTAAAACAACTGCAGCCATAAGGTTGTAACAAGATGATAGGTAGAACACTGTCAGGTGGCTTTGCTTCCACACATAGCATAGCATTTACTAAAGTTGCACTGCACTCTGTTATAATAAAGCAATGCAGTGGATATAGCCTTGATAACACAAGAGGATTCATCCAGAACAAACTATCCACAGAGGAGAAAAGAAAGTGTAAAGGAGAAGAGATCTTAAGGCCCTGAGGTTTATTATTAACATTAGTAGCAGGAAAGGAAAGTCAGGTTTTTAGGCAAGATTTTTTAACTTAGATGTCTAATTTTAGATGTTGGGATCCTCATGAGTGGCCCTATTTGAAAAGTTAATTGCTATCCTCCGTAAAGTCTGAAAAATAATCTGTTGAGAATGCCAAAGGAGACCTAGACCTGTAATTAATAACAAATGCCATACTCTGTAGTCCCTCACTTCAAATCTTACATGACAATGACAAAATATTTCTGTGACAAAATTCTGTGGAGCACACTGAGAGTGTGAAATCAGCACTTGCAGGCAGTAAAGAGCTTTGTCAAAATATTTTTGCTGTTTTGCAATAAATTTCCACAGATGTGGCAGACACTCTGCCTGGGCTTCACTATTGGTTTTGTGTAATTTGGGATGTTAAAGGCCATAATACTTCCTGCATTTTCACAAGAAGACATAGACTCAATAGTTTATAGATATTACCTATAAAAAAATAAAAGACAAGAAGGTCTAAATAAAGCTAAACAGAAAATGACTCCTGAAATGACTTTGTGGTTAAAAAGAATACTTTAAAATATTTTTGTAAAAAGTATTCCATTTTTCCTTGGGGAGGAGGAAGAAAAAAGCTGTCATGTCTTCTACCTGACTTAAACTTTCCTGTGCCAATCTGTTACCTTCTGCCAATCTCTAATAATTTGTAATCAGGTCTAGAATACTGACTAAACCAAACAACATGATGTTTCGTCCTAGATGCACAACAGAGCCTCTATATGCCCTGGAGAAATAACAGAAGCAGGTAGTTTCCAAATAAATGTTTCTTAAACATTCATAGTTCCAAAAAACTGGTAGTTTGGGGTTTTGTTTTCTTCCTTTTCTTTGCCTTTTCCTGGTGTGCTCTGATTAACGATAGGACAGTTTACATCTTCTACAACTTATACCAAAAAACATATAGATCATGGATAGCCCAATATTGGCAGAATGATAAAACAAAATTTATGTCTGTCCCCTGGATGTCCCATAGCAGAAATTTGCATAATTTCATTTTTCGAGTCCATAAATGAAGCAACACTCTCTGGAGCTCTTACACTACACAACAAAACAGCCTGACTTCGATTTAAGGAAGGGGCATACTGAGGTGTATGAGAATTGAGCTAAGTATTTGCCAAACTTGAATATCTTCTTAAACCAAACAATCAATCAAATGCCCTCTTTTTCCTCAGTAACCCTTTCAAATCTGTCAGATAACTTGGTATGTTTTGTTAAGAAATTTATGGAAGTTAAACACAAATACAGAGGGATTAGTACAAAGCCAGTCTTGTGAAATCAAGTCCCTTTCCCCTTTACATCCTGAATTTCAATTAACACACCATTCAAAAAATTCATGTACGGTAGCACATGAAAATTTTCCTTAAATTGGAAGCCAAAAAAAACTTTGTAAAAAGACTCATTGTCTACTTAATTCCAAACTTTTCTCTTTCTACAAGATGGAGTGTTACAGAAGGTTTGAGCTACACATCACACAGTCCGAGCATTAATCACTATTAGTATTGTGACTCAGTCAGCAGTCTAGGGTTCCAGGGGAATTAAAATTCAATACACAAGTGAAAAATAGAACACAGAAAACATATTAATGGTGAGATAACGCAGAGCTTCTTCAAATTTCAGCATTGTATGAACATAACAGCAGTGCAATAAGAAGAAAAAAAAACACCCAAAAACTCTGAACTAGTCAAGCTACTGAACTCTTGCAGCTAAATGTTAATGCTTTAGTATGCCAAAATCTAGAGAAATATTTAATTTTGATACTGCAGCAAAAATTTAATATGTGAACCTCCTTCAGTGTTTTGCAGCCATATGAATACATAATTTTTAGCAGAAATAAAACACATTCAGTAGAGTGCAGAGATAAGATAAAAGCTACATTTATACTCCTCAGAACTTGAGAATATATTGATTGTAATTTTAGACCCAACCATACTGCTTTACTGGCAGTACTTCGGAGATGGCAAGGCAAACCATTGTGAAAAACAAGACAGAAAATCTTCAAAAAATCTTTCTAGTATGTAATTCAAAGGAGGAAAAAGAAAGCTGAAAGAAACAACCCTCCCTGGGATTGCTCTTTTTTTTTTCCTATTCTTTTTCTCTACAGTGACTTAATGAATTCTAATGAAATTACATGCTGGTGAAAAAGTCTCGAAGGATTTCACCCATTTACTTCAGATACAATTCTAACTTTGGATTTGAAATTCATAATAATGCATAACAAGAAGAAACCCCCCTTGTTTTGTTTGATACTTTTCTCACAATCAACGGGGAGAGAAGAAATGGACTCTGATCAGCTTCCTAAAGACACATCACCACTCTAGACAGCAGCTGGTCCTTTACAAAAGCAAAAATGCATGCATCCATGAATGTAGGTGTGCTTGTATATCCTTTAGACATCTGCAGTTTCATGAGGATTGATGTATTATTTTCAATGAATATTCTGATTTTATTAATTTTATTTGTTTCCTCTCTGCAAAGTTTACTTCTGGAAAATTCTGCTGTATCTTGGTAGGCTGCAGATAAATTTTTAATTCGACAACAGCTGCACAGTCTTAAAAGGATAAATTTACATACTGAAACAAACTAGAAGAGATAGATGGAATATATTCTGTGGCTTTCACATTGCTGAAAATGGCTGTTGTACATCTTACTATCCATATTTATTGCCTCTTGTGACACATTAGCCATAATTATTACACATTACCAGCCCAGTCCTGTATTAATCAAATTTATTCTTTTACTTTTAGGTGAGGCAGATTTGTAATTTTGATTATGATATGCTCCATTAGAAAGGAAAGAGCTTCTGGCAAGACAGTACACTAGATTCATTAAAAAGGAAAAAAAAAAGTGAATACAAAAATGTAACTTGGAGTGTTCTGGGATGTCCCTTAAGCATGAAAAGAAGCAGCAGGAATAATGCTCACTTTTTTTCAATACAGACCCACAGACATAGAGGAGGAAGATTAGGGGATAAGAAAAAGTGAAACAAGATGAAAAAGAAGAACTAACAATCTGAAGCCTGAATACCGTTAATTGGGAATGTTTAAAAATGGCAGAGAGGTGGAACACCTCTCCTATAAAGAAAGGCTGAGAGAGTTGGACTTGTTTAGCCAGGAGAAGACTCCATGAAGATTTAACTGTGGCCTTTCAGTACGTGTAAGAAAGATGGAACATACCTTTTAGCATGACCTCTTGTGACAGGATAAAGGGTAATGGTTCCAAACGAATTATTGTATGATTCTATAAGAGACACCAGAAACCTGAAATTGGCTGAAAACAGCTCTCACACGTACCTGCATCTTCTCAGACTCTCCTTGAAGAGGACAGGGTTCATTTTATCAAGCAGAAGTGTCCTGTGATCTAAGTCCTTTGGCCTAACAGGTGAGGGGATACCTAAGTGTGTATTCCCCTTTCCTTTCTGCAGGATTGTTCTGGGCACACAGATATAAAGTCTCCACAGCTTCATGAATTCTCTCTCCTCATTGTTCACTCTTGTTTCCATTTATGCAGCCGGTCTCTAACTTGAAAGATTTTCATGGCTATTCCATATGGATTGCCAACATGTCTCTTGCACTTCCTTTGAGGTTATTTTTTTCTTAACCCTTGCAGTAAAATGCCGTGGGGCCAATTCAATATAAACAAAGCACTCTGGACCTTTTTTAGAAAAGTAGACAAGGGTCAGAAGAAAAATATTAGTGCTAGTGAAAACACTAATTTCCAGAGATGTTAGAACATTTTTTATCATAACAGAAAAACTACCTGGTACTTCTTGCAGCTTATAAAACAAATAAATATAAAGAAGCTCACAGAAATTCCTCATTAAGCCAATACTGAATTTAGCATTTAAGAATGCTTCATCCAAGGTACCTCTCGTCTCTGTCTTGCTGCATGCATTGCCATTTTTTTCCATTTTCTTCTGTGATTGCATCTAGCTTGGGCAAAACACATCTTATCTGCTTTTTTCATGCAATATTGTTGGAAGACATTGGTTTGTGAAGTAACTTTGGCCATTAATAGGGAGATTAGTTGTTTATCATAAAGATTGTAAAATATTCTTTTTCTCTCTACGAATATAAGGTGAGAAGTGCTTCATGTCTCCTCCACAAAGAACAAATCAGCTCTAGCACAAAGTCATAAAGTAGCAAATTAAAAAGTTACTTTAATTAAAATGTTTTAACTTATAGGAATACTGAATAAGCTTAACTTACTGATAAATTAAGCATAATTAATTATGAAGTGAAAACTCACTTTTGTCACCAACTGCCTTCAATATCACCATCTTGCCATCTCAAGAGCTAATTTATTCATCAGTGCTGAAATAAAACCTTTTCTGACAGTTAAAAAAAGTTCAACATTGTGTACAGTTTTGATATTATTGCTTCATTTTCCTTTTTACCCCTTCTACATTTTGTTTTATTTTGCTGTAGGAATGGTTGCTAGAGGCATAAATTTTGATTAATAATATAACACAGCTAAGCATTTTCTTTAAAAAGAATTAACTGTCTAGGTAAGGTACAACAAAGCAAATTTCAACAAGAATATTTTATAAAGAAAATTACAAGGACGACCATAACTACCAGTTTTGTGCAACGTCTTTCAGGGTTTCTTCTAGACATGGAGACATTTGTTGGGAAAGTTGTTGTAGCATATATTTATGAACTGATAAACCTACTCTTCTAGAAGAACATTAAATCATCCTTAAACTTAGTTCATTGACCATGTGGCAAATATCTGAGGTCTCAAATGTAAAAATGCTTTGCAATATAAAGGTCTCTCAGGACTTTTTTCTGACAAATTATTTCTTTTAGCGTGAGTGAGGCACTGTCCCACAATTAAAAAAATCTATATGGGCTGGCATATTTTTAAATTTTTATTTGCTATTATTTGAAAGTCATTAAAGCATAAGGAAATCATGGAGGTGTGTTTCTAGTACCAGTAATTGTAAAGAAAAAATTAAACAATAATAAGCCAGAACTCACAGAAGAAGTACATTTATGCATGTGTAAAGTCCAAACATAAGATTGTGGACCCTAACTCACTGCTGCATAGGTCAGGACATGCTTTCTTTACCAGCACTGGATAGTTAGCTTTCAAAGCGAATCTTATACCATTCCATTCTTATTTTATTTTAAAGTCCACTTTGTAATAGAAATATCAGAAAAGATAGCAAAAATGTTTTGCAGTTTCACATAATAGAATGTTTTCTGCTTTTTTTAAAAGTAAAAAGCAGTTTTTAAAATGGGATACTGTGTTCCCTTAATGAGCCTTTCTTTTCTTCTTTCATCACAGGAAAATGCTCATCAGAACTTAATTAAAGGGTTGTAAATTCTTTTCCAAACCAGCTGAAGACTGGATGTAGTTCAGGATGAAACATATGGATAATCTAAGGTTTAATATCAACCCTGAAAAATACATAAAAATTCTTAAAAGTAAAACAAGAGTTTCCTTGAATCCTACCTGTTTTCACAGAGCTTTAATCAGGGCTTTTTTAGGGGAGAGAGTTCAACAAGAACGGTTCAGAGAATTTACTAACTTCTTGTGCCTACAGATGGAACCAAAATGAATGGTGAAATTGTGTAAGAACAATGCATGAAATAAGGGAAGGGAGGTTTTAAAATAAATATCATGACCTCTATATTTCTGAGCAGTTAAGGCTTGAGATTACCTCCTCCACTGTTCCGTCCTACTTTCTGAGCTGCTCTTCTCTCCGTCATTTATGACCCTTCCACCTACCCACACCTACTGTTTGCAAAGCATGTAAAAAACATCATTTCATACCTCTACTAAATTAGCAGATCAAAGAGCAGCCTTTCCCCAATGATTTTATAACACTTTCACTGCCACAGATGTCTCACAGACAGCAAGAGAAAACAAATACAAAGAAACAAACCCGAAATAATAAAAATGAGAAATCTGGGGATTCCTCAGCTCTATTCTTAATGCAACTGAAAACACAAGAAATGTCCTAGAAATTTTCTTTTAAAAAAAGAACAGAGAACTGCTGACCTAAAGTGGCTTAGCTTATTTGATCAAATTGATTCTGGTAACCTACACTAACTGAGAAACTGGACATGTCCAGAAGTATCTTGTGCAAGTTAATATGAAGAAGCATACAACCTAACAGAAGCATCTTGTAGCTGCTATATTGAAATGACACAGTGACGTGAACATGACATGCATCTCTATTCCAGAGTTAGATCAAACACCACTCACTTTACCAATATGGGAACAGAAGAAGATCTCGAATATGAAGGTAGGTGTATGGTTCAAACCCCGTGAAACTGATTTTGAAGAAACACATTTATATAGTTACAACAGTTATAGTCAAGTAGACTCACCCAGTGTTCTCAGCTAAGGGAAGCAGACACGATAGCTCTTGTAACATTTACTCTTCTTGAGGCATATTTATACTTCGTCTCAACTGATGGCAGGGTACAATTCTGGATTTCTTAAAAGAATCACAGTAATGTTTGGTCCTGGGAAAATTCTCTGTGCTAAATGGAACCTTTTCCCAGCTAGAAAAACACAAGGGAGCCGAGGTGTAAATAAGAAATTGTCTCAGGACAGCATTGAGGTTCCTTTCCTGTATAAAAGCTATTTATGAAACTGTTCCCATACCTATGGAAAGACATCTAACTTCATTACTTCTATTTTCTCAGATTAGGAGTGTGGAAATAACAGACAAGACTTCATCTTGATGATATTACTTGCCACAGTAATGACATATGACTTTTTTGTATGTCAAAGATCATGGTTATATTAAGATTAAATCTTCTACTTTCTCTTAGGAGTGTTCAATATTACAGTATGTTTAAAATATTGCTCACGAAACTCATAGTAATATGTTTACACCAAAAAGAAAAAAAAAAAGAAAAAAAAAGTATACTATACTTAATTATAGTGTTTACTGATGCAGTTCCCCAAATCATCTTTTCTTTCTCATTCTTATTAATATGCTTAAAATTACATGGACAGCAAAAAAGCTAAGGGCTATAAATCATTGTTAAGGCTGCAAATGAATCCCTTATTAAATGGAGGTGTTTTAGAAATGCCAGAAGAAGATCAAAGTAGGGAAAAGGTTAACAGTTATTAATATAGTCAGGAACGGAAGAGTGACAGGTATTAGATGGCATTTTGAAGTAGCTAAGCATAAGGGCTTAAATAGTCAAAAGTAATACTTTTTACCTGTCCCGTGACTTATTGGCAGCACTGCTTTTAAGATTAGTACTTTTTCAGTAATGAATCACTTTTGGGGTGTGACATAGCTTTTCAGTCAAATTACTCTCTGTTTCTTTTAAACATTAACTGTCCAGATTTATCTCTGATGCAATTCCTTTGACTTCTAGCAAACTGTGCCAGGGATGAATTTTTGCCTTGATCATTGTACCTATGACATTAGGATGGCACTCTACTATTCTGCTCTTAAAAAATGAAGAAATTGCATCCATAAAGCCTTTCTTGGTTTTCTTTGGGTAAAACGACAAACAAGTGCAGCTGTAAACTAAAATAACCATACCAGTAACTTTTAAAGTTACGCATCTGTTACTATAAGCTGTTTTTGGAAAAGACGACAGCAAGAACTAGACTAAAACAAAAATAAGGGAGAATCTCAGAAGTTTGTAGTCAAGTTTTTACCTCAACTTCAGATTTCCCAAAGGAAAATGCATTAACATATTTTCAATATCTATATACAAAATTTGGTTACAGTTTCCAGTTGTTGACCAAATGCTCCCGTTTTAACAGCAAGAGTGTGCAAAATCTTTGTACATAAGAGCATGTGGTCTTAAAGCTGAACTACTTTTCCTCGCAGTTTAAGTCCCTTGATAATTTCCCCAAGCTGAACATACTGATATTTCATGTCAGTTTCATTTAAATTTCATAACTAATTCCTTGAAGTGGTTAGTGAACTTAAGAAAAAAATGCTGATAAGACTTTCCCCCTCCTTCTTGGGAATAACATTAACCACAGAATCACAAATCCAAAAATCTACAGAATGATTTTGAAAGGAAGCACACTTTGGAAGTCATCTAGTCCCACCCACTTCTTGAAACAAGACTACTTAGATCATGATGCTCAGGGTCATGCCTGGTTTATACTTGTACACCTCCAAGGATGGATATCTCATAACTGCTTCAAGAAATCTGTGTCAGTATCTAATCCTCCTGATGGATAAAAAACCAGCCAAGTAGCCAACTAACAAACCAACCAACCAACCAAATAACCAACTAACCAATGAACCAAAAATCTTCTTATACCTAATGGGAATCAAAGCAAGCTACAATTTTCAAAATAATTCTGAAAGGTACATTCCTGTCATACTCTAAAGTGAGGCATGCGGGTAAGTTTACGCAAAATTATCTGTTCTGCATAACAGAATTACAAGTTTTTTCTCCTCCAAAGATATTTTCTAGATGTATTTTCACTTTCTGGAGGGCAAGAATTTTCAAGAAGGACTGAACAGCTTCTAATTTAAACACATTTTAAACATATTGAAGAAACAAGGTATTTTTGTGCTACCTGAAACATGAGTAAGAGGTGGCGATGTTAAAGCACTCCTGTTCTTCAGTACCACCTCATACCACGTGCAAGGTGTAAGGAGGGGGCTGGGTCCACTCCCAGTTTGGTCGGGGTGTGCAGTTTGTGTGGTCAGGTGGTGCTGGGTTCCATGTGGTGAACAATGTTGTGTGAATCGTTCACCTATCTTACATAGTCTGCTGTAAGTATTGTTGTTCTTGCTGTTCATTTTCTTAGTCATAAACCACAACAGCTTTCTCTGGCATCCAATATGAGACTTGAAGGATTGAGATAACAACAGATCTTCCCAGGGTGGGTTGGAAACAAATTTGATATACCTATTTTTTTAATTGCATACAGAGGCACTGGTCGCTTTGTCTATTCATGTGGTTGGAGTGCTTGACACTGTATTATTCTCCCCTATATGCAGTATGTGCTCCCCCAATTCTCTTTTTCAGACCAGCAAGATGGATAAGGATTGCTATATTGCTGTACTGTGTGGAATCAACATGATAACATCAAGGACAAGGAGAGTCATTTGGAATGTGTACTCAGTGCTGTGCTCCTGCCCTCACCTCACGAATTCAATAATAATTGTACACAGTCTGTGGAGAGAATAGGGGACGATGATTTTCCTCACCTTTCACCCCGTTTTTCTTCTTCAGGCTTGTTACAAGAGCTTTTGAGAATTTTGAATTTCCTTTGGATGTTAAGGAAAGCATACTTTCATTGCTATGTCTGCCATGTCTCCTCAAGGCAGTCTACACCATGTTTGGAGTTAAGAGAGAGATTTTTAAGAAGATAAAGTGACCTACCCAGGAAATTCAGTAAAATGAGAAGATGGACATTGTCAGATTCTCATTGATTTAATCAACAAAATAGCAGTTACATCCGCACCAACCAGCAAAAGGAAATACAAGCTTAGACACTGTTTTTGAAGGATCTGTATTCCAGACTAGAGTCAGATTGTAAACTGTCTCTATCAAGTGACCCAAAAGAAGAATGATTTCAAGTGGGGTCCTGAGTAACAACAAGATTTTGAACAAATTAAACAGGATATTGTTCATGCAGTAGCCCTTGGGACAGTCAGGACAGAACAAGATGTGAAAAATGTGTTTTATACTGCAGCTGGAGAGAATGGTCCTTCTGGAAGCCCCTGTAAAAAGTACCCAGGTAGACTTGAAGACAGCCCCTGGGATTCTGAGGTTGGAGATACAAAGGATTCGAGGCCTGGTACATCCTAATGATACTGCTATATCCAGAGATACTGGCAGTTTATGAAGGGGTTTGAGCTGCTTCAGATGTCATCGGCACCAAATCTCCACCTGGCACCCCAACTGCCAGTGCTAGGATGGATGTTCAAAGGGATATTCCCTGCAACACAACATGCCACTGATGCTATGTGGAGTAGGTGGATCACACATATCCCACAGTGAGCTTGAATAGAAAACCCCAGTTTGCCCTGGGATCTTGGAATTCATCACAAACTGTCCTGAAGACAAATATTTCAGACTATCATCAATCAGAGGAGGGGAAGGTGACGTGTACTGAGAGAGGCCCCACCATATAATCAACTACCAGAAAATGAAAAGGGACACTCTCTTTTTTGATCATTCCTGTCATATTGTAGGGATACGTCTAAATTGAAAAGCTGCTGTGTGGACTCCTGTATGGCAAGTCACAGAAACTACTGAGGAACAAGGCAGATAAAGTCAGGTAACAGAGCTTAAAGGCATCCAGCTGGCCTTGATATCACTGAATGAGAGAAATGGCCAGCGGTCTACCTCTGCACTGACTTGTGGATGGTGGCAAATGCTCTGTGGGGGTGGCTGGAATGATGGAAAAAGACCAATTGGCAGCACAGAGGGAAACCTACCTGGGCTGATGAATTGTGGTAAGACATTGCTGCCTCGGTAGAGAAACTGACTGTGAAAGCACGTCATGTAGATTCACATGTACTCAAAAGCTGGGCTAGTGAAGAACTTCCCAACAACAGACACGAGGATTGGACTGCCGAGGTTAAAGTGTCTCAGGTGGATCTGGATTGGCAACATAATGGGGAATTGTTTCCGGCTCAGTGGGCCCATTGCACCTCAGGTCATCAGGAAAAGGATGCAATACACAGATGCTTGAGGGGTGGACTTAACCATGGTCACTATATCCCAGGCTATCCATGGCTGTGAAATGTGTTGCTGCCAAGCAGGCCAAGCGGGAAAAGCCTCTGTGGTATACGGGCTGATAGTTGAAATATAAATGTAAAGAGTCCTTGTAGATGGATTACATTGCACTGCTACAAACCCAACAAGGCAAGCGCTGACAGTGGTGGAAACAACCACTGGATGGCTGAAGACACACCCTGTGCCTCACACCACTTCCCAGAACACCATCATGGGCATTGAAGAGCAAGTCCAGTGGTGACATGGCTCCCCTGAAAGAATTGAGTCAGACTGTGGGACTCATTTCAAAAATATCCTCATAGACACCTGGCTCAGAGAGCACAGAATTGAGTGGGTGTATCATATTCCCTGCTGCGTGCCAGCCTCTGGGAAAACTGAAGAGTACAATGGGCTGTTAAAAACAGCAGAGGGTAATGGAACATTCAAATATTGGGATCTACATTTAGTGTAGGTCGTCTGGTTACTTACACTAGAGGTTCTACCAACCGAGCAGGCCCTGTCCAATCAAAATTTCCACATACCATAGAAGAGCATAAAGTCCCGAAGATACGTATTAGGAATGGTTTAAAGAAGACAGCTTGGATGAGACCTGCCTCAAATAAAGGCAAACCCACCCGCTGGATTGCTTTTGCTCAAGGATCTGGATGTACAGGTTAGGTAATGCAGAGGGATGGTGAAACATCATGTGTACCTCAAGGGAATTTGACTTTTGGGGAAGAAGAGTCTGTGATATTGAATTTTTTATATAATATTAGTTGCTGAATGACACTGGCACTGTGTGGCATAGCAACTATGGACAAAGAGTATGGACTGCTCCAGCAACACCAGTCGTGTGCTCCTTAGGCAGCTTGCAACAACCAAATACCACACCAGTCCTCCTGCTCAGAAAGATAGTTAGGATGGATAGAACCCACAGTCATGGACTAAACTTAAAAAATATTTTGGAGGGAGAGCCATTGACTATGGGAATCATACCTGTGCTTGTGTGTGTATATATATATTTATATTTATATATATGTTTTTATATATATGTATATATATGTATATAGTTGGAAGATGTAGGACATGGGCATGATGTCCATGGTGTAGAATAAGGGGTGGAAATGCTCTGGTTCTGGCCAGGACAGGGTTAATTTTTGCTGCATCCAGGAGGCGCATGGTCAGCACTGTGGGGTTATTGCATACCATCTCACACCATGAGCAGCAAGGATGGAGGGGCTTGCCAGAGCGTGCAGTCGAGTGTCACTGGTTCCGCGTGGTGAGCAATGGCATGGGAATAATTTGCCTGTCTTGTTCACTCTGTTATTAGTATTAGTATTGTTATTTTGCTCTTCATTTTCTTATTTCATTGCTGTTTCTAGCTAATAGTTCTTATTTCAATACTGGATCTTTACCTCTTAGTGCCTTCCCTTCTTGTCTCCGTCGTGCCATACCCGGGATGGAAGGAAGAGTGAGCAAGCAGGGTGTGGTCTGGAGTGTTTCAGTGGAAACACTGAAATTGGGAAACGTCATTCCTAAACTGCGACAGAAGCGTTTCTCACTTTGTCATTACTACGTGGTATGCTTTCAAAGTCAGTGCAGTGGCGAAGCACTGATTAATTGTCGGTACTGATAGTCAAACTCAGAAATTATTGTAATTCCTTTAAATAAAGGATATAGATCATCCACTTATCGTCATCAGATAGATAAATAGATAGATAGAGAGATACATATATACATACATACATACGTGAATACGTATATACATGAAATTAGAGATCATACAAGACCAGTCTTGACAGGTCTGCAACTCCTTATTAGGTAATTTTTGCTGATAAACATAATGCATTTCTAAATCCATTCTTATGCTATAAGGCCTTATATTGTGTCAGATATGTGGTGTCACAGGTTTTTTTAGTATTTTCAGGTTACAAACATGAACATGTCATTCTCTTAAGTGCTGCAATTTCTTCTGAATTTCTAAATCTTTCCACTTCCCAGCACTTCTCAGCACACCATTAGCCAAATTTTGTGTGTGTGTGTAAAGACAATAAAAGGGTTTGTTCCACTCACATTGGGGAGTTAGACACCATTATCCCATAATGTTTCAAACTACTTGTCCTCTAAAAAGAGGAAGCACTGCTTTAATTGCACTGAATTTCTTCTAGGGAAGAAAAAAAATCATGGAGAGGGTTTTCATAAAAAGAAAACTCAATTGAAGCAAAAATTTGTATGAATAAGGCTGGAATGAGTAAGTGTTTTAAAATTACAATTTGAACCTCTAGAAAAGTTGTGTTTGTTGTGCTTTTTTAGGTTTGGTTTTTTTTTTTTTTAATGAGTTTTCCTGTTTTTTGGCCAGAACACAGTTAATTTTTTTCACAGTAGCCATGAGGGAGCAGAGCCTGCAGCTGTGTGGGCGTGTCTAGGTTGTTATTGTAAACCACTTCAGGTCGCCCTGAGGTGGCAGGATTCTTACTTCTGAGAAGGTGGGCATGGCTTGTGGTCAGGAAAAAAAGCATGGAAGCATGGACGGTCTGTCTGCCTTTGTTTCTCATTGTCCTGGGCTTTGTGAGCATTTTTCCATGTAAAACACTCTCTTTTCTACACTTTTGTTTTTCATAGTTTTGCCGTTGCTGTTCATTTTTCTTATCTCATTGCTGTTTCCAGTAAATTGATTTTATCTCAACCCATAATGTTTGCCTTTTGTCTTCCACAGGAGGGAGGGGTGGGGTAGGAGTGACTGGTGGTTTGGAGCTCCATTCCTAAACCATGACATTAATAAAATAAATAAACCAGAAAAATAACATTTTAAACCCAGACCCTTCAGTTCATACTTTTTCTCAAATTGCAAAATATAGTCCTGACAAGACTGGGAAAAATACGGAGTATTATATACACACTTAAAGGATGACAAAATACTTTTATGTTCTAACTACTCTAACTGGAACTGAAAGTACTAGGACCCATGACAAAGTGGCATCTCAAATAGTTAATGAGATACTGAGCACTTGTCTTTTAACACAGAAGGCAAAGTTTAAGACATTTACACGGAAATATTACATCAAGAATAAAACCAACAGTAACTGAGATCTTCCTACAAACATAAATGAGAACACCAATGGGAAAGCCATCACCAGTACAACAACAAAAAGATAAACTTACCAGGCTGACACTGCTCATTTTTCACAATTGTGGAGAAAGTCTTCCACTACTTCCCTCCTTCAGATTGTCTATCTTCATATCAACCTTATAAGAAAATAAATCATAAAAAACTCAACTCCCAACAAATAAAATAATATAAAATAAAACAATATTTTCGACAAAATAACTTGAGTAACTGAAATCCTTGACTAGATCAGTGTGATGGATCATCTTCTTCCTTTCACTTTTTTATATTTCAGCATTGAGTACACAGCACATCTTTGACATTAAACACTTATAAAAAAGAAAAACGCCTCAGTGTAAACTGTTAAAGTTGCATAATACATCTCCCCAGTTTCTGTCTATTTTTGAAATCTAGTAAATAATAATGGAATCTTTAGAAATGTAATTTATGAAGTTGTACATGGCAGGAGATAAAACTTGTCACACATTGACACGGATTCTAGGACTAGAAGTAGTCTTTTATGTCTCAGTTTTTTCAAAGTCTACTTGCTGCTATTGCAGGTTTCTATTACCTAGGGAAGAGCTTGTAAAGCACTATAGCACTCAGTCATTGATTCAAAAAAATTTAATCATAGCTTTTTTCGGGGACGGAGGAGGGCAGGGCTAGGGCAGGGGTAAAAGGAAACAACACTGGGGAGCTGAAATCTACAACATGATGGTTCTCCACTAAAAATCCTCCTCCTTCTGTTTATATAACAGTTGTAGTACCATTCTTAAAGTTAAAAGTAATAAACTGATAGTCCAAATACTTCATTCAGTAAATTTGACCTGAAATAATGACTTATTTTCAAGATATTTCTTTTAAAATAAAGGTGGCATTTTGGATTCAGGACTTTAAACAACTTCTACCATTTTGGTTTTGAAAAGCACTAGGCTGTACAAAACTGAAAGATGTCACCAAAAACTAATACCAAACTGACAAGTCATTTAAGACGGTCTTAATTTGTAGTTACTTTTTTCCTGAAATTATCAGCCATTGTCTTATCACATCAATTGGACAGGCTTAGATTAGTTAAGATTATTTTTATTTTGAGATGCCAGAGAAGTCAGGGAGGAAGGTGTCTTTGCTTTGCAAATGTGTTTTTGCATAATTGAAGGAAAACTGTACAAGCTGAGATCTAGACACGAAAAAAATTTTCTCCAGGTGCATTTTTAGGTGTGCTCTTCTAAATCACAGATTTTTAGAAAAAAGAGAGAGGTTTGACTTACATATCACAAAACTCACATGTATGCTTCCAAAGGTTATTTCTACGACTAACACTAAATCGATCTCTCGACATTCTGTTAAGATCTGAGTCAAGACAACTGCTTGAATTAGAGTAGTGTCTGCTTTTTAAATTCTGTTGTCTTGCAGCTTTTTCGGCCACAGGATTGTGATTCATGTTGAGAACTGGACCCAAGGTATCTGGCTTTTTGAATTTTTCTATGAAGAATCTTAAAGTCACAGAATAACTGTCAGGAAAGGACCTCTGGAGGTCTCTTGGTCAACATCCCAATTCATATGCTGGATCAGGACTGAATTCAAAATGAAGATTGGTTAAGCGAATGAAAAATACATTTCCATGATACATTTAATCTAAAAAGTAAATAAAGAGCTATAATTTTAGCAATTCCAAGTAGTTTTTACAAATTTATAAAGGCTACTTAACATCATTTAGTTGTTTTCGATTACTGTTCAAAAATTGTTTTATATAATTTTCTTTTGCCTTGCTGCTCTCCCTAATTTGAATACGTGAAATGTTTTTTCTATCCATCCATTTTTAGATATTCCTGCTTCTCTGTGTGGATCAATGATTCTGTTAAAACTTGCCCCAGTCCAAATTTATGTGACAGAAAAGCTTTTCCTTCAAACTACTTTTAAAGCTAGCAAAAATAGCTACTTCACCCTCATTATAATGAACGATATATTTTCTAAGAGAAGCTATTTTTTAATAATTTACTTAGAAGCTATGAAAGCTACCAGAAGGATTTCTGTGTTGTTTCATGACTAGTTCTGTAGTATGTTTTTCTACTGGTGTAAATCAGGAGCACTAGAAAATTTCCTCACTGTTCAATTAACTACTTTACTTTCAGAATGCACTGTTTAAATAATTTTCTGCTAATGTATTATGAGGAATCATGTTGTGTGAGGTGCACTGCTAAGTGGTGCTCTAATATTGATCTGTGTTATATACAAGAGTTGAGGAAGCCTATAAGAATACCCATGTAGCTTGCGAGGCATTCTGTAGAATTCTTGATCAAAAAACTAAGCAGCATAAGCTAAACTCAGATGTTAATGAAGATGAAGAGGCAGTCAAGGTAACCCTAAGACGCAAACATAGAGAATAGAAATGAGCACAAATTCTTACTTTTAAGGACTTGGGATTGAGGCAGACAAGACCTTTGATATTTCTTCTTAAAATATTTATGCCATTCAAAAGATTCGACAACTGAACTCCTGGACTATGCATAAATGGTGACTTATGATAAAAGATTTAACCTTGATATGCTGAACATAAATGTCTACTTAGCTTCCTGCACTTTTTCATACTGAGAAAATGAAATGTACAGTGAAGTCACATGAATGCGTCAGTAAAATTATAAGAGAAACAATGGAAAAAAAAATGAAAAGTAGAAACACTGATTGCCAATATTCAGAGCAATCGTATGAGAGTTCTATGCTTTAAGTAAAGTCTAATATCCTTTTGTAGAAGGACGTTTCTTCAAATACATTTTACTCAACAATTATACCTTATTTCACATATCTTACGCAGTTTCATAGAATCAGAGAATAATTTGGTTTGGAAGGGATGTTTAAAGGTCATCTAGTCCAAATTGCCAATCAGCATTTGAGATATTTTCTCAAAATTTTTTCTTCTAAAGAAGACCTTCAGCATAGAAAGCTCTCACAGCTTTTTCACTATAATCACCTACACAAAGATACAACTTACCTAGCATGATTCTTTCCTAGTGGATTAACCAGAAGGAATTTCCTCCAGTCCTCACATCAGGGCAACGATGTTACATGGTCTATATAAATATTAATGTCTTGAGACTAACAGGACTAATGGAAATATTGTTCCAGATCCATGTTTTTATCATATTAGACATCTAATTTTCAGTTTACATGTGTATGAGGCCAATTAATACTCATTTGGTCTTGGATACAATTACTACCAGTCTTGCAAATAGAAAGAGATCCGAATATTTTCCTAATATGTGACTGGAATTTACTAGACTGAAAAAAGAGCTACTGTATGATCAGGAAGTAATGAAATAATAGCAAAAAAACCCTCAAAATTTCAGAGCCCAGAAAAGCAGCAGCTTCAAGAGATGGCAGTAGTATAGACAGCAAGTACTTAGAAGGACCTGCAATCAAGCTATCCGCAAATAATAGTATAGTTCACATTTCATCCGTGACATAAATTAGAATTTTTAGTATCTTAGGTGAATGAAAGTATATACTGGCACTACAGGAACTTCTTTCTTTTCTTTTTTCTTTTTTTTTCTTTCTTTCAGTTTCTCTCTCTTTTTCTTTTTCTTTCTTTTTCTTTCTTTCTTTCTTTCTTTCTTTCTTTCTCTCTCTCTCTCTCTCTCTCTTTTCTTTTTGGAGGAAAAAAAAAACTAAAACAGCAGCAGATATCCTCAATAACAAATAACATTCAGATTTTTCCATAAAGATGTAAAGACATGACTATTTAAGTAATAAGATAACTGCTTATGAATGAGGACCAAACACAGACATCTTATTGTTTTGACTATGCCTATGACTTTTAGAAGTTTATTAAACATACAGGTGACATTCAGCTCTGATCTTTAAACTGCCAGCACTGGAATCCAAGAGCATTTACCAAGAGGTTGCTCATTTTATACAAGAATCCTCACTTTCCCTTAGCAGTGCTGGAAACAGACTACTGCTGAGCTTAACATCTGGTCTGAGTAAATAAAGAAATTCTCAGGGCGAAGAAATCACATTTTGCTAAGTTGTTTAAGTGTCTTCCCAGCTGAGAAATCAGAAACATCTTACCAAAGAGCGATGTGAAAAAATGACTGAGGACATGATAAGCATCTGAATTAGGAGCCATTATCTGAATTTTTGAGGGCTATATTTGTTGTGATTTTATTTTTTACCTATCACAACTAGGAATATTGAAGGGCAATCTGTTTCTTACCCACTAAGCAGGACCTATCCATTTCAAAGGGACTACTTATACCCAAACATACTTTCTCAGAGTAATGAATGTAATCAAAGAATGTTGAGGCTTGATTTTAATTGTGTGCCACAGAGAAAATGAGATGGTACCTGCAGAAACAGCAGCTTTCACCAGTAAATCTACTATTAAGCTATTAACCAGTTAACAGACCAGCATGTATCTACTGACATCCCCAGATTTACCAACAGATTAAAATAAATCTCATAATTGATTTGTCAAATGACTGCATTAAATGGAGTGCTCTTCCACCTAACAGAAAAGATGCCACTCATTACATTAAAATTAATTGGCACACTTTCTAAAAGGATGCTATGCACATGCATATATTTAAGCTGCAAGGCATCTGAAAGATCCTGTCTCTACCCACATCCGATATGCAGGCTTAATTTATAACTTGAACAAGATGCAATAAAGAGCCTAAGAGCAGTGGGCTTGAAAACTGAATATTTTATTAAATTAATCACAGCTAGGAACCCACTACTTTTTTAATAGAAAAATCAGATTATTTGCGTTATTTGTTTGAGCACAAGTAAAGTATTAAACCTATTGTTAGAAAATATTGAAAATAAGATTTCCTATAAGCAGTAGGTTTTACTTATTGCCAGGAAAATGTTTCTCAATTCAAAAATACAGTGACTCCCTAACTGGGATTTCTTATTCTAAAAAGTCAGTTGCTGTTTCATATGGCCACGGTCTTGTTAGAAATAATAAAGTTTTAATAAATTTGTCTATGGCATTAATGCATGAGTTACTGGGATTTCTGGTTCTGGAAAGTGGAAAACAAAAGCAGTAAAGTAATTCTGAAAAAATATATCATTTATTGATAGTGTTTGAAAGGGACACATGCTAGTGGATCTTTAAACAGTAGATACACTTAATAAAAATATTCTTCTTTGGATTGTTTTGCACTGAAATCTTTATTACTCTAAGAGATTACATTATTATACCATAAGGATCTATTTGCAAGTCAATAGATTACCCATTGATAAAGTGCTTTTTTTCTGTTATACAAGCATTTTGGAAACAGTTTTGGATAAAAATAAATGAGTTTCAATATAAAAAAAGAAATTAAGAACCTGTAAAAATTCAGGGGGCACTCAACACAATATTGTTGTGGCAGATACAGATACAGGCAGATACAGCATGAATCAGTGCAATGGAATTATTGTTTTAAGGAAAAGACCTAAGAAAATTTGTTATGTTATGGAGCTTACTCTGAAATAGAGTGATATAAACCTCAACTATAAGCTTTTTCTGCTTCTGGCCCTGGGCTGGAGAGACAGAGGGAAGAAAAAAATTACACCGAGCATTATTCTAACGAATGCAAAGCTATAAGCAGCCATGTTAAACCTGCCCTTTCTAGCTTGTTCAGTGTTAGAGGAAAAAATGTGCTTTTATTAATTTTATTTATGATTTTATTTATTATATTTATTATTGTGTTCTACCTTTGTATGATTTCACAAAATATTAAATCAGGTTTTATCCTCAGTTCTTTTAAAATTTCAAACCCTCTTCTTCCTACTCATTATTATCTCCCAGCTACACTCCTCATTTACTAAAATGCATTATTTTTATCCCAAGAGATATAATTTTTACTTAGAAATACACTAAGGGAAAGAGCAAGTGCTGTAAAATTCTCTGACATGGTGAGGTGTGGAGTGCTCACTGGAGGCAGTCATGAGCAGGGACTGTTCTGTCCCTCGGGAGACGGTAGATGGGACAGACGCAGCGACTTCTACTCATTCACAGCTCATACTGCCAAATAGTTCACTGCACAAAATACGCTTCCCTCACATCTACAGTTTGCATTTTTCATGTTTGCTTCTCTGATATTTCCCACAATGACAACTCTGAAAGATACCAGAGCATTTCTGAAAAAGCCCTCCCTCAGGGATTTCTTAGACTTCAACTAGTTTAAGCTGTGCCACAATGATTTTCTCAGTGGACTTCTTAGTTTATATTAGTTCCTGCAGTCAGGCTAGTGGTTGTGCCTACATTTCACATACAGAGAAATACAAAAAGTTGCTTTAAACTAGAAGAGTTAATGTTATTTCAGATGGAGTTTTTGTCTTAGATTTCTAATTATTTTAAATATAGTGATACCCTATACTATAGTATTGAGAATACTACGTAGAGAATATTAGAGAATACTATATTGAGATTACTACCTTGATTTGTTACATCATGCATTCTCCAGTAACTAAAACTTGTCTTTCAAGCACAGATTATTTTAGCCTACTCCCCTAGTACTCTGAATGGTGCTCAAATCTACCTCAATGTCCAATCATATACTTGTATTTATATGTTCTTTTCTTGACTCTAACACCTTTTACTCTCCTATCATGTTAGTCAAGTTCAAAATCCAACCTTGGTCTACTTGGAGTGCTCGGGAATTTATGTTTCTATATCCTTCCGAATCTTCTTTATCTTCTTAACATGCCAGATTTTGTCTTTAGGACTCTGTCAATGATAGTAGCTGAACGTAATGTTTTTTCTTCTTTCCACCCACCCTTTACACTCCTATCTTCTTTCCAGCTCTTTGTCTAATGTCGACTTTCTCTCATGTTATCAACTCAACAACAGCATATCTGGAAGAAAAACCAGAATTTTAACCTGGAGATAAATATGACAGTGCTTATGCTGTAATAATTTGCTGCTGGCAAATTATTAGTAAGGAAGGTAAAATTTCAAGATTTTTGGCTCTCCACTGCCAAAACATAAATAGAAGTGTAACTGCTTAGTAGAAAGTAATCTTAATAATTTTTGAGTTTGTATTTCCTATTAATGACATTAGCTTAAATGCAAGCATTAGAAGGTGAGAATTTCACCACCAAATACACAACAGTACTTCCCCAATAAAAAGTTCATTCTTCCGGCAATTTCAACCCCTCATGTCTTCGTAGGCTGTGTTTTGCTAGTTTCTAACCTATTGACAACTTGCCGATGGCACATCAACATAGTTACCCAATAATCAGTAAAACCTGCTGCCAATTCTTTGAGTAAAGGAAATAACTTAAGGGAGCTTCCAGGTTCATCTGGGCTAGAGCTTTGGATCAACTCAACCTCCGTGACTTAGGAGCACCCAGCCACCAGCCCTAAACACAGTTGCATCACTCTGTGACACTGTGTGCACAGCTGCGTGAGGATATAAATTTTGTATACGTAGTGATAGTGTAGGGTAATGTGTGGAATAAATTATTGGTACTAAACATACACTACACTGCCAACGCATGAATTTATGAACAACTTTGAAATTTAACTAATCAGATGGAGCAGAATAGATTCATGGCATCGCAGAATGGTTAGGGTTGGAAGGGACCGTTAAAGACCATCTAGTTCTAATCCCACTGCCATGGGCAGAGATATCTTCCACTAGAGCAGGAAACTCAAAGCCCCAGCCACCCTGCCTTGAGCACTTCTAGGGACTGGGCATCCACAGCTTCTCTGGACAATCTGTTCCAGTGCCTCACCAACTTCAAAGGGAGGAATTTCTTCCTGAGAAGAGATTGATCCACACACAGTGTAGCTGACATTTTTTCAGTATCAGACACTCCCAGCAAAGCAGTCTTGTATACAGATATACATATATAACCCATGCACACAAATGCCCTATCAGTTGCAACACAGACCCTAACCAACACCAAATTTCAGACAGCACAGATATATCACATGTAGAAGTAAGTACTCTTTGCATAGTCTAGGAGATGCTATCATTCTCACCATCACATAGAGAATAAAACATTGATTACTACATACAAGCCTGTTCCCAGGATGCCTGTGTAAACATACAGGTTTTTCTTTCTTTTTCTCCATACCTAGATATTTTTTACAAAGTGGAAACATAATCGGACTCCTCATTGCTCTTACATTCTAGGGTGCTGGGAATCTGTGTTTCCAAATTATATATTTTTATTTTTAAGTTAATCATCTTAAGAAAAAAGCCAGTAATTTCAACACTGTTTAAAACAGTCTTATCAATGGAAAATTTAAAGGTAATTTAATAGCAGTAACAAAAATTTACATCTTTGATATTTTTCTTACCAAAAGTGAGTTTTTTGTCCAGGTGTCTTAACCAGTAGCCTAATAATCATTCTTTTGTCTTTTGAAAACAGGGAGCCCTTGTTTTCAATGATGCAATAATCTTACTAGTAAATACCAACATACCATTTTAGAGTTCTAGCTATAAACTTCATGACTTTACAGGTGTTGCTTCAACTTGCTATGCATTACATACTCATTCAGACAAGCTATATTATTAGTGTATGTCTTATATTTTACAATTTTTCATCTCGAGTTCATTCCATTCTGTTCTTTATCTGCCTAAATTTCTTTAATAAAAAGAGCTAGAAGTATTTCTGCATATTACATTTTTATATTTATTTATAGCATACTATAAATATAGTTGGTTATATGTAATTAATTACATTTATATTTGCAATATTTTCCAAATATTTTTAGACACTGCTGATATTAAGAAATGCTAAATTCTCAAGAAAATTTGCACAAGAATGGAACCAAGAATCATGAAGGAGCTAGAAAATATCATTTACAGATGAGGGGTGTGATAAGTAAATCAGTTTGTTCAACATGAGATGACTGAGGTAGTACATCATTTGACATGAAGAGGGTAATGATTAATTGTTTTCAAGTTCTATTGTAAGCCAGACAGGAAATGTTGATACAACTTGCAAAAAAACCTCTTTGGGCAGTTAAATAACATAGAGGATTTCTGTCTTGAATAAATCCAGCAACTGGGACATGAATCTGTAAGGAATGACCTGGCTACAATGAACCGAAGTCTACCTCGAGATCTTGGACACTTACATTTACCCATTGCATGTTTCTTAGAATAAAAATCTACCTGAGAAACTAAACATAGTCTCACGGATTCTGTTGTTACTGAAACTATGTTTATTATTATGTCATACCTGAGCATGCATAAAGCTTGCTTTCTACAGACACAGAGTTTTGAAGCTCTGTTGTGGCAACAAAAACTTTTAATTTATTCTCAAAAAATGTAGCTGTAATGCATATTAGGTAGATCTGGAAAAATTCAACAGTGACCTTGCAAGTAAAACATACAATTATAGTAAAGAAAAATCTGGCCAAAAAAATGTATGTTGACCCCACATTTGTTTAACTCAGAAAGCTTATATACCACAAAATTTTTTTGCATAATTTAACTAGCAACTCATTCCCTTTTTTAGACTGTAACCTTAAAGGCACTAGAGACTTCCTCTGTCCAGGTCCTGGATAACTAACTCACTTGAATTTCTAAGACTCTTGATTCATGCTCTGACTTCAACAGCCTAAAATCCTCATGCTTTATCCAAGTTAAATCACTTTGCTCCAGGTAAGGTTGAGAAATACCAAAGATTTACTCATCATCCTTCCAGGAAGGTGCACAGACAGGGATGTTATAATGTCCACAAGAGGTAAGTGCCAGAAAATCCCCCAGCTCAGGTTCTGAATTCAAGCTTTGCTGGGCTGCTTAGAGACTCTCCTTTGTAACTAAACAGTGCAGATTTTGGGGTTTTTAACTCACATAGACGACCTACTGGTATATTACTTGTGCTCTGAGGAGAGGAACAACAAAGCAAACAGAGGAAAATTATTTCATTTATAGATTCAAATGCCTCTCATTTTTCTTTTTTTGGATCAGTTTATAGGATTTTCATCTGGATGAAGTTTGCTCCAAAATCTTGACTCCTTTTCAGATTGCATTCTGAAAAGTCTAGTGATAACCTAAAAGTGACCAGTAACACATTTTAGAATCCAGCACTGCAGGGCATTTCAGATAAGTGCTTAGAGTATACAACAAACTACAGAACCTACAGCAGGAGTTTAGTCTGTAGATAACTTCAAAGTAGTCCACAAAGATTAATTCTGTCACCTTCTGCAGGTGCAATGTTACAACCGGTAAGTTTTCACCGAATATTTCAGTGCATGCAGATAGCTGCTAACCAGCCTAAACTAAATCTCAGTTGTTCTTTTTTTCCATTAAATTATTTTCATTTTTCTTTTCCTTGCCACAAGACCACTGCCATGAAATCAATTTTCATCCACCAGAATACTTGAATTTCAACAAAGTAGCACAAAAATCTAGTTTCCTCAGTGTGGGATAAACACTGTAATTGGTAGTCCAAAAGTCCATGTATTGAAACTTTAGCAACTAACAAGGGAAAAAAATTTGGCTGTTCCACAGTTCTAAATTATCAATAAGTAGTCTAACAGCACGACAATCTGAAATCCAGGGGTATCTGCTTTTTTGAAATCAGGATTCTAGGTTGTTTTTAAAGTGGTCAAAATGTAATTTAAAAGTAAAAATTAATTAAACAATTCCCACACTACAAAATTTTATTATTCTATACAATGCAACACATCAATAAAAACAGCAGTAAAAAGCCTTTAATGCTTAACAAAACAATAGCTGTTTGGTATCATAGAAATGTACTTTCAAGCCAGTAGAATGTTTTGTTTTAAGTGAAGCTCTTCATTAGACTGTATAAGAAAACAAGGCATGAAAAGAAGATAAAAAAGCCTTCTTAATAGCTCCTGTGCAGATAATGTAGGGCAAAGACAATCAATACCCATGGTTCATTTATTTTATGGTTTTGAGCATTTAAAGACAAAATGTTAGTATTTTCTGTCCTGTTGGGCTTCACAGGCTTGCAGCAGTAGTGGCAAAACAGATTTGCATGTTGAGATGTGATTTATATGTATTTGTATTCCAGTGATATGTGTTTATTGTTCCCCAATATGAAAGGTAACACCTACTCCATTAGTCTGGATTTGCTAAAAAACTCATTGGCCAACTAATTTGGTTAATCATCAAAATGACCCAAACAACCAATCCAAAGGATCTCAAACACAGTATAAAATCGCTTAAAATATATGCCAATAATTTAAGCATCATATTAAATATCTTAATAAATAAAAATAACCTTTACAATCTGTGCATTTACTCCTGACTGAAAATGTGACTAATATATGTTTTCCAATGTCTTTTTCTTAACATTTGAACAATTATTTTTGATGTGTTTAAATATAATTTTGTGTGACAGTCATACTACCATGTTTCAAAACCTTACTACCTCAATCAGATGCAGTTCTTAGAAAGGAATACGCTGTATTAGAAACAGAACAGGGAGAGCCAATTTGTGAAAGATAATTTAAGAAAAGGACGTGCTGGAAAAATAGAGCATTTCACCATGTTCTTTTAAAAACACATAGTGGAGCAATTTTATCGTAAGCAAAATATACAGTATGGTCAAGATAGAAACTGGTAAGTCCTTCCATGCATTAGTTTCAGCTAATAATAATAGTCTAAGTGAAACACTAAGACTTTTTTTTAATAATCAAGAGAAGTAAGAAAATGCTTAGACTTCCACAGTTCTGCCTGCAGTTTTTCTATATATTTAAAAGTCTGGGAAACAGGAAACAAGGCATATCCTATAAACCTCTACATTAATATTTTTTAACTGACTGGCTTCACTCCTTCAACCTGCTTGGCAGTGCCCCTATTTTTATCACTCCCCAAGGAAAACCTTTGCTGCATATACACACTCCAGTAATCATGCATACAGGTAAGATTTGACCTCTTGTTTACAGTAGGTTTCACTAATGTTTAGAAGTCAGATCATGCTACTAATATATTTGCTAACCTATACAGTACTATATACTAGTGATTTTTTTTAAGCTTCTGAAGGAAATTAGTATCCCATATAATTAAAATTAAATTGTGTTTCACTTGTGCTCTGTCTTTTTTATGAGCAGAGATAAATCAACAAAGGAAAGTTGCAACTTCACAGCAAGGCAAATTATGTTTACAGAATACAGAGTTTGTACAGCAATATAAGCACAGCACAGACAGAAGTGAGTAGGAGGCTGTAACTGATAAACACCTCCAAGCATGTGCACAGGGCAGCACTGACCACCACAACTAGTGCATGCAGTTCTAGGACTGGTAAAATTCTGCTGAGCAGACTTTATAGCTGAAGTTATTGTCATCTATTTCCCAGGGCAGAGGTGCAAATCTTGAAGAAAATAACCACTTTTTCAGACTTACCCTCTAAAACTACTTTCTACCCAAAGTAAATGCATTAACTTCTAGAATTCTTCCAGATTTATTTTTACACAGAAGGTGAATTGGGCTCTTCCCCTTTGGCACACTAGACACAAAAACCTCAAGTAGTTTTTCAATATGCTCTCACTGAATCCAGTCTCACCAAAAGGTGGTGGTAGTGAATGATAATGATAAGTCACTGGTGGAGCTGTTGCCACAAATATTTTAATTTAAAGCTTAGGGGTGCACAAAATTTTGAGAGGCAAAAAAATAACACTTCAATGCTAATCTATTAAAAACTTTGTAATTGCAATAAACTAAAATATTTTATCTGCCACCAATTGAAAGCCTCGTAATATTTGATGTTAACAGGGTGCTGTCTCTCACAGGTTTACAAAGAACAGAGCTATTTCCTAAATACAGTATCTTGGTATTGCAGCTTTTTCTACAGCAATACAGAACTTTATTTTATCTTTCTCTTGAGATTTCTTGACTGCCAGGGCCTCAACACATAGAAATGGGTGTTGTAAAATATATTTTTCTGTGTCATATAAATTGCTGGGGAATTTTTATGCTTAGGTTAAAGGAAAGTACATAAGCTAAGCCTGGGAGTGCAGGCTGAAAAAATTTTGGGGCTCACATCCAATGACGACTGTAATCTAAAGCTGGAATGGAAGGATAGTATCTTATAAACTACCAGATGCACAAATTATCTGATACATTTTCCATTAAAAATCTGCTAGAGATATACAAAATCCACCTCCTTCCCAACCTTTTACATATTGCTGCTTGTACATTCCTAAATTATGAATCTGAAAGAAATGCCATGGGAAACAATATCCTTCTTATGACAGGACATGACTGTTATGAAAAGAGAGAAGAGGAAAAGAGTGAGAAAGAATCTATCAGCAGTACCTCATACCTGTATGATGGTGCTGCGACCAAAGGGTGTAATTAATTCCCGGGAAATCGCCCTTGTAATGCCAGATAATATTTATTAGCATAACTGCTCTGCAGAGTACCATGGGATAAAAGTAGCATAAACAAAACTAAAAAAAATTACCATCAGCTTTAAAACTAATACGTTTTTATGCGTGAGCAAAGAATTCAGTTACCACACTGTTGTGGTTTTTAAGAATGGCATTCCCTAATTTAGTGTTCCCGCTAAACAACACATCTCTGGCTCATTCTGCCTCCCTCCATCTCCTCCCTCTGCAGCAGGATGTGGACGAGAATTGGAGACACAAAAGGTGAAGAGCAAGGGTTGAGATAAGAACAATTAACTGGAAACAGCAATGAGGTAAGAAACGAACGGTGTCGATATTAATAATGGTGTGAAAGAAAGACCATCAATTCACATGCAAATGCCCACCCCTTGAAACCCGGTGTGACTCTGACGGGAAAGGACCCCCTTCCTCCCACCCCAGGTATGGTGCGAGGTGGTACAGGACAACCTCCGGGCCTGGGTTATGCCCCTCCTGGCTACTGCAAAAAATAACTGTCCTGGCCAGAACCAGGACATATACTAAACTACTTTAATCATAAAATTTTTATTACTGGCAAGGGAAATATTTGGAAAGAAAAGAGAATCTTGAAAGCAAGGTAGAAATTTAAATAAAATATTCAGTTTCCAGTATAAAGATAATCCTATTTTATTAATTCTCACTAATGAGAGTTTCACAAAATGAAAGGGGAAGGTTTTATGGGTTTTCGACCTTGATGAGATGAGGAGAGGAGATAAAAGATGCAGGAGAAAATGTTATCAGGAAATCTTTAAAAATAAATAATATTGATAATCAGAATAAAAACTGTTTGGGCTTTATTTTGCGTCTCTAACAATTGTACCAATAAAATCTGCCCTAACATTTTTAACACAATAGTGTTTCCTAGGCTTGATGTTTCAAACTTAAGTTTGAAAGACATTGGAAAATATTTCAGTTATAATGCTAAGATCTGCATGGCATTTGGGTTCCTGTCTAGAGCTCTGGGATATTCACTTGGCTCCAACCCAGTCTTTCGTAATATCTTTGCACTAAGTGGTGAAACAGGACCTCTGATGTTACCCAAACATTTCACTCTATCCATTATGCAGATAACTCCCTCCCCCAGACTGGCCTGTTGGTATTAAATATGCACAAATCACAGAACAGACTGATACGAGGGAATGAGATGATGGAAAGCAGTGCCATAGAAAGGGACCTGGGGTTGAACATGAGCCAGCAGTGCCCTGGCAGCCAGGAGGGTCACCCATGTCCTGGGGTGCATCAGGCACAGCATCACCAGCCAGGCAAGGGAGGGGATTGTCCTGCTCTGCTCTGGGGCAGCCTCACCTCGAGTGCTGGGGGCAGCTCTGGGTGCCACAGTATAAGAAAGACATAAAACCATTAGAGAGTGTCCAGAGGATGGCAACAAATGTGGTGAAGGGCTTTGAGGGGAAGCCATGTGAGAAACAGCTGAAGTCACTTGGACTGTTCAGCCTGGAGAAGAGGAGACTGAGGAGAGACCTCATTGCAGCTACAGCTTCCTTGTGGGAGCAGAGGAAAGGCAGGCACTGGTCTCTTCAGTCAGACAGTGAGAGGACTCAAGGGAATGGCCTTAAGCTGAGTCGGGGGAGGTTTAGGTTGGCTATCATGAAAAGGTTCTCCACCCAGAGGGCACTGGAACAGGCTCCCCAGGGAAGTGGTCACAGCACCAAACCTGACAGAGTTCCAGAGGCATTGGGGTAATGCTCTAAGGCACATGGTGTGACTCTTGAGGATGTCCTGTTTAGGTCCAGGAGATGGACTTTGATGACCCTTGTGGTTCTCTTGCAACTCAGCATATTCTGTTATTTTGTGATTCTTAGTATATGCCTTTGTGAACAAAATTGGAAAGAAATTTTTTAGCAATTGTTAAATGTCTTGTTCTCCTTTTTCAATTCTTTTAAAATTTTCAGATCTTAAGTTTTCATGTTGATTAATTCACAAAGGTATAATTTCAGCCTGAAGTGTAGGTATGGTGGAATGACAAAATAATTATTCGTCTGGCCATCACAAAAACTCGTAATATGCCTTTATATAATTACTTTGATCTACTGGGAATTATTTTCAAGAGCTGCAGATAGAGATATAATGTGCTATGAGTATCAGCATAAAAATATTTAATAACTAGTAGATAGCTGTGACATGTCTTTAAACAGGTTATTTTTACTCTTGTTCGTCCAGGTCAGCGGAGAAGCCAAGATTTAGACCAATTCCATGTGGTTTTCAAGATTTGTCAGAGTATTTCCTTAAGTATGTTAATTACTGCCATTAATTTCTGCTATCACACCAAGGTATAAAGAACAAGAACAAGAGCAAAATGAATTCAAAATACTCTTGTCCTTGGATCAGAATTGTGGTGTTGCGCAGTGTGGTTTTACCAAGAGGGGTGACAGGGTCAGACATGAGAGGTTGTCATTCTGTTATGGAATGATCAACAGTCTCTGCAACTCCATTAACACAGCATAACTCTTTGCCATAAGCCATTATCTCTGGTGGAAACAATGCCTTGCGGTAAAATCAGCCATCAAATTTACTACAAAAGGAATTATGGAAGGGCATGTGGTCTCTCTGTATGACTCAGGGTCCTTAACATCTTAGTTATTTTAACTATTATTTAAACTATTTCTCTCTAATCACATTTTACAGTCCTTCAAAACACATGCTTAGCAGAGCCTGAAATTTGATGGAACTCATGGGATTTAATGAACTGCATGAATAAATAGCAAATAGGGAACTCAGGTGAGAATTTTAAAGTTTTCATCATTAGTTTAACTCTCTTTATAAAGAAAAGGATGTGTTTGCATTGAATTAATAGGAATGGAACACAGCAACTTTTCTTTGGAGTTTTGGGGGGATTTTTTGTCTCCTTTTTCAAAATAAACCTACTCTAGATGTCAATATAGATAAAAGGACTTTGATTTAAGCAAAAGGGATTGGTCCATGACGTGAAAGGCTTATTCCAGGTGGAAATCACCACTATTTTATTTCAAGTGGAGTATTTCATTAAAGTGTATGCATTACTAGACCTTCAGATCAACAACTGGAGAGCAAGACCCCCACCTACACAAAACACGAACAAGGACATGTTGCTTCTTTTCATAAAATACGTTAAGACTGTGCTTTGTGCAGACAGGTTAACTGAAAGAAGTACCGTAATCTTCTTCCTAAAGAAATTACTGATTGAAATGCTCAGCAATCACCATAACCAACAACATAAAAACAACAGCATTCAGAAAAAAATATTGAAAAAAAGTGTTGCAGCACCACTCAAAAGCTGAGTTTTTGCAAGCCTTCTCAAACTTCGGACTAGCTTCACTGTTGGTATCTTTCAAAAAAGACCAAGCACCATTAGTGTTCAGTTTTTTCTACTACCTTTGATCATACAGGTTACAAAATTCAACTCACACAGACCAAGAATCAGCAAGAAACAAATGAGTTATTTCCATTTTCTGCTGACCCAGATTGTGGTGCTGCTGAATTGCTCATCTGTGGTCTGTGCTTTCTTAAACCATATACTACAATGTTCTGGCTTAGTCACACCTGTTTAGCATACATTTTCTTCTCCTAAACTTTTTTTGAGGTCTGTCTCTCTCTTTCAAACTCCTTTTGTTCCTTTTCAGATGATACCTTATATGTGTTGGCAGTGCTGCAGTCCTCCAGGAAACAGAAATTCGAGTTTCAAGCTACGTTCCTCATCTGTATAGCTGAGAATTGAGAATCTTTTTCCTAAACAAGGTATGCCCTACTCACTGAACTACTGACTGCCATTATTGAAAGCAACTTCTCCTAATCATTCACAGGAAAAAAAAATCCCAAACAACAGAAAACAACCAAAGAACCCACCATTTCTGTATCATCTTTTTTAGCAGCATAAATGTGTCTCTGTGGTCAAGGAGGATGGTGGTATTACAATACTGTCAGCACTGCTACTGGAATTCCAGCACATCACATCTTTGAACTACTCGGGATCATACTGGTAACTCACAAACCAGTAGCTGAAGTTGGTCCACCCAGCTGAACCTGCCATCAAGTACTTATCTTGGAGTGCCTGATTGTCATATACATTGTAGAAAAACATATGCTGTTTAAGCCTATGCTTAAATGCTCTGTCTAAATGCATTCTCTCACCATAATCTTGGGTCTTATCAACTCTACTACTGACAAATTATTCAGCTATATTAGCTCTTTGAATAAAAGAAGAGCTTGTTCCCTTTGTCTGTCTTAAACGACTTACTGCCCTACGTTAGGCTGTACACTGTCATTTCAATTCAGCAGTTAGCACTTTCTTATAGTAACATTAAGAGTGCCATACTATAGCAAATAAAACTTTAACTTAAGTAATATTTTATTATCTGTTTTTAAGGGCTTCTATCAAAAATTTTACCATTCTCAAGTGATACAATGCATGTATCATTGTAATTTAAAAAAAAGACAATATGGCCATTTTAGTTCGAGTTCTTCTCTAGATTCCTCTAAAAGCTAGCATTTAAGGAAACAGCTAAAATTAAAAGGTGCTAATGCAAAAACATCCTCCTTCCCCTCTCCTCCTCCAAAACTGCCACAAAAGCTTCAATATGATTAGAATAGTTCAATGTTCCTTTATGCCAAACTGATTTTCTATAACTTAATATTATATGAGTTGTTAAAAAAAATAAACTAAGACATTTACCTACTCCTCAAAGTAGATTTAAACAAAACTATCAATCACACTTTCAGTGAACAATGAGTAAAACTGAAGGGAAGAGTCTAAACTATTCACTGATATTATCTGACTATAAAAGGAAGCAATACTGGCTTTAAATGTCTATGCATGTTTGTTACTTTTGATTGTTACTTGAACCCTTTAATCTATGACTGGAAAGAACATTGAAGAATACCACGTCTTTGATGCACTACATGTCATCTAAAAATATGCATATCTTCTGAAACAGATCTGGAGAATTGCTGCAGTGATTCTGAAGGGTGATGCATAAGTTCTCAACTTATTATTAACAGCTTGAAAATAGAGAAGCATATAAGAGCCCAACATCACACTAAATGTTCTTGAAAAATTTTAGAAGGACAAATGCTTCAACTTTTTGAGTATAATTCTGCAGTGCTTACGAAGACTGTAAAAAATACATTAATATTCAAGCACAAAGAAATTTGATTAAAAGTAGTATCCATTTTTCAAAACAACAAAATTTTTTGCTCCAAAAACTAGTGGAAGGTGGCTTCACAATTTGCTGAGGAACCTATTATAGCAGGTTTTGCAGAAAGAGGGAGATGGAACCAAAAAAAAAAAACAAACGAAAAATGCTTATTCAGTAACACAGTGAAGTTTGAGACGTGTTTTTATTACTATTACTATTACTATTACTATTAATATTGCTATTATTATTATTATTATTATTATTATTATTATTATTATTATTATTATTTCACCACTACTTTAACCAAGGCTGAGACGTTTGGCAGTGGAATAGCATATTCCACATTCACCTGGTTGAAGCTGTGCATCCTGAATGGAGTGAAAAAAATTTGTCAAAGTAGAGATAAAATGAATTGCACCAAAATGGTGGTAAATTATAGAAATTATTTCAGTCAAGTAATACAATACATAATGAAATTTTACATATTTTTTCTTTGTCATTTTTTTCAATATTTTCCTAAGTCTTCACTTCCTTTAAAATTTGGATCTAAGATGTAAGTTTAACAGCTGTATTGCTTAAAATATAAAGCTTCTATTTAAGCACAAGAGCCAGCATCTCTAATATGATCTACAATCTATAAATAAGTTTTGGAAGCTTGCATTGAATTTTAAGGAAACACAAGTTCTTCATTATAGATAATAAGTTCTCTCTTATTGTTGGAGGGAAAATTATGTATGGAAACTAATAAAATGTATTTAAGTCACCAAATAGTAAATTCTGCTTTAAATACAGTGATACACAGTTGTCTTGAAATAAACTGTGTATACACAGTTTCTGAAAATATTTACTTCATCTAGCATCTAAAACACAGTTCATCAAATGCTGGGATAGCTTTTTAGAGAACATGACACAAGTAAACAGAAAAAAGGATGCTGAGAGCTACCTACTGCGTGGGCTTTGGACAGTTTAGAAAATATTGGTAGGCTTTTATTTCTCTACTACTCCTTTTTTTTCTTCTGATGGACAAAAATATACAGAGAAAACAAGGATAATTAGTTGGAATTTTCAAATATGAAATATTACTTCAATACTTTAAACACTATATAAGCAACAGAGTCAAGAATATGACCTTGGAACTTCATGTCCAGATTGAGTTTACTGAGCTACAGCTCACAAAATGCCATTATTGTGTGTACTACCCTATGTTGTCTAAATATCTTAGCATATAGAATTAGGTTGCTGCATGACTTTCTGAATATTTCCCCTAAATGCAATTTGTTCCTAAGCATACAGAATACAGATGCTGTGATTTAGCATGCACTAGGAGATCTCAGTAGGAAACTTGAATTCAGAGAGAATTACACAGGCTTACTGTTCAACACCAAATTGATTTTAAAATTGCTATATGACAACCTACAGTATAAAGCTCTGCACAATTTGGAATCTCTGTTTTTATCTGGCCTATTATCTTTAAGAATTTAGAGGGTGTTGAGATCATCTGAAGTTGGCCATTTCAAAGAAGTGCACACAACGTTCAGCTGTTATGCTTGTCAATTTCAAATCCACTTCCAGCTGAGGTCTAGAACACAGATTTAGGTTCATTTAAACATAAACTTTTATGTTTTCCATCTGATATCTTCAGCAACTGAGCACTTGCTCTTAGTATTTTATGTTGCTGAAAGCACAAAAAGAAACAAACCAAAAGAAAATTACTTAACAAAGAAACATTTTTACATCAAAAGAGATTCTGCTTGTTTGTCCTTGTGCTGTAAATAAACTTTAGGCTGTTGAATTCGTGGGATTGTTTTTAGTAAATACCAAGGTTTGATCATATATAGCAAAAAGTGTACACTTTTCTTTCATCACATTATTCTGGGGCTCAGATTTGCAATATTCATTCATAATAAGAATGGAGATAATAATCAACTGCTTTTCTGCCAATGGATATGAAAGTGGCTGAACCAGATGAGAGCAAAAATCCATCTTACTGGGGCCAAAGACAGGTGCTTAGGGAAGAGTGTAAAGATTTTGCAGACATATTTTTGTGATTATAGTAGACTTATCTTCTAGCCAAGTAATGCACTGTTCATAGACATCCCAAACAAAGTTACTCTCTGCAGGCTTAACAGTCTTGTAGGGATTTTTCTTCTAAGTGCTTCCTGACTATATGTAGGTCCAATAGTCTTGCTATCCTACAGAAACATATACATACTTAAAAGATAAGTTTTGTGAAAGCGATGTATTCTTTCACTGCTTCCACAGTGACTTCTGGAAATATTTGTAAAAACAGATATACTCTGGTATTAGTTTGCTATAATAAACATGATTATGCTTCTGCCTGGAAAATTTGATTGCATGCCAACGTGTTCAAAATGTAATACCAAAGACACTCCTTCATTAGTTATTTATGCAAACCTCCCAGGGATAGCTAGACCTCCAAAGATATATTTTTTCAGCCAATTAACTACCATCTTCATTATTAGGATGAAGAGATTTAGCACAATGTTTTCAAAAGATATTACAGCAATTTTGGTGAAATTTTAGAAAACTATTACTAACTTATCACAGTTAAAGTCTTATTACTAATTAAATTTATTTGACTTCATACAAGGTTACTGACAGGAAAGATATTGCCTATTTTTCTGAATATTTTTCTTGTACAGTATATTATTATATCAAGACTCAACACATGTAGGCCATGCCACAATAAGTTAGCAGCATATAACATATTTTGCTAAATTTGTATGTAATAGGTATCTAATTTCTGTGTACTTAATTTCATATTGCGATAATTAACACAAATGTGCCTTTAAAGAGATCATTAAAACATATTTCAAATTATCCCAACAAAAGGAGATTTTTATACTAAAATTCTTCTGTGCATATCTTTATCAATCTAAACTTTTAGTAAAAGCTAGGTTTTCACAAATAGTACAAGGTTAGTAAAAATGGAAGTTCTAGGGTTGACATAAGCATACATATGACTACATGTTTCGGCTGAAGACTTAGCAACTTATATTTGTTGAAGTAATCTTGAAAATAACATATTGTTCTTAGCCATGTTTTAGTAGTTGATTGTCAATAAAAGAATACCAATACCAATACGCATTGCATGCTTTCCAAAAAACAGCAGAATATACAAAACTGCTCTCAAAGCACTGTAATTTGAATAGAAACAAAACACTGTTTAACTACAAAATAGGCTTGTAGTTTTCAATGACCAGATGTTGTAAAGACAAGCAGAATAAATAAAACAAAAAAAATAATCAGATTTGATAGTTTAACATCAAGGTTTTAATATTAAAGACAATTTGGTCAGCTTATAAAACAATTGACAGAATTTATATTAACGTAAAACATTCTTGTTCAGACTGCATTTGGAAAGCTACAAAAATATGTGGTTGTACCGCAAATTGTGTCAGAAATGTGAAAGAAGGAGATCAGAGGTATTGCTTGGGTCTTGGAATAATCTATTTCTGAGGTACTCCTTGCTTTGGGGAAGAAGCAAAGCAATTTTAAATAGTCATAATGAAAAAATAAGAGTGGTTCACAATAAGAGTGGTTCAGAAGTAGTAGGTAGAGAAAGACTGCTATGTTACTCTCCTTTGAAATTTCCAAAACTGCTGAAGAAAAGCCATTAGTAATCTGGCCTAACTTTGAAGTTAGCCCTGCTTTGAGAAAAAGGTTGGACTACATACCTGCAGCAATGCTTTACAACACAATTTTCTATGCTTTCTATAAAAGCTCTATATATCAGTGCTGTGCTTGGCAAAGGTGATGGGAAGAATATAAGAAAAAACTTAGTTGCATATGATTCTACAATGTAATTTGTGAGGAAGAAAACTGACCTCCCTGCTGGCCAAAAGGATGGAGTGTTAACCAGCACTTTTAGTCATAATATTGCCTCATTTAGCATCTGGGGAACACTCAGAGGCCACTGTCTGAACTGAAGTAGGTCAACTAAACAAGCATATTTGACTAGCGTTTTTAGTTCTCAACTCTCTATTGTTTGTGTGTACTCTTAGCATCTCATGCCCTTGCATTTGTACACTACGTAAACGAAACTCACAGGTTATCCCACTCTTGCTCTTCCTTTCCCACAGTCATAACCCAGGTATTTCAACCTCCTCTGAAAAAAACTGAACAGTCACAATCATTGCCTGAATTTCTGTGCTAGTTCACTTGATTTCAAACAGCAACCTTGTCACACACCATGTCACTTCTACAGAAAACACCACTAGGCAGCCTTCCTTCCTTCCTTCCTTCCTTCCTTCCTTCCTTCCTTCCTTCCTTCCTTCCTTCCTTCCTTCCTTCCTTCCTTCCTTCCCTTCTTCCTTCCTTCCTTCCTTCCTTCCTTCCTTCCTTCCTTCCTTCCTTCCTTCCTTCCTTCCTTCCTTCCCTCCTTCCCTCCCTCCCTCCCTCAGTAGAGTGAAGGGCAGTACAAGTGTGAGTTGTCACATCAAAGGTGGTGTCACTATACATCATACTTTCGTATCAATGTGAGGACCAATACAGAACATAAGTCTCATATTGAATCCAAAACACAGCACTATATGGTCTACTAAGAGAAAATTAACTCCATCCCAGCCAAGAGGGCACCCCCATATAACCTTTTTACAAAGTTCCTACCATGATCAACCCCGGACCTAGTCTAATTTTTATAAGGCAATGGCTCCTACAGCCCCGCTGCTCTGCAGATCCTGTAAAATCCCCATGGGATTATCTAGAAGCTCTTGCTCAGTGCTATCCCACATTTGAGACTGCTCAGTCCGAGAGTATTAAAACACAGACTTAGACAATTAAAACAAAGCAGAGAGATATTAAATCAAGAATTTATCATTACTTATTTTCATGTTCATTTTTCTAGCAGTTTCTGGGTTTTTTACATTTGTCTGGAGGATTTTGCTCTTCCCAAAGTGTTAGCTTTTCACACATACACAGATCTAATTTCTGGCTGTAAGCAAAGTTTGTCCAGAGTCCAGAAAGTTTATGAATCAGTTTCTGAGGGGAAAAGTGTATTTGTTGGCAGGCTCACTTATGTAAAGCAAGGCCTTTTTAAGGCAGGTCACTGTGGACATCTGGGCTGCCTCAAAGCAGTGTGAGGCTGAAGAGACAGGCTGATTTGATTTGTGGTTGTAATGTACACCAGCATGTTTTGCAGGGAGAAAGGCCCAGTTTGGATTCTCTGAGCTGGCTGGTGCTCCTTGACATAAAACTTCTTTGAATCCCTGGAGTAACTAGACAGAACTCTGCAGAGTTTCAGCAGATTAGGACACAAAAATTAAACTTCTGGAACTTTCAGGTTGGAACCCTTGCGGGAAAGAAACAATGTCATAAAATGGCCTTGGAGATTGCACAAGCCTCCTTCTGCATCACAGCCTCCAGGCATGTGTCTGCCTAGAGCAAGTTTTCACAGCTCAGTTAAGAATCCTTGAAAATTAGTGTTTTTAATGTGAGTACTAACACAGCTCATACCACGAGATAGCTTAGTACTGGGGAGATGCAGAAGACTCAAAATTAAGAGGAAAAATCAGATAAAAAATACATGCTTGAGCTCAAAAGAAAATGAAGGGTTAGAGCAATGTAACTTGACAGAACTGCTAAAAATTCTTTTTCATTTCCCTCCTTTCAACATTTTTAATTTCCAAACAACACACATCATGGTACTACTATAATCAGCTTGAGGACACAAATAAGAGGGAAAATTAGATTTAATGGAACCTCCTGATCCCAGACTCATGATTTTGACAGGATCAAACCCACATGCAGAATTTCTACCTGAATGTGGGGAAGAAAAAGGGAGAGAAAAAAATGGGGTTCTATTGTTGAATAATGGGGGTGAAGTTCCAAGCAAAAAGCTAAAGAACAAAGCAGTTAAGCAATAAAAGAAATAAACACAGGAATGTAGAAAATAGAAAATTTATTATCTAAGTCCTTGAAGTGGTGGGAACTGAAAAAATGATATCCTTTTTAACGAAGATGTTGCATGATAAGCCAACTACACCTCCAGTTTTGACCAGTTTTGTGGTGAGAATTTGCTCAAACAAACGCCTTTTAGTGTGACCTTTGCACACTAAAATAGTAAAAAATACACCCCAGCTCAGATGCCCCCTGCCCATGAAAAGACCACTACACATGGAGCTTGTGCTATTACTTCTTGGGACACATGTGCCTTTAAAACAAAGCCAGGAAAGGATGAGCCAATAGCGACTTAGCCAAGTAATGACTTAAATGAGACCTGCTAATAGCCTAAGATTATAACCACGTATCTCCTTCTGTGTCCCTCTGTGGACTTGCCACCTAGCTCCCTACCTGGGCAGAAGGAGTAAATAGGTACGTCAGCTCTGTGTGTGGATAGGCTTCTTGCACACTGGGTGAAAGAATGAAACTCTGAGAAGAAAGTATCACCCTTCAGAGGCAGACTAGCCAGTAGAAGGCAAAGCCATGACTCAATGATCTGAAATTTGATTTTTCAAATTGTGCTGTCCCTTAAAACTCCCTCTCTCCTTTGTATCAGTGTTTTGTTCTTTGTTTTGTTTTGCTTTTACTTTCTTTTTTTTTTTAAGGTGTCAAGTACATTAATATTCATGTTTTGTAAAATAGATACATTTTGATTTCTTTTGTGGATACTGCTCTTCCTGCTTAGTAACAGTAAGGCGTGTTAATGACAAGCCTCTCTTTTTCACTTCAGAATTTTCTCTCCTCCCAAAGGGGTACAATTGTTCTGTGCTCTGGTTATGGATTATCTCTGAATTATCAATCTTCAGTGAAGTGCCGCAATAACTGACCTTTTTTTCAGGTTCTGAGCCCCTGGCAGCTCCCTTTAAAGTAAATGTAAGTTGCCAGGGGCTCAGCATTTCAGAATCAGGGCACTTAAATTTGTTGCCTATCTCTGGATTTAAAAACCTGGCTTGAGGTTCACTTTCCTTTTTAACTTTGCTGTATAATCCAACATCAAGGGAAAAGTGACGAAAGCTTACTTGACTACAAGAAAGAAGTCATCCAACTTTTCTGTCTGTTGGAGTTCATTATTAAAGAGACAGTGTGCATTAAAATAACGCCTTTTAATTCAGGCATTTTTTTCTAATATGTTACAGCTATAAATAAGAATTAAGATTATGCAGCTCAGAGGAGTTTTTTTTCCCCTTCTTCTCCAGCTTGTTAACTTTATATTTTTGACACGAGTGCTTGTAAATCTGACATTTGCTCAGACTTGGCCAGGTTTACCTGAAATATTTCTAATGTGACACACCTTTTAATCTGAAGCAGCCTGCCAATCCTGTCAGATCTTAAGTGGGCACTGAACTACTTTCTTAATAAGCAAAAATAAAAAGAGAAAGCTGTACCTACAGGTGTAGTACTGTACCTTGTTCCAGACCACAGATATTAATGAAGCAAGGTCATTTCAAGAAGTAGATACTTGCTCTAAAGCAGCTAATACTGCTGGAAAACAAACACATCAAGAATTACTCTCCTTACACACGGCTTACTGTGATGACATTAATGTTTTCTGACAGCTATTATTCTCCCATATTTTTGGACCATTGTTTTGCCACTGAGTAGTTCGTGACAGGTTTTTAGCTTTAGCAGAATAGTGAACTTGGACCTGAATAGAGGTATACAAACTTTTTGGAACAGATTTTTGGGAAACTGAGTCAGTTGCTGCTGGTATTTCCTTTTTTGAAAGGAGGTATATATGTAGTACTAAAGATGCCACACATTTTATTTCTTCATGAAAATATTTCCAGTAGTGTCATATTTTACCTTGCATTACAAACTAGATAATTTCCTTTCCCTCCATTAAAGAAAAAGATGTGTGCAGTATGAGCTGATGAAGAAGCTACCAAATGTGCAGGTCATCATAGCAGAAGAAAATATGATGGGCTTTCTTTATCAGAGATTTTATACACTAATGGATAGTAAATAACAGGCAAATAGGAAGTAAAACCACCATACAACTAATTTTAAAGTTATCAGGACTTCAGTGATGAATGAAAAAAAATGAGACTGAAAGAAAAAAATAAAAAAGAAATGTCAAGAAAAGTTATAATCTACCTCTTCAGCATCTCTGGAGTACATCCACTAATGCACAAATATCTTATGTATTTCTGGTGGTGGTTAACATTTGTATAACACTAACAAACTGTGAGTACCTCAAACATTTCCCTCATCTCATGGGAAATTCCTGCCTGCAGAACTTCTACTTAACCTAAATGCATCCTAAGTAGGGTGTTGAAAGTACCACTGGGTCACAAGTAACACTGTCTCTTCCCTCTACCAGTCAGTACTTTTATTCTGAGATTATTTTATACACATCCTTTTGAGAATGGACCTCTGCGACTCTACAGAGATAACACCATATATCCCAAGCATTCAATGACATAAATCATGCTGCAGTGAAAGCCATGTAACTAAAATGTTTTAATATTAAGATTTTTTTACTATTGTTATTAATTCCTCTGTATTAAATCATTAAGGCATTTTACTTATTTCTGAATCATCTAGACTCAAAAGTTTTTTTAATGAAAATTTTGATTTTGAAATAAATGTTTAGCAGAAAGGTAGAAAATTAAAAAAAAAAAAACCAGAAATATAAAATAAGAAAATTATATAAGAGCTAGAGAAAGTCTAAGTGCCTGAAGTAACACCCTTTAACAAATAAAAATGTATGTATGTTACTGTTTATGTTAAAACAAGACAACTCGTGTTTCTTTCAGTTCAAGACTATATCCATATTTAGATATCTATATGTAGGTGTCTAAGCTTCCATTATAGGCAATTGAAATGTGTCAAAACAGAAAGCAGAGCTTAGAAACCAGAGCGTCAACTAATCTTTCTCTTTTTACAGAATCAGTGAAAGGTTGAGGTTGGAAGGGAACTCTGGAAGAAAACTTGTCCAAGTCTTCTGCTCAAACAGGGCTACCCAGAGGCAGTTCCAGTACCACATGCAGATGGCCTTTGAAATCTTCAAGGATGAATCCCAGCACCTCCCAGGAAACCTGCTCTATCACCCTCACACACACCCAGAACTACTTTATGTCTACAAGAAACGTCCTGTGTTTCACTTTTTGGCCATTGCCTCTTATTCTGTCACTGGGCAGCACTGAAAACAACCTGGCTCCATTTAATACATTCTATGTATTGGTAAAATCCTCCTGAGCATGCTCTTCTCCAGGCTAAACAGTCACAGATCACTCAGACTTGCCTCCTATGAGAAACGCTCCAGTCTCTTCATCAGCTTTGTAGCTCTTTGTTGGACTTTATATGTCCGTGTGTCCCTTGTATTGAGGAGGTCTGAACTGGACACAGTACTCTGGTTGTGGCCTCACCAGAGCTGAGAAGAGGGCCGGGATCATCTCCCTTGGACTGGCTGGCAACACTTCTCCTGATGCAGCCCAGGATACCATTGGCCCTTGATGTCCACCAGGATACCTTGGCCCTTCTCCACAGACGTGCTTTCCACCTGGGTGGCCCCCAGCATATACTAGTGCTTGAGGTGTTCTTCCCTGCATGCAGGATGTTGCACCTTCCCTTGCTGAATTTCATGAGGTTCCTGTCAGACCATTTCTCCAGCCTGATGAAGTCCCACTGGACGGCAGCATGATTCTCTGATATGTCAGCTATTTCACCCAGTTTGTATCATCAGGAAACTTGCCGAGGGTATGCTCTGGTCCATCATCCAGATCACTAATGAAGATGTTAAACAGGATTAGACCCAGTACTGACACTGGAGTACACCACCAGTTACTGGCCACCAATTAGATTTTGTGTAGCTGATCATCATCATCTGAGCCTGGTCATTCAGACAGTGTTCAATCTGATCATCCAGCCTGCACATCGACATCTTCTCTTTGAGGATCTTACGGGAACAGTGTCAAAGGCCTTACTGAAGTCCAAGTAGACAATATCCACTGCACCCCCCTTGTCAACCACAGCAGTCATTTCATCGTGGAAGCTTGACAAGTTGGTCAGACACACCACAAGATGGTCAAGTATGACAAAGTGAGAAAAGACTTTATCCAGACATCAATAACATTGTCACCTAGAACTCACTAAGTAGAGTAAATATTTGGTTCATTTGTAGAACTGCATACAGATCCTTAGCATGCAGGCAGACGAGACTTGCCTTCGGCTCTGTGGAAATGAGATCCTGCTTTGCCAGACCTTTTTTCCTTTTTGTAGAGATGTTAAACTCAGAGGAACAGTGGCTTTCCCAAAAGACTGTTATATTTCCTCTGGTGACAGCGTTGGATGATTCCCATGCAAGCAGCCTTATATCCCTCCCACTGACTTCTCTATCTCCACCCTTTGAGGTGCACTTTTGTTGCAAAGGTGAATTCTGAAGAGTTGGGGAAGGAAGCAGGTAGGATGAGGAGGGCTTACTGTCTCAGGCTGAGCACTGGGTTCATGGTACAGCCAATGTAAAGGCAGCAAAAGCATGGGGACCTTTCTTTTTCCCAGCTACAAGCAGTGCTTCTATGCCTCTCCAACCGCTTTATGGTGGAGGATAAATCCTTTAGCTTTTTCCAGTCTGAGTAATGGTATAACTATTTTCTTTCTTTCACCTGAAAAATTGGCAAGTCAAATAGAAACATCCTGTGAAATGAATTTAGCTCATGAGCTGTCAATCACCATGCAATATACATAAAGATGGCCTGACTTCACAAAAAAAAAATTAATTTCACTGCATGAATTAATGTAAACAACTTTTCACTACAATTGGTTGTCCATTGTCACATTCTAGAAGAAAGCAGATACTGCTCCTTAAAAGTAAACACAAGTAGTGAATTACATGTATTACATTTATATCCATTTGCACTGCATTATAAGCTCAGGAACAGCTAGACTCAATAAATCTAATCATTCAATAAATCTTAAAAATTGTAATGTAAGAAATATCATGAGATGCAACGCAAAACTCAGATCTATCTTTTGTAGTCTGAAATCTGGATAAAGTGAGCTACCTGAGTGGGAAGATATACAGGAAATAATCTAGAGATTGGCATGAATGTCAGTGTATGCTATCATCCTGGCTGCATAGCAGCAATGACAGCAGAGACTGGGTAGTTTGGGATTAGAAATTCTGTGCAAAGTAGTAGGACAATTAATTCACGTTACAAGTATTGCTGAATTACTTGGCTGCTGAGAAAGATGTAACATGGAGTTGTGCCAGCCTCAGCATTTAAATTAATATCCACACTAACTCAGGAATTAGTTATCTCATATTCATGAAGTCTCACATTTTTGATCTGCACAATGTAAATATATCAACTAAAGATACAGAATTGGAAATATTCATTTGACTTTTATTTTGCCAACCAATTCATTACAGTTTGCAAGCAGATGACTGAAACTTCAAGTAATGCATTAATTAGTCAAATTTCTTTCTTCATAGAATCTATCAAGTTTCATGAAGTGAAAAAGAGCTTAAAGATTATCTATTCCTGCCAATGATTTGCCACAGATAGGGGCACCTTCAACTAGACCAGGTTGCTTGAAGCTTCATCCAACCTGGCTTGCAAACTTCCAGGAATGAGGCATCATTGGAAACACAAAGTAGGGCCATTAACTGAAGATAAAAGGGCTTGACTTTTACTACAAAAACCTACAGAATATTTCACTATTTCCTTCTACAACAATTCTCAAAGAAATAATATCACTTCTAAAACTCATGGTGTTTCATCCAGTAGAAATGCTATTTTAACCATATTGTCTTGAAGCTGAAATATCATTATTCATTGCACACAGCTATTTCCCCCTCTTCTTTTTTCACTGCACAGTCCTATATCTCAGAAGTTTTGCTGTGAACACAAGCATATTTTGATAACTAAAAAAAAAGCATCCTAAGATTCTGAATTTGAAACGTGCTGCTGACGTGTAGCAGTCTATTTTCTATTTACCTTTCTATGTGAAAACTCAATTGGTTTCAGTGGGAATTGTAACTGACAGATTTATAAAATTATCAGAGCACCGACCTCTCTTTTATTCGCATAGCAATATAATATCATACAGATACACATCCAATAAAAGAATTAAGATAGCTGAATATCTTCCCATCTCAGTTTTCAGAGGTTGAATAATTTGAGCTAAATATCATTTGAAATGGCAGCACAAGGAGTCCATATGCTTGCAGTTAACTTGTTAGTTTTACAGCCTTAACTCAGAAAGAATGGAGTCTGCCTAACTTGAGGGAGTTTCAAAGCTTACATTTTCTGCCTAACTTGAGGGAGTTTCAAAGCTTACATTTCAGTTGGACAATTTATTCAATCTCTATATTCTAGTGATCTATGCCACTGTATTTCAATGTTCAAGTCTCTTGACACTTTAGGTTAAACACACCCAAAAACTGAACGCCTAAGATTCCTGTTAAGTAAATATCTCTTAAGAAAAAAAACCCTAACAAAAAGTTTACAGTGGATATGAATAGGTCTTGGTGAAGCTATAGGCTATGTCTTGATTTAAATGCTTTTTTTTCCTTATCCTGTGTTGTGCTGACCTAATTTTTCATGGAAGAAAAAGACAAAACACAAAATCAATTAGATGATAACTCTTTGATGTCTCTTCCCAAAGGAAAAGCAAAAGCTCTCAGGCAAATATTTTAGGAAGAGTCATGATCTAATGCCAGGGGAAATCATCCACTATAAAAATACACCAAAGGGGGAAAGTTTTTGCAGGATAGAAACAATCAGAAAGCAATGATGGAAGTTGAATCAAAATAGCAGTTAAAATGACTACAGTAGTTGAACTCTCAGTACTATCTGTGAACAAATTTTCTAGTAAAATTTATAGTAGATTATTTCAGTTTTGTTATTTGACTGGATTCTGGGTGACTGGATTCTTTTCCTGTCTTCTCTACTTATGACAACAGTTCCCATGGCTGTTCTAGCAGCAAAAGAAGAGCATTAAACCCAACTAACATAAATTTCATACCATGTGTATCTGCTAAATCACAGTTCAGTTTTCACTGCCAGTCAGTCTTAGATATGTAACCACAAATCCTGCGAAATAAACATTTTACTGAGAAAAAAGTGCTTGCTATAGCAGCTATCTAATAGCTTTTCCATATGGGTTCTACAAAAAAAAATCAAAACAAACCAAAAAACCAAAACCACAACAACAACAACAACAAAACAACAAAAGAAAAAGACTTATCTCTTCATCCTAATGGGATTAATGTCTTTGTTTTAGATTCCCTTTCTCCTGAAAAGAGTGTCCTAATGGTAAAATAGAATGAGAGTCTGAGAACCAAAAACTTGGGTAACTGGTCCTCTTAACCTGCCTTTGGTGGTCAGTTGACTTAAAAATACTACACAGTGTACCTCTGGCAGAAGGAAAATAAAAAAGCCCAAAATTGAACATGATTGTATTCAGATCTGTGCTTTATCTATATGGGATGGACGCTTTGTAAAATCCATTTTTGCCCTCTGCATCATTCTTTGTGTTACCCTGACCAGGCATGAAAAAACCAGTATGGAATGCCTGGGACAGCAGCTTAAATTAAAACAGATTTTCTGGCTTTCAGAAAGGCATACTTAATTTTTCTACAAAAAATGTATCTTCATCATCTGCAGAACAGTCAACTGATGGACTCACAAAATGCATGAAAATAAGATGTATCATTTGCAAATAACCAAGTCCAGCACTGGGAAATCTTCACTATGAGCAACCAGATGGAGTCATGTGCCAGAATTACACAATTTGTTTGCTAAATTATGGTGACTGTGACTCATACTAACTAAACACTTCTATGGTATTATATCTATTGTTTCAGTTTGGTTAATTTGGCATTAGGTGAATGACTCTATGCTATTGTTTAGCTTAGACTATAAAATTGCAGGCACAAGGTCACCTTCAAAAATTGTTTTCAGCCTGACCATGTTGCTGTTTTATTCACTTGTCAACAGCATCTGGTAAGCATGCACTATATATTGCTAATTCAACTCCAAGACCTAAAATTAGTCAAAGTTCTAGAAGGAGCATGAAAGCAGGTGGTAAAACAGTGAATTTGACTAGTCTGATCAGCTGAATATGCCTTGGAACTATTCCTGGCTCAAACCCACCCTGTTCTGATTAGTACTATTAGGCACAGTCACGATGAATTGATCTATCCTCTTTTGCGGACATCATCCATCCTCCCTCCTCTGGAGTCCACACATCCTCAAGAGAATGACGTCCATAACTTAGCAATACGTTATACCATTAAAAAAACCAACCCATAACAGCAGTAAAACTTACTCTCAATTTTGTTTTCTAAACTTGTCTGAGACTACAGAGACTTCTTTGAGCTATATAGGACTTGGATAAATTTAGCTTAACATCTAAGAAAGCATTTTAAAACTCTAATTCTTGAATGTTTTTCTTTCATTTTATTTGGCTTAGAAAATTAAAACATTCAGACTGTTTTACTGAGCCAAAAGTGTTCCGCACACTTTTATCTCATCGCATTTTATACACAGTTTTCTAATGTCAGGATTATTAGGAAGAGCTTACCTTTATGTAAAATAGCAAAGATAGTACTTTCAAACAATTAAGGATCTCAGTCAAACATTGGTATTTACTTCAGCAGGCTACACCCAGTGACATCTGCTTCTATGGTTGTACACTGAGAAAAGCAAAGAAGAAAAGATCCAGCCTTCAGGAAATCCTGATCATCAGACTCTGTGTGGCAAGGCAAAATCCAAAAGGCTGTGCAAAATTCCTCCCATATCTGAAAGACATCTGGCTATAATTTTCCACACGGCTTCCAAGGACAGCATATTTTAGGTCTCTTTTCTACCCCCATAAAAAATTGGAAAATCCGTCCACAACACTTTTTGGTGCTTAATGGTTAAATATTTAACCTGAACTCCTTTAGTAATAACAGTTTTAATCAGTTTATCTACCTGCATCTTGAGTAAAACCACAGATATAAGGAGAATAAGCTACAAAGAACAAGAAATCTTCTACAGAAAAATTGGCCTCTGACAGATATCACATATGAAAGGTAATGAAATTGTTGCTCCTGAGGCACTTCAGGCTACAGAGAGACTGCATGGGAATTCAGTCTAAGCAAAAAATTACCAACAGAGATATCATGATTAGCATAATTTATGTTCTTAACAAAGACTGAAACTTCTTTCAAATTATCTAACAGCAATTTTCTATTTTGCAGAACCTGTCTGAGATTATCCAAAACTTTTCAGAAAAGCAGTTTGCTATTTCCAACTTGTGTCCGGTGGCACTTATGAAAATAGAACTTTTAGGTTTGTGATGAGTTGTGAATTAGTTATTTAAGTTACCGTGTTCAGGTAGAATGGAACCATTAATGCTGGAGGTGCTTGCCACACTTCAATCCTTTCACCATTTTTAGTGACAACCCCTTCACTGTTGCTCAGAAACAATATCAGAGTATTCAAAGGCAAAGTTACATGAAAAACATTATATTAAAAACTAATTCACTACTAATTAAATACTACACAGCACTTTTGTATCTAGATTTATCAGAAAGGTGTTTTACTATCTTACTCTGGAAGCAGCTCGGGGAAGGGATTGCAATCTAAGGGACAGAGTTCATGCTATATCTCTCGTGCTATATCTCACAGTCAAACATCTCAAACATACTCAAAACTTCTTTCTTCTTATTGTCTCTTCTCTTCAGGCTCAAAGAACCTGGAGGGTTCAAAGCACCGTCATTGATCCTCTCTACTTATTTGTACAGGAGAGAAATCAAGGCTGACCACGGAGGTTATCCACATTCACCTTCAATTCATGCTCAGTGGGAATCCCTGTCTTCCTCATATTGCAGAGTTATAAGGATTACGAATTTTAATTTTAAGGGGATTCATTTTAGGAAAAGAGGTCTTAATCATATTTAAAGAGTAAATATATCTCTGGCAACTTTGTGATAGGAAAAGAAAATAGTTTTTTGAGAAGATCACACAAACATGTTCTGAAATAGAATTTCTTTAAAATCTGCAGTGAGCCTTTATCAAGAGAAGGAATCTTTTCTCAAGGCATTAAGAAAGCTATTTTGCTAAATTTGTTTTCAACTCATTTACATGTAGACAGAAAAATAAACAAATACTACTTTTTGTTACTTCAGATTCACCTGTTTTTCTGTTTCTTTTTAAGTTATTGCCGTAATTATTTTTGTCTCTTTCTGACCAAAGTGACTATGGCTGTGTAAAGGCTGACCCTGCCTCCTGGAGCTGCTTTCTCTGAGGCTGTGGCACTGGAGTCCCACTCGATTAGCCACCCTGGGCATGATCCTGCCCACCACCCACCGTCAGATGTCCTGTCCAGGTCTTGCCTGCCCCCAGGGGTATGGGGCTAGGGCTGCTAGTCTTTTGGAAAAATTTCACTTGGAATGTGTCGAGGCTGTGTAAACCAGTGATCCTCCTAAAATCATTTTAACAGTCAAGCAGCATGGTGCCCTGGAAGAGGGTTTCATACAGGAGGGAAGGCATTTGTTTTCAGGCCTCCTTACTAACCAAGGTCATCCAGCTGAGATGAGATGGGGGAGACCATTCAAGCTGACCCCACAGAAAAGATTCTGTGTCCAGACCAGCTGACTGGCCATGTGGAGATCCCCAAGCAGCAGAAACAGGAGTTACACATGGGTTCCTAGAGCCAAATATCTTCAGTCCTAAGCACGGGTTTCAGAGTGCTGTGGATCTCCCAAAAGAACACATGTAGCTTGGAGGTTGTACTTGGAGGTCTCTTTTCTCCTTGCATATGACCAACCCCAGACTCATCTGTGTTGGGCAGATTCAGGCAGCTCCAGAGCCACCACTGGCCAAAGCTGAGCCCAGCAGCCATGCTGGTGACACCTCTGGAAAAATATACTTAAGACAGAAAACACCGAACAGAGGAGGAGTGAACAAAACGTGAGAGAAACAGCAGTGAAAACACTGAGGTCAGGGAGGAAGGAGGGGAGGAGGTTGCTCCAGGCACTGGAATAGGCATTCCCTGTGGAGAGCCTGCGGAAGAGGATGTTGCTCCTGAAAGACTGCGTCCTGTGGGAAGGAGCCCCACCGGAGCAGGGTAAAGAGTGAGGAAGAAGAAAGAGTAGAGGCAAACTGTATGGAGACTGACCACAAGCACACAGTCAGCAGCTCAGGGAGAAGGGGAAGCTGAAAATGAAAATGACCAGAGGGAAAACGGCTGGAGGAAGATGAGTGAGGGAGCAGCTGGTTGGGAATTTGGTGATAGCCAAGACTAAACAGCCACAACAAGCAATAAGTTTCTGCCCCAGCAGCGTTAGGTTTGGGAGAAGATAGAGTTTGAGAGTTCACTGCATTATTGTGTGTTATTCTGCTATGAAATATTTTGATATACCATTACCTGAAGACATTTAAGATTAAATAAATACTCAATGAAACCAATGGGGTGCTGCCCTGAGTTTGCAGTTCTTCGATGTTTTCATTTTCTGTAAAAGTTTCTCACGCACTTTCTGTAAACATGGCCGTGTTTTGTTAACCATCTTTATTGTTTTTCATTCCATTCTCCTAGGCGGACATGTTTGATGGATTTTTCCTTTGACCAGTGTGATTGAGGGGTGGTAATTTCTCCCTCCAATCCACGGTGGTTTTTAAGAACATATATAATAAAGCTCGGGGTCTCTGACCCCGGCTCTTTTTCTTGCTTCTCTCCTGACAAAGTGTCTGCGTGGTTCTTTCGTGTCCAAGTGCGACAGTGGGGTTTTTTCTACTACATTTAGTAAGAGTAAATGGCCTTTGTTTTGAGTTTATTCCTTCCTTCTCTCTCCCTCCCTCTATGAAACTAAACTGAATATCTTAGCAGCTCCTGCCAGACTTTGTTACATTTACCAGATTTTTGAGGCTGTAATAAGCTCACTGCAATTCTTGGAGGCTCTACTAAGCCATTTCATTTTTAAAACTGAAAACTTAGAAGAGATTTTCCTTTCCACAAAGTAACTCATAAATCTAAAGGCTGGAGACCTCTACCAGTGATTGCGACCCTTGTAACCTTAAAATACAGTTTTACTTTAGAGGATCTAAACTGCAAGGTGTTCCTGATTAGAGAATAATTCACTTCATAGGTTCAGTTACCGGACAGCAGGTAGAAATTAACACTGTTATGGTTTGGTTGTGTATAGAGCTTAAAATGGGAACACAGAAACATCAGTATTTCAAAGATTCCAAAATTTGTTAAAAGATCAAAGCAACTAACATTTGAGAAAAAAACTCACCCAAACCCAAACACAAAACTAACCAACCCAGACCAAACCCCAATAATGTTTGTAAGGGAATTAGAAGAAACTTTTTCATACAGAAGATGTTTATAAAATATCCTTTTCAAAAAATGGCTATTGATCCATATCAGTGTTTGTTTGCTAGAGTGGTAGCAATCCCTTGCTTAAGGGCAGGTTATTTGTAAAGAGAAGATAAACTAGTTTCAAGTCCTGTTGCTGTAGTTGAATGACAACCCATCCCTATGTGAGGAGAGCTGATGAGGATGGTTACACATGTGCATGGTCCAAAACCCCTGCAGAATGGCAAGCTATTTAGAGAGAGAAGATGAGATTTTCCCCAAAGTCAGGGGTCATACCTTCCTGCCATGGGGAGACAATGGCTGTGTTTTATGCTTTTCTGAAAATCCCAAACACAGCACAAAAACCTGTGAAAACTGCTTGCTTATGTTCTTCACTTTTGTAATTAATGAGCTAGAGGTATGGGAAATAAACTTTGAAGACCTACTTGTTCCTTTTCGTCTTTGCAACCATTCATATCAGAGTGCAAATCAATCTTCTCTGAAAATCCCAGTAGGTTCCCAGTGACTGCAGCTACTGTCCCACCAAAGGTCAAGCACCAGATATCTGGTTAACACTGCCGTTTGACAATTCTGGTATAAAACATACATTTATACAAAACTGACTGACCTGAGTTCCTTAGTAAAGAAGGAGGAAGGAAATGATTTCTTTGTTTTACAGTCGCAAAGCATCATCAGATGTTTCCACTTCCTTCTTCAGAGTGAAATTCTTTAAGTTATGTTTTTGTTGGAAAATATTTGGACAACTCAGTTTGTCCGGTAAGGTCTTTGTGGTACAAAACTCTAGTTCAGGCTTTCTCCATGAGCTCTCTGTGATGAGCATGTAATAGATTTTGCCATAGACCACACTGGCATGTGCTAGCAGAAAGCCATGTGGAGCTCCTCACTCTGTGCTCCTCATCCACCCCAGGACACCAGACAGATTGCAAGCGTATTCAACAGCAGCAATTTTACTTATGAAATGGGTAAGAAGCATAAAGGGGCAGTTGAAGGCACCTTGAAGCATGCAGAAGTTCTGCCTGTGTCTGCTGCAAAACTAACTAGCAGATGTCCTCTGGTGACTGTAATAGGGTCCCTCCATCCCTGTCAAAGTTCCTAGCAAAAATTGCTGAAAATAAGCTCTTCTTAGGGGGTAAGTTGTTGCTAACGCAGGAAGGTGTAATTTCCACCTTTCAGCATCATCTTTATTGACTTTCTTTTTTCCCTGTACTCAGATGGATTAACATTATACAGTCTCGCATATATCTTAAAAAAACCCAACTCAGCAGGCTGCCAGAATGATTTGAAATTGCAACTTATATTCATAGCACAATGATATGTGAAAAGTGAGTTTATGTGTCTTTTTCATAAAGTTCTTTTCAGTTAATGAGCTAAATGGATGGGAAAGAAAACTTTGAGATGTCCTTGTGTCTATTCGAGCATCAGTCAACATCAGTCTTAAAAAGACGCAACCCTAGAATTTGTAATGGTCTCCCATCTCAACTGAGTAAGACATTTTTCTAACATAATCTGATTTCAGGTTCTGAATATTGGAGTTAGGAATAGTGTAAGGTCTATTAATAAAGGTTTTCTATTTAACTTTCAGGTAGACGAAGCCATTTCTGATGGGTTTTTTTGGGGTATATTAATCTTTCAAGGTTTCTAATGACAGTAATTTGCATTTATATCATAACTCCCCTACAACAAGGGGAGTACCAAACAGACTTTAAAAATTAGTTTACAAACGCAGGACATAAATTCTCAATACATCACTCTGCAAAGCTCCATAGACTTTTAAAGGTTTCTCATATTCAGGTCAGTCAGACCAGAAATAGGATCAAGACCAAAAGATACCCTGCCCCATATGAGGAGCATCTTTGACTTAAGGACTATATAGTTGCCCTCACACATCCATACAGAACTCAAGAAGCATTTGGACAATGCTCTCAGGCACATGGTGTGAGTCTCGGGAACGGTCCAGTGTAGGAACAGGAGTTGGACTGTATATGTTCAGTAGATCTCAAAGGAACAATTTCTGATATGATCAGATTTTTCTATAAACTATTAGATTTTATTTAACTAAATTTTCATTTGGTGAAAAAAAATTCAGGAGAAAGAATTAGTGCTATGGAAGATAATACGTGGTGACTGAAGGGAAGAAGTGCAGGAGGTTTTTTTCACAATACTCAACAATACCATTCACTGGTTTATATTAAAACCGTAAAGTAAAATATCTTTTTGCATGTGAAAATAATGTTAATAAGAATGTAATTCAGAAGCTGTGATAGTATCTAAAAGACTAGGTGACCCTTAGTCTTGTTAAGAAGTCAGACATCAGAGAACATGGTTAAGCAGGATTTTCATAGTTCGCCTCTCTCAGAAGAAGCACAATAAGAAGCACAATAATTATTTTCAGGTATCATAAATGTACATTTTGGCTTATATTTCTCATGGAAATAGGAAAATAATAAAAAAGATTAATTGAAAACAATACGCAGTTATCACAATTTTACACTAAATAATTTTTCATGCTGTCCTGTCTTTGGTCTGAAGAAATTGCAGAAATATCGCCATTTAAAGCTTAGAATAGAAAAGCTTTATAGTTGTTGATCAATTTGTTCTTATTGTTTCCTTATTGTTCAAAGATATGTATTTGACTAGGTTTTTAATTGGAAAGATTTTTAACTTTTATGTTATGCTAGTATCATAATTAAAACTGTTTATATCATTGTAATTGCGTGCTAGCATGTATGAAACATTTATATATTCTTTAGGCAATGAATGCTTATATCTATCATGAATTAGAAATTTCATCCCACATACATATTTAGATGCAAACACAATCAAGCTGCCTTTAATGTTAATATAAGCATTGCTGAATATGAGGTAGTTGGTTTTAACAAACATTTTACTGCAATATCCCTAGGTCTAGCAGAGACAGTGGTGCGAGAAGGAATCAGATACTCGGCTCCCAGTGAGCTTTGCAGCTTCTGCAGTCCAGTTCAGACAAGTGCCGAAACATCTGATAGTGCTTCTGCGATTCTACAAATCTGACTGTGTTTGTGAGCTAATTCTTCTCACTGTGCTGAAGCGTTAAGCAAAAAGATAACATGAAGGAGAAACCCTACATGGAACATCTAGAATGCCTGTATTCCAGAAAAAAGTTTCTCTCTGTAGGGCATACTTCACATGCATATACTTGTTTGAATACACACACATGTACATGTATAATCTCTTTATATATTTGTAGATATGTCAGGTTTTTAAGACAGTACTGGACCTGCTTTCATCACCCCACAGAGCATGATATAGAGTTCCTGAGGATTTGCCAAGCAGAAACACTAAGCAGTTCCTGGCAGGCACTGCCCAGTGTAACCTATGACACCTGCTCCAGAATTCTAAACTAGCTTAGATGCGCCTGGTGAAGAGAGCTCCATATCTGCCCTACTTCATAGCATGAGTGTACCGACCTATTAAATTAGCATAGAAAACATAACACAGTTATGTTTAAATACAGATTAGTCTTCTTCCTTAGTCTTCTAAGAAGACCATTCTAGGACTTCCTAATTTTATACTGAATTTTTACCCTTTCTCCTTTCTACATTAATAAAGTCCCCAAAAATTATCCTAGGCAATTAGTCATATGGTGTGCAACTGCATAAAGAAGTATAGTAACTTTGTTTTTCTTAAGAAAAGTGCAATGATAAAAAGCTTGTAGGAAAAAATATTTTATTTATGAATGTGTCTTACTTATCTTATTCCTCTGCTACAGAAACATACGGTGTCAACTATCATTCAAGATGTCTGCTTCTAAAAAAAATCCTTGTTTTAAAAGATACCATCTATCGATCCTCAAATTTCTCTTCAGTCACCATGGGTTTAAACATTCTTAAAGAAAACTTTGGTGAAGCATTGGAAAGGCTTTTCCACTAAAAAATGTTGTTAAAAGGACATAACACTGTAGGAGTTCAGACTCACCAATTCAGGAGAGCACAACTGATTTACACTGTTTTTTGGTGTTGCTTTTCATTTTGTATTATAAAGAAAGATTAATATTCTCAGCGTTTTTGGCAATTTCACACAAAATTATTTTTTTAATTATTACTCAGTCTGTATGCTTCTGTGACTTTTGACAAAATGCTTGCCTTGTGGCTGTGCCTCTTAAGAAAACCTAGCAGAAAGTTATTGTGACAGGGCATCTTAGCTAGACGTTATGGGGATGACAATTTCTTGTTAATGAAGTGGAATAAGCTACCCAGTCTCTTTGTCCTCCTCTTTTTCATGCAATTTGGGTATTTCAAAAAAATTCAAACGAATTTGTTTGCAAGATCCTTCTCACTGATGCATAATTGATGATACAGACCCAAGAAATAAAATTAAGATAGGAGAAATCATTCAGAGCAAGGATCAGATAAAAGGTAGTAGACATAGCCAGAGAGTTACTTCACTCTCACTAACTTAATAATTAAGATAAGTAACACAGAGTGAGAAAATAGGGAAACTATTTTCTAATAGGGAAAATAGGATAACTTCTTTAAAGTAATACAGTCACTGAGTATACAGGATAGCCAGGTCCAGGGAATGCTGGTTTAAGAGGGACGACTCTCTTTTCAGGCGGGGGCTCTTCCAGGTCTATGAACAACACAGACATTTTCCTTTTTCTACTCCTTATTATTGCACAAATATTTGTTCTATTCAGACTGTAATTTCTAGAACAGCCTCGTCTTCAAAAATATGTGCTGTTTTCATTCATTTTTTTTCTATTTTTCTCCTCAATTAATGGATCAAAAACAGAAATCTTCATTTCTTAGGATTAATTTTTTAATTTCACATTGTATTATCTATTTATTTTAAAAAATCAACTTCAGAAAGCATGCCACATTCTGTTTATAAAAATAAATGGGCAAAGAACATTATATTACTACCTGCAGAGCTCTAACATAAATAGAGAAAATGGTCAGGGTTTTTTCAAACAAGCTTCTTGTAATTCACTGTAATATCCCACCTCTCCACCTTCCTCTTTCAGGTGGCATTCATTACAGATATAGCATTATTAGCAATAAGAGTCTAATGAGACATTATTTTTTAAATATGTAAATTGAAAAATGTCCAGGACATTTGATTAATGTCTTTAACACTCATAATCATACTTACATTTGAAAAATCTAGCTACCTGTTTTATGTCTGTTTCAATTTTAGTATCTGCTGTAATTAAGTTAAATAATAATCAGTTTGCTAAATCCTGCAGTTGCTTCCTAGTCCTCCTGCTTCAAGAACACCTGGAGGTGAGCCTGCAGTAAGCATAATATACATAGTTGTTACTATCAAAATTGACTACACTTCTGTAGTGTTGAGTGGTCATTTACAAGCAACGTGTAAGGGTTTTTTTCAGTGATTTATCCTCTTTACACATACTATGCATTTTTATGTTCTGCTATTTCACTTTAATACAGCCATTATCAAGTCTATCATACCCAAGACACTTTTTTGTGAATAATACTTTTCTTTCCTTATATAGAATTGTTGAAAGGATGAGATGACCAGTATGTTATGAAGTAGCAATAAATGTGAAAACTGTAACTGGAATAAAGAACTGGTGTTCAGAGTAACAAAGTATGAAAGTGTACTTTAAAACCTTCACTTATTGCTCTCTGCTGTCAGAACAAATTTAACCAAATATTTTTCTGATCTTCTATACTGACGGCAAAATCTTTAGAGCTGAATGTGGAAATAAAAGTTGTTAAAATAAAGGTAACCACCATGAGGTGAGTAAATACAGACTCTGTTTCCAACATGCAGCACCAGTCTTAGCAAGAGCCAAGAAAAATTCTCCTTCAAGTGCTCTCATCCTTGAATACTGGTGCCCCACTGAAACTGCCAGGGAAGCAGGTCGTTGCCTTCCCAGTCGGGCCTCAAATCAGCCCAGTCTCAAAAGGATAAATGACTACTGTCTTTTCCGAGGAACGACAGCAACAAAGGAAAGCTTAAAAGGCTATTCACAAGCATTTTTTTAGGCACCAAGGACTGAGAGGCCTGTTGGCTAGACAGGGTACAAAAGACAGCCACTAGGCCATTGATTAACTCTGATTTGTTTGAGAAATTATTACCCTTTACCGAGAACTACTCCCGCCCCTTCCCTGGAAAACTGTGGCTCATTTTTTTAAATAGCATGTCCAATTGAAATGCATCTGAAGGAATGGCAAAAAGGATTATGAACTTTCTGCTAAACTCAGATTTTTGGGGGATCACCCTAGTTTCCCTAATAATGAGTCACTTAGATCTGTGACATGAAAATTTTGTAACATACTTGGTGGGATCAGGGAAAAAAGCTTTTAATGCATCTGCAAATTCATCCTAAACCATTCATGAAACCTGGCCATGTGCAAGGTTAGAAAAAACTTGGCAATCATGACAGGAGATAACTTGATAACCTTTATCATGTATTTCAATCAGCTGTGTGGGAAAAACGGTATGTCTCAAGCTATATGCAGGAGTCAGACCTTGGATACCCTTCCATAAAATAACTTAATATGAAAACTGAACTTTGACTTGCTGCCAGCAAACATAAAACAAGTTATCAATAGTCACAAAGGGCATCTTCTGGTATCATAGAAGTGATCACCATAAGAAAGTCAGCAACAACCAAGTTATCAGACCAGTATCTGAGATGACAATTTTCCCTCCGCGTTTCAAAGAGGAAGTAAACATAGTGATTGTGCAGGTTAAAACAAATAACTAAAACCTGGTGTTTTATGCAAAAAAAAATCTCTGCATACTTAATTCAAGCGCAGTGCCTTGCTTAAAGAAACGTGAGTTTGCGAAAGCTCAGGGCTGACAGGACTCGGTCTGGGACACAACATGGGATCAGCACATCTGGCGTATTTGCTGACTTCCATGCCACTGCCTGGCATTTGTGGCCCTGAGCAAAGGGGGTTGATTGAGATACTCATTTCTGCTGTTTGCTGCTGCTTGCCCTGCGTAGTGAAGGTAATGCAGCAGTTTCAGGACATCTGCACAGGAATGGTCTGGCTGGAATATTTGTTTCCAGCAAGGCAGCCTATCTCTACCTGCTGTCATCTCATACACGGAATTAAAGGGAACAAGAGTGGAAAGGAGACAGTATGGAGTCTCTGCTTTTGACTGTTTATTTACATTTTGCCAAAGGGATACTGCTATAATGCTGCCCAAACATTACTCTAAAACTCCCTCTGAATAATTGCAGAGATACTCTTTTTTTAGGAAACCTGTGGTTACACCTGCACATCCTGTAACTCACCCCTGTGTGTCTTATGCTTTGAAGTTTTCTCATGGAATAATGAAATGATCTGCTGTTCCACCAGAAAACCTGGATAGTTGTGATGGCTGTCCATTTCAGCTGTTCCTGCGTGTTCAGCCACAGTTCTCCCTCATTAAGCATTCAAATCACAACCATATGTTACGGCTGGCTGCTCCTGGGAAGATGACAAGAGTGGGAACCAGCTCAGAAAGCAAACCCTTCTCCACTTCACTGGGTTTGCCCAGGCCAGCACTGGATTAAGGAGAGGAGAACCTTCATTATGCCAAGGTGCCAGGATGCTGCCACCTATATTACACATTAACAACATTTTGACATTTCCTATTGGGCATTTATTTGCCAATGTCTCTCCCAAACAGTACTTCGTAGACAATGCCAAAAATAATGTACACCCTCTAAAAACTGGCTTGCACAATTTATATACACAGGCCTTCATTTGCCTATGAAAAGTCAGCTGTTTCACACATGTGAAAGGGAATACTGGGTGTGGTGGGCAGCAAACATGAAGTTCTTACAGCAGCTAGACTTTTAGGCTGGCTATATTAGCATTAACAAGGGGTCTGTGAGTAGGAGTACAGACACCTGAAAGAGCTAAAGATGTAATTTGTACATGAAACAGTTGTAATATGGTAGCAGAGACCGGGGTACTGCCACAATTGCACTCCATGCTTTAGAAATGCAATGAAGAACATAACACAATCTGGAACTCCTATGACCAGCAATGCTCCCATTTAATCTAAAGCAGCATGCAGAGCCTCTCTTTACCCCTCTCCCTGGAAGGAGCTTATACGAAAGGCTTTGTGAAAGGATGTCTTGTACAGCATTTTTCAGGTGTAATGCTACAGTCCTTTCAAATACGGGATCATGTTTTCCTACTGTAAAATAGCTGCAGTGTTGTCAGCTCCCACAACTTATAGGTTGGTGTATTTTAAAAGCCTCAACTGTGGTAATTTTGTCTTGCTTGAGAATTTTAGTGTCTATATAAAAAGGAACTAAGATTTTTATTCATATGGCAGCAGAGTATGCATGTGTGTATGTGACCCTAATACAGCCTAAGTACACCAGTAAATAAGACTGATGAAATTTTATCTGCTAGATGGTACCGCAGGTTTTGAGTGTTCAGGTTTGAATAGCCCCATAGCCATCCTTGTTTACCCAATCAGTCCAAGTTTTGCAGCTCTCAAATGTAATAAGTAGGGCTGAAATACTCTTTTGTACAGCTTCCTCATATCAAAAAAGCAAGAAATGCTATGGTGATAACTTTTAAAGCTGAGTTACTACAATGCTTAACAAGTCACACACAGGAAAACACCTCAGAGGTAACACCAAATGCAAAGTAAACCTGAATGGATGGATGAATGAATGAATGAGCACAGCTTTCTGCAGCCCTTGGATAATTTTTACTACTTGTGAAAACCATGTGGATTTAATAGCTGGACTTGCTGTTAAACTACATTATATTACATTCAACATGTAGCAAAAGAAAAGTATTGAACAGAAAAATTAGTAATTTATGTTTGGCACAACTATCAAATGTGTATCAAAATGACTGCTCTTCAGCTGTGAAAATTGCCTCACTTTCATCAAACAATGCAAAATGAGTGACATTAACACATTTAAAAAAATGCCACTGTGTTTAGGTTTTTCATAGAGGAATAAACCCAAGGATTATTATTACTGTTATTAATATTATTAAAACCAAAAATATTATTTCTTTTGAATAGTTGATATTTTTCTATATGTAAATGCATTTGCTAACATCATATGAACTTCATTTTAGGAAATGCCTTATTTTGCAGGTTATATCTTTATCTCTTGAATACACGGGTTCACATGCCCAAAGGACCTGGCTGCCCGTAGCCCAGCTGCTTCTCAGATTCCCTCAAGTCATCCATGAAGCTTGCAGGCACAAGTGCAGGCTCAGCCTCAAGTCTCTTTGACAGAAGTCAAGGCATTACAGTACCTGAGCCACAGCCATGGCCACAAGGCAGCTTTCAAAAGAGAAAATTCCCTGACCTGTGCTCCTTGCAAAAAGAAACAAGGAGGTCAGTTTTTCTATCAGCAGAATACTCAGCCTGGAAATTTTAGGTGAAAGGACTCTTTTATTGTGATAAACAATGTCATTAAACATACACAGGCAAGGTTATCCCTCCAGTACACATCAGTTGTACTGTGATGAAGACAGTCTGCTCTATTCTACTTCCAAATTTCAGAGAATGGCATCTCCCCTTTTTTTTTAGGAATTAATCTTTTCTTGGTTTCATATTCTGTGCAACTGCATTAAGCCACAGCACATCAGAATTTCATTCTCCTGCTATTTTCAATCCCACAGTATTTCAGAACAATACAAACCTTGTGTAGCTTCAACCTAACTTTAAGTTGTCTAAGAGATGATGCACCACTTCGTCTTTCATGAGGAAACGCATATTATAAAATTGCATGATATATTTTGGCTCCAGACAGTATATTTTAAATGAGCTTGCCTGGAAGGAAGCCAAGGAAGGAGAACGTATAAACTGACAGTGTGTGATGCTGGTGCTATTTCATTGAAGGATATTTTTTGGACATTACATGAAGCCTGAAATCCTCCTCCTTGCCAAAAGAAGTGATAGCTGCAGACAATTGACTGCAAACAGTCACCCTTCTCTTTCCATTTTTATGTAAGCATTAACAGTGGTCTAAAAATAAAGCACAAGAGGGTGTCATTCAAATGTGCGTTTGCCCATTTTTTCTCAGAATTGATATTCTCTGTAAGAGAACTCATGGTTGAACCCTTAATTATGACCATATGATTCCTGAGACAGAAAAATTTTATTTGAAAAGAATCATTCCATTGGCAAGAATAGAATGTAAAGTGATAAGTAGTAGAGATCATATACATCGATGCTTATCTGTGTAGTGATATTCCTGTTGGTACCTCAGGTGTTCCACAACATTAAAAAGCAAAGTTAGCATCAAATATATTAATTATGGGTTGAAATGAAAAAAAAAGAAAAGCGCAGAGTTTTGTTGTAGCCTTTGGGAAAAGCTCATAAATTCCTAAAATAGGTTAAAGATGCACTCAGCTGGTGAATTTTTGAGTCCTGTAAGCTCATTGCATTTTGAAAACTAAGAAACAATGCTATGTATTAATCACAACCCCTCTCTTTTGCTCTCTTTCCCTTTTCAATGTATTAATATCTGTAGGATTGCACAGAAAAGGATCCAAAGGCATCACAGTCTCTCAGACTCAGATGAGTCTGACCCTTATTTTGGGACCCTCTCCAAGCACAGCTGTGAGCTTCATGAAGTTTAATATATCCACAGTCAGGCAAAAGGTTATACACGTAATCTACCAAAAATTGAGGTGTTTTAAATATCGATTTGTTTCCCTTAGGGTTACTTCACATGACCAAATGAAGAGATTAAATGGGCAGATGACCTGTGAGATCAAATTACCCTTGTCTTGTTGAATTCTCAAAGCATGAATTATCTACATTGGCACTATTTCACTGTCCATGATCCTTTATTTCAGATTATTGCTATACTGTCTGGAAAATTATGATCAAACTTGCCTACAAGTGCAGGTTCAAAGCACCAAACAGAATCTTCTCTTTAGACTATTACTATACAAGACAATATTTCACAGTCATTCTTGAGGAATGGAGTTTACTTTCTTTTTAACAAGATAATTGATTACTACAGTCAGAAAATTTTATCAGCTAGTCTAAATGTTTAGTAAATAAGAAACTATCAATCTACAAATATCATGTTACCCTCCTTCAAGTACCAAAATCAAGCTCATTATTTTTGCTTTGCAGAGGAAACAGAACTGGAACATGATATTATTGCCCTCAGTGTCAAGAATCCCACTGATACAGTCCGCTAGAAAGGAGGATCAAGCCTGAACAACAATTGCCAGCACTGTCCAATAATTACACTGTCATTTAGTGTGACTGAGAAGATCCAGGCCTTAATTTGCAGTTGCTCATAATTCTCCAAACCTTTGTTATACAGTCAGCTTTGTGTTGAGTCACAGATGTCAATCTCTTACGTTATGATGCTAAAAGAAATCCCCTTCACCAGTTTGTGTTAAATGGCACAAGAATGCAGCTAAGCATATGGGGTTTTTTAAGACAAGAAAAAAAAATTATAATTTTTCATCATTTTAATTATACATAGAACAAATAGGCTGCAGTTTAATTTTTACCTGGAGACAAAGAAACACAGAATAAGCTGAGTTGGAAAGGACCGACAAGGATCATCACCTGGCCCTGCACAGCACATCCTCAGAATCACACCATGTGCCTGAGAGTATTGTCCAAGCACTTCTCCAACTCTGTCAGGCTGGTGCTATGACAACTTCCCTGTTCCAGTGCCCAGGCATTCTCTGGGTGAAAAAACATTCACTAATATCCAACCCAAACCTCCTTCAGGCCATTCCCTTGGCTCCTGTCACTGTCACCACAGAGAAGAAATCAGTGCCTGCCCCTCCTCTTCCCATCACAAGGACGTTGTAACTGCAATGAGGTCTCCCCTCAGTCTCCTCTTCTCCAGGCTGAACAGACCAAGTGACCTCAGCCACTCCTCATATGGCTTCACCTCAAGGCCCTTCACCGTCTTCATTACCCCCCTTTGGACACTCTCTAAGGGCTTTATGTCTTTCTTATACTGTGGCACCCAGAGCTGCCCCCAGCACTCGAGGTGAGGCCGCCCCAGTGCAGAGCAGAGCAGGACAATCCCCTCCCTTGCCTGGCTGGTGATGCTGGGCCTGATGCCCCCCAGGACACGAGTGGCCCTCCTGGCTGCCAGGGCACTGCACACAGGAATCCGTGTTCAGCTTGGATCCCCAGGTCTCTTTCTGTGGCACTGCTTTCCAGCATCTCATTACCTACTCTGTCCATACATTCAGGATTACCCCATTCCAGATGCAGAATCCAGCACTTTCCCTTTGTTGAACTTCATGTGGTTGATGATTGCCCAACTCTCTAATTTTTCAAGGTCTCTCTGCAGGGCCTCTCTTCCTTCAAGGGGCTTGAAAACTCCTCCCAATGTAGTGTCGTTGGCAAACTTGCCTAGTATCCCGTCTAGTCCTACATCCAAGTAATTTATGAACATGTTGAAGAGCACAGGGTCAAGGATGGCAGAACCAGTGACACGTCTCCAGCATGATGTCAGCCCATTCACTGCAGCCCTTTGTGCCCGTGTTCTCACCCATCACATGACATTTATCCAGCTGTCGGCTGGACATTTTGCCCAGAAGGGTCCTGGAAGAGACAGTATCAAAAGCTTTGCAGAAATTCAGAAACATTACACAACTAAGTGTGAACAAGAACTTGAGATTTGAAACACTCAACAAGAGTGCTTTTGTATGAAAGACGATTGTGTACCTACACGGACAGCTTGAAAGCCCATTCTTCTGTCAAGTATTCAAAAATGTGTTTATACTACATCACTTGTGCTTAACTTTCCTCTGCTTTTCGTGCTTCATTGGGATTTCAGTATGAAGCCAATCAAGTTTCAAAAGAGCAAGTGAGGTGTACATAGCAAAAAAAAAAAGAGATTAAACTTTTATCTGGGGCTAGCAGAATCATAACTGTGTTTTTTACAGCAGGAATGCTGGACCCAGATTCTAATTAAATTTCTAGTCTGTGCAAAAAGCCAAGCTAATAGCTACATGGATTTCCTAATCATTCTCAAGTACATTATTATTCATATTAAAGATTTCTTGGTCCCATTTTATTATTTTTTTTTCCCTTTTCATCCTCTTTTGTTCTAGTGACACAGAAAAAAGACAGGGTAGGAGGTTGCGTGGTCTTACTTTCTTTTTTTGAGATTTGAATTCAATAGCCACTGTTCTGACACGTACCGGTAGCTTAGTACATTTAGGACTATCATCTGCTTTCACCTTTGCAGTACTGCCTGTCTCCCATCTCCTGAAAATATTCAAAACAGAATTGCAAAAATTACACAAAACTGGGAGATACCACCCTACATGTTATTTGGCATTTTCATGCAAGACAACCCAGATATCATTTTCTGTATTTTGAGAATCACAACACAAAGGATAGTCTCAGTTTCAGAGGGTGATAACTAGGTGTTCTGGTGTCTTTAATTTACACGAAATTTAGATGGAAGCATCAGAGAGATACACATGAGTTACAGCTCTCATGGTAGCATCAATTTTTATGCCTAAAGAACTATAGACATTATAAAGAATCAATACAGCTCATGAATAAGCCTCAAAACCAAAGATAACCTTAATAGTTATCTTATGGGAACTGATATATTCCCTAAAGTAATTTAGTGCATCTTTTCAGACAGATATTAATACTCTTTCATACATCATCCACTTTCCTTGACACTTTATTTGCCATCTCTGCGGTATTTATAAAAGTTTAAAGCTAATAGCACAACAAATACAACTAATGGCAGTGCAGATGCATGTAAATCTTGGGAAGAATAAATTACAGAGTGTCACAGTAAACTGAAATTAATGGAACTGAAGCTGAGTGCCTGAGAGCAAATAGGTTTAGTTGTATTAGAAGACTATCCTCTCACATATTGAAGAAAATAACCCTCTTGCTGAAGGCTAATTGCTTCTCTGGCATGATACTGTACCATGTTAGTATAAATACAAAAAAATCATCTAAAAATCAGTGGGTGAGCTGATGCTGGGCCAGCCGCAGGAGAGCAGGTAGGGACCTGAAGAAAGGTGAAAGACTTAACTTTCAGGACTGCAGAAAGGATTAAGGCTTTTATCTATGTATGGCTTGTTAAGAAAAGATCTGCTAAATCCTGTGCGTCCTCAGGGACACACAAAATATTCCTTTTCCCATTCTTCCCTTTCATTCAATCAAATTCTATGTTACCCGCTATTTCAGTTTAAACTCTGCTCTGAAAGGGAGTATCCAGAATTAGCCTGTTTCTTACCGAGCAAGCCTTGCCTTTTGGCTTTACTGGAGCTGAAGGTCAGTGCACTGCTGTTACAACGCTTGTCCTCTGTCAAGGAGGGAGCATGTTACTCATTCCAGGTGAAGTGAAGGAGCTTTGAGAAGAGGTGACTCTGGTCAGAGCCCAAATGCAAGTGAGACAATGACTGAATGGTCTGGGTTGGAAGGGAATTTAAAGGTCACCTACTCCAACCCCTTATCATGGGCAGGCTTATCTTCAACTAGATCAGGTTGCTTAGAGCAACCTGAATTCTGCTGTCAGTCTGAAGTAGAAGGGGTGGCTACATACAGCTGTTTGTTTTATCAGCAGCCTTGTCCTTACCTGGACAGGTCTTAGTATGGAGTAAGGGAATAACTCCAAAGAAACCAGACATTCAGACAACAGCAACGTCCTGGTTGAATGAGACTGTCAAGGAGACTGATACAGTAAAAAGTCTGTAGCACTATTATCTTTGCAGTTATCCTGAAATTCCTACAAAGTGTAGAATTCTCTTTCTCTTGTTCATTCTTGTTTGAAAAACATCAGTGTGCTTATGGGACCAGAGTTAAACATGGAGCATCAATGAGTAAGAAAAAACAAAACAATAAAACAAAACTGCAAACCCATTAACCTGAAACAATATCACTCTGACCTGAGGTCTAAACTTATCCTGTAGGAAAACAGAAAGCCAGAGGTTTTCCTCTAGCATAATGACCTCACCCGGCCTCTTGAATCTTTGAAAAACAATAAGGAAAGCAAATATATAAAACACCCTCTAGGTTTGTCCAACAAAGCTGGATGAAACTGTCAGACTCCAACCTGTTCTCTAGATCCACTTTTCTCTTCTATATTAATTTTTTCAGTTCTGCCCTCACTGCATCTGTGGCCCATACTGCCAGGACTTTTATAAGCTGGTGACCTCCCAAACCTTGAACATGAAAGACAAATGCAAAGTATAAGGGGTGCATCAATGCCTTGTCAGCTTTCACAAGCTCATCCATAACTGACAAGATAGTGTGTGTAGAAAATTTTCCTGACACCATGGTAAAATACAGCAAATAACCCACATCTGTTTACAGTTGTGAGAGCAGATGATATTACATATCTTCCAGAATAACTACCTTCAGATAATTTGTTCACCTTTTTGCTCTGTTACACGCTTCTGTCATCCACACAGGCTTAAATTACATGAGTGGGGGAAATACAGCTATCTGAATGTCAAACTATGTAACAAGTGTACCTTTAAAGCTTTTCTGTAGATTACTTCTGCAGAGGTATATTGACATTTTCATTATAAAAGGATTATGAGTAGAAGAATTGCTTATTTAGAGTTGGAATGACGAAAACATAGCTAAGAAAGCATCTTCCCTCTTATTTCTGACTTTTCTCCTTGGTTCTTTACTCATACAAATCCTTTCATGTATTTCAAACTTTGTATATATTAAAGTCATTTCACACAATATTTGCCCTGTTCTTTTTTTGCTGACATCTCAGCCACTTGTTCAGAAAATGCTGTTATTCCTCTTACCAGCTGCAGCATCTCCTGACACTTTTTAAGCAGCAGTACCTTTCTATCTAAATCTTTAAAGCAGCCTGTCTGTAGATGGCAAGGGAGCCTATCAGGAGGAAGAGATGAGACCTTTCTTGTGAAATTGTGTTGCCTGAGCAGTTCTGGTGGTTAAGCTTAAAAGAACACAATCCATCCCTGGTGCTCTCCTTAGTGCTTATCTGCCTTTTGTGGATGCACACAATTCCTCCCTCGTTTGTTTCACCAGATCCTGCTTAGCAATATTTTATGCAACAATTACTATTGACAGGGAAGCACTAATAACCCCTGCAGAGAAGATAGAAAAATATCATTGCCACAAGTGGGCTTGTAATTTGCAGTTAATAACCCAGAGCTGGTTGAGAAAGGGCTAACCCAGTGGATGCGCTGGAATCCAGTAGAAATATTCGTTCTTCATTTTGTGCAATTTGTTCCTCTGTTTTTGTACTAACGGAAGGAGTAACTGGAGTATTTGGAAATTTTCAGTTCTACTCACATAATTTTTGCATTAGAATGTTTCTCAAGGATTTAGTTTGTCCTTATTTCTGACTGTTATATTTGGAAATGCTGGAACTCTGAGGAGAACAGAAAGTCAATTTCTCAACAAATATAATGAATGTGCTATTCAGATGTCCACTCATTTTTGGCAAAAGAAAGGAAAGATCTATCCTTGGTGGCTGTGACAAAGGTTGCTATGTGCAATGCAGTTCTCTTGATAGTCTGACAGTTTCTTAAATGAAAAACAAAATCCCACTCTTAGTGTCTCCGAAAAATCACACTAACCACTGCTTATGAAATAGACTAGAAAACTGATTTATGTTTTAAAATTATCTGTTATAAAGGGACAGAATTCCTTTTACTATGTGGTTGTCAAAAAAGAAATCAAAAAGCAGCAACTTCAGATGAGTTTGCTTGCATAATGGATTTCCAAATGTATTTCATACTAATCAAAAACAAATAAACAAACACACAAATTATAATTTAAATCAATACCATTCTGGGTGACTTTTTGCTATGAAAAATATAAAAAATAATTTCAGAACCAGCAAATATTCCAACTCTAGAGACTCATTTTGCCTCTCCACAGAGTAGCTTATTTTTTTCGTGGTGCTTTCATTTTCAAACAAAAGGAAATTAATTATGAAATGAAAAATAAGAAAGTTTAGATTTACTGAATTTTGTCTGCCTTATCTGGGGAAAAGCCATATGACAATTTCCAGGAAGAGTTTAATGAAAGTTGTTAATTCCAAAGGACTTTAGTTGGATCTAGAAGCAATCAATAGCTCTATGCAAGCCATGGCAACAAGAGATCACAGACATTATTACAATCCTATTAAAAATTTCAGGAACGAAAATGTACCTAAAATGCCTATATTAGGATAGTTACATAAATTCACATTCCCCCTCTGAGTTCAATTCCACAACTATTTCAACAACAGGCAAAAATATTCAACCCTCACAATAAACTAAACAGGATTGAATCAGGTTTTAGCTTAATTAAAAAGGTAATATATATAAATGAATATTCCCCCCCCCCGATATGACAGCTAAATTTAAGAAGGGGCAATAATTTAAAATCTCTGCATGAAGGAAAAACTTCTAACAAATCAAATGACGTCTTTAGCATTACTTTTTTTCCAGCTCTCTCAGAGGCAAAATTTCAACAGGTTTAAATGAGAAGAGTATCTGACTGTTGCAGATGGAACATTCTGTGTCTGAAACTTTATCTTTTACGTTCATCTTGCAATGCATGTTCAGTGATAACAGTTAACTCCGCTAGTCGTTTCTTATTTTACTAAGCCCATGCTGATTTCTCCAAGGGAAGACATATAGAAAATTAAAACCTTCCTTACCGACACAACAAATAATGCATATTTGGGAAGAAGGACTGAAATGAACTGAAGAATTTAATGAAAACATGAAGTTACACAGTATTATACAGAAAAAGTATGTGCTGTGTATGACCATACTGCAGCAACTAAGACTGAAATACTCTTCAATGAAGTAAAAGAGGCTGGCAGGGGGTGACACAAAGGTATTTCAAAGAGCAAATTCAGTCAAATCCATTAAAAACCCTCTCAAAATTGATGAAAAACTGCAAAGAAGTTTCTGTGATAATGGTGACCTTGAACTTCACTGGTTTCAAGAAATGTACTTATCTTATTAGTGACTTTGCCTGTGTAAAGAAAGATTTAGATACATTCACTTCTGTGTGAGAATTTGACATATACAAGACACAACAGCTTTGACCCAGGCAAATAGGCTGCTTTCAAAAGGGAAAATTAGGAATTTTTGCACAGTTAAGAAACTGCTGGACATGTATGAAGACTGAGTTGATGGTTCACACTGTTTTATTCTTCCTAAGCTAGAATTACTCTGGAAATACTGTTTTTCAATTCACTGTGAAGTTATCAGACACACATGTGCACAAATATCTGTATTTAATTTTTCTTTCATGCTTATCCAATAAGTAATGACAAGTAGAGCCCCATAAAATTAGAAATAGTCTTATTCATTCTCATTTATTCTTCCTAAACCATCTGTTCTGGTAGGACAACATAGTATCTTTATAGTCTAAAAAACAATCTGTCCTTTCAGGAAAATGAGCTAACACCACTCTTAGAATTTATGTGTCTGGCCATTACCTGCCTTCACCTTTACTTTGCCTTTCTCTGAATTTTCAACACTACTATATCAAATAGTGCTTAAACTTACATAAGATTTTTTACTGTGGTGTGCTGACTCACAGTTCTTGTTATTGTACCCACTTCAGAAAGATGCTGACCTATATTGGTATTGAAAAGTTTATCATTTTGTTGTTTCCTGAAATGGCAATGTATCCCTAAGTAATTGAAAAATTATTAGGATTATTATTTTAGGAATGATAAAAATTTAGAGTATTGGGAAATCCATGATTAAACCATGTGTCTACTTGTTTGCAGTGAAAGGAAAAAAAAAAGAAATTGTTTTAAAAATTCAAACATTTAGATTCCCAGTTAATGCAATAAAGAAAACTTTATAACTGAGTTTGTTCCCATTTTTCATCTGTTAAAACTCCGAGGTTTTAATCTAACAATGTAGTTAAATTAACCGTTTAATTTAACACTTACAAGGGTTTTTGGTTTTCATTGCAAGTTTTATATTTTACTGCTATTATTTGCATTTGAACACATCCTGAATATCTTTTTCATCTGTACCTGTTTATATTTTCTCCTTTATATCTTAGCTATGATAAAACAAAGCACAAAAACTTATGAATATACTGCTCTTACAGTTTCATTGTGTTATTCTTTCTAGTTCTCTATCAAAATATTCAGAACTACATTAAAATAATTTGCATGTTGTCTCTTATTACCTGTTTTTTGAAGCATATAATAGGTGTCAGTAATTCTTGGTCTATTCCTGATTCACATTTAAATGTATAATAACATTTTAGTATAAATAATTTTCTATATGGTCAACAAAAGCCATTGAGCATGTGCGTGTCTGAGTCTTCATACACAGCTCTGGATAAGCTCAATTAAAGAAGTTATTTTTAGTATTTCTAATGATTGCAAAAGATGCCAGTAAGAGCAATCCACTCCTTAAAATAACACAGAATATTCATATCCATGCAGTTCCTGAGAGCTATTTGGTTAAAATGTTATAAGCTGATATAGAAACTAGAATTTTAAAACATTTGCTGCTCACAGCATGACATCTCCAAGCTGCCTTTCAACAGAAAAGTTTTAGTGTAGCTGTGAGTATCAGCTCACTCTCCAGAGCAAAATTTTCCAGCTGAATGTCACTGTGCACAAAGCCTTCTGTTATTAAATGGCCTGAATGCTCCTGCAAGGTGAAGCACTGGGAAGTTCTCTGGCCACAGTGGTTCAACTTGTCCCTTCTTTCCTGCAGAGTAACTTTCAGAGACTGATGATAGATTTTTCACTGCTAGGGAGCTCGACATACTCATGAATTTTCAGGTGATTTCTGCACAGTTGCCTTCCTAAAAAGACCTTTTAGAACCATGAAAAAAAGGCAGAACCTACTTTTTCTAAATCTTGTTGCACTTATGAACCTTTACAAGGCTTTAGGTAAGACAGGTACAATCTGAAACAGTATTCCCATTTCCAGTAGGGTCTATAGATACAATATCAGAAAAAAAGTCTTTCTACCAAACTCAAAAAGGGAGGTGAATTGTCTACAGTAATCATACTAGCCATCTAAAGATGTTTCTATAAGTATGCAGTTTGCTACAGTCTTCCAGAGGATATAGCAGAATCCTTGTAAAGAAACAAAGCAGCTGCCACCACTCTGTGGGGACCAGCAGCCACATTTTCAGGCTGTTAACACAAAGAGACACTGTGTGACTGTTCTGTGCCCTGCACCAAGAGTTGCAGGGCCATGATTGTCATTTCTCAGTCTTGCACGCACCCAGATGCCTGAACTGCTCTACAGATGAAGTACAACAGTAAGACTCCTGTCTTCCTCTCCCCGACCTTTTCCACTCTTGCCTCCAGTTGCTCCTGACAGCACCTCTGCTACCAGCTAGTTCTTTGCAAAGCTGCCCCACATTTGGTGTTCCCTGATAGGAATGGTGGAGCTCAGTTGCTTCCAGGACTAAAAAGGAAACAGTTTACTCTTCCTGTGGACATATGGCCAGAGTCAATGCAAAGTGGCTTCTTTATTGTACAGCAAAATGACACGGAAGCAATGCTGAGCAGATAGAACACACCTTCTTAATTAAGACCGCCTTCAGTTGCCTTGTGCCTGTGATGTTTCTGAACAAATTCTTTCCCATCTCCTTTTATATATAAGATCAGTTATTTATAAAAACGATTAGTTATGGGAAGTAGTCTCTGGAAAGTCCCTGGCATACCATACAAGGAAGAGTACTTGATTCTTTCAACACAAATTCTGTGTTTCTTAAAGCCTCAAACCGTTTGCTGGGACTTGTTTCATAACTTTCATATTACCCTATTCACCTTGTGGTTAAAGTTGGAGAATTTGGTCTCCAAATACATTTTGGGCAATATAATATTGTCAATCAGACATTACATTATGATGATCTACTGAAAGGTAAAATAACTTAAAAGTTTCAGTAGAGATAAAAAGCAGAACTAGGGAATATTCAGCAAAATCCTTCCTGCCCTGCATGTTGTAAATTGAAATCCAGGTATGGATACAGTGGAATTATTTTTGGAGGATAAACACACAGGATCATCAGTTTATTACACGGCTTCTACGTGGTTGAAATTGCTGTGTTTTGCATACCACATATACAGAAATAAAGAGGTCTTTGTCCTGGTGAAATGTTGGGATCTGCTAAGAGAAGCTCTTTACCACATTCTATGGTTTGAATAATTGGCTGCTGGATGCCATCTTCAAATTTCTGATAGACTGATGGGTGTTTTATTTGCATGTTTTGTATTGCTATTCTGGTCTTTCTTTTGAAATTTATTTTCACACTCAAGGACACAAGTGTTATTGTCTTTTTGCAGTTTGCAAGGTCTGGTCATCCTCCAATATGTGATCTTTAAAAAATTTACATTTATTTATATAACTGTGATTGCTAAGAAATCTGAATTAATTTTGTTTATGTTATTGTCTTTTCAGTGCTATATTTTCTATACGGCTTTGTTTTCTTCCAGCTCTTTTAACACAGACCAACAGATGATGAAGGTTCTCAGAGTGGCTAAAGCTGTCTGGCTACACCACCATATGTTCACTTTTATAACTTTGTTTCAAAGTTCTTAATCCAGACGGTGGTAGAAGGCATTCTATGTTTTAGTGCACTTTAGATTTTTGTGGCATCCTTATATGTTTTTCAGATGGCAAGCCAAACTTATTTGTTATCATGGGTTCAGAGTTTTTTCTCCTCTTTGGTACTGGGTTGCTGCATTGCTTTACTCTTCTTAGGTACACAAGACAGAACCTAATTTTTAACCTTAGCATATAACAGATAATTAACAGATTATTATTAACAAATAATCTATTCTGTCATCTAAGATACTGTCAGAGCATTAGAACTACTGAAATTCTTTGTGACATATAGGATACCTCCTCCATCTACACTGTCTTTATCAATAATCTCAGGGGTTTTTGGATTATGTACAGTCTCTCATGAAAGTCTATCTCATGTTCTTGGAAGGGAGTGGCAAGTCTGTAGTCAGCTGGAATGTGATCTTTGTCACTATATTGCGACTTTTCTGGTGATTTGAGGCACAAGGCCTCATTTTCACCTGACAGCTCTGGTAGTTGAATAACAGGCATTTTGGTCAGCTGGATGCTTTCAGCAGTGGCTTTTTCATGATGCTTTCTGAAACTCATGATCAAACCTACCTGATGTGATGATTTTATTCCAAAGAGCAAAGAATATTCCTTTTAAGTATATTCACACTCTCTTACTGAGTCTTTAGTGGACCTTTTATCAAATGGAGCAGATTGCCACTTTTCTGCCACTACAGCTCCCTGGATAAATCAAGCAGTACGTCCTCGATTGTTAGTAACAGGTAGCAACTTCTTTTGCAGGTGCTATTCTGCAGTTTTGAATCAATGCAAAGCCTCAGAAAGAATAGCTAGTTCCCAAGAATATGATTCCATAAAAAGCTGTAGGCTGAAGCACTTCCTTCATCCTCCAAAACAAAACAAAGCTATTAGGATTTTAATTCATGAAAAAATTAAGGTAATATGATAGCTTCAGAATAGCCAACATGACCAAGATTAGGATACTAATTGGTTTGATACTAATGTTGAAACAACCACATTATAGACATAGTTTTCCAATTTTTTCTGCTAGTGTTCTTCCATTTTAAGAACATAATTAAATATCCACTTCACCAGGAACATGTTCATTTTACAACAAAATAATTTCAACTCTAAAGAGTATGGAATCTGGAGAATCAAGCTCTAATACACTCTTAGAGATCAGTCTATTGCCTGAAGAATTTATTTTCTCTTTTGTTTTATTTTGTTTTATTTCCTAGTAAAGCATATATTTATATAACAGGTGTATTTCCATGAAGAAGGTGTGACTCTACTGTATGATTCCATTTCTGCCATTGCTTACTCACCAAACACCACTATTGGAAATAGTGGTGGGTGAAAATACTGATCTGCCTTCACATTTTGGTTAACACTTTTCTTTAGTAACAGCAGCAGGGCTGAGCTGAATCCATTTTGGCAGTCCCACATGGTATGTAGCGTGGTCTGCTTAGCATTTGCAACTGCTGTTTGTGTGTCCACTTCACTAACATATTTCCTTGTATTGCTGATAAAGGTCCATAGCAACTATTCTTTCCCTTAATGATTATCTCCTCACGTAGTACTGGGCTGTTTCAAAAGGGTCTATTTTCTTTCAATGCTACATGCACCTGCATTTCAAGTCTCATAAAGTCTAAGTAATATCACCTTTTGTTGGTTAAGGTTTTTTTCCCTATGGACAGACCTTGACATGAGAAGCAGAGTTAGACTGTGCCAGCCCATTTCTGCACCTGTGCACTGCCACTACTGCATTACAGATGCATTCCCGATCCCGCTGTGATTCAACTGCTGTTGATTTAACAACTCGGTGGCAAATTTGGCTGCTGTCTTCATGTGTTATGTGCACACTGAGAGTCTTAAAATCTGTTAAAGCCATACTCCAGGCAGTCTTCTTTGCATCAGAAGGCTTTCGTCCTCAGTCACCTTCATATTACTGTGCTACTTAGGAGAGCCCACTACCCTAGAATACAAAATCTGTATGCACCTTAGCCTCCTCTACTGTGTACAAGCTTATTATTGTCTTTCTGCTTTACCTGTTTCTTTTCCATGCTGAATAATTTTAACCATTCATGGTAAAAACCATTCATTTTTAATTCACCTCTCTCCATTTTTAATTCACCCCCTCCATGTTTCTTGGTGTGGTGACTCCGTAATTGTGTCCTGGACTGCAATGGTGAACACTGTTATTTTGTTTCCTGCAATGGTGAACACTGTTATTTTGTCTAGGATGAATGACATTATTTTCCTAGAAGCCTTTGTGCAGGGATGGGCTGTTTTACTCAGCTATGTTTCCAGTAATCTTGAGTCATGTATGCCAAAACTGTATCTTAAGTATTTGGTTTTGTGCATTGACAGAGATGGATATTGAGGTAGGAGGAACTGTATTCTAAACCATTACAACAAGCTTCATATTCTTAAGCAGTCCTGCAGAAAGGGACCTGGAATCCTGGTCAAGTTGAACATAAGCCAGCAGTGCCCTGGCAGCCAGGAGGGCCACCCGTGTCCTGGGGTTCATCAGGCACAGCGTCACCAGCCAGGCAAGGGAGGGAATTGTCCCGCTCTGCTCTGCTCTGGGGCGGCCTCACCTCAAGTGCTGGGGGCAGCTCTGGGTGCCACAGTATAAGAAAGACATAAAGCCATTAGAGAGTGTAAGGAGGACAATGAAGATGGGGAATGGCCTTGAGGGGAAGCCGTGTAAAGAGTGGCTGAGGTCACTTGGTCAGTTCAGCCTGGAGGAGACTGAGGGGAGACCTCATTGCAGTTACAGCTTCCTTGTGATGGGAAGAGGAAGGGTGGGCACTGATCTCTTCACTCTGGTAAACAGTGACAGGACTTGAGGAAATGGCCTGAAGCTGAGTCAGGGGAGGTTTACATTAGATATCAGGGAAAGGATCCTCCCCCACAGGGTGGCTGGGCACTGGAACAGGCTCTCTAGGGCAGCGGTCACAGCACCAAGTGACAGAGCTCAGGAAGTATTTGGACAATGCTCTGAGGCACATGGTGCGATTCTTGGGGATGTCCTGTGCAGGATGAGGAGTTGTACTTCATGATCCTGATGGTTCTCTGCCAACTTACATTCTGTGATTCTATGATAAAATGCCTTTGTCATTAAATATTTTTCCTTTTCTCTGTAAAACTGGAATTATCTATTGAAAATTCCTGAAAAAGGACTAACATTGAATAAAATCCAAGATCAGTAGAAGTGTGCAGATGAAAAGGTTATGGTACCAAAAAAAGGGCATGGGGTAGTAACCTCAATTGTAGCAATTTTTTCACCTATTATGTGAATAGGATTGGTGCTATCTCACCCTGAGTACTGTGTGCAGCTCTGGACCCTGCAATTTAATAAGAACATGGAGGTACTCAAATGTATCTAGGAGAGGTCAACAAAGCTGGAGAAAGGGCTGAATGGGATGTCCTGTGAGGAGCAGCTGAAGGGTGACCTCATTCCTCTTCTGTACTGTGAGGGTGGTGAGGCACTGGCACAGGTTGCCCAGAGAAGTTGTGGATGTCCCATCCCCAGAAGTGTTCAAGGCCAGGCTGAATGAGGCTTTGAGCAATCTGGTCTAGTGGAAGGTGTCCCTTCACAGGGTGGCGGGGGGAGGGGGTTGGAAGTAGATGGTCTTTAAGGTGCCTTCCAATACAAGACATTCAATGATTCCATAATGCAATAATTCTCTTTCACAAAAAATAAGGAATCCCAATCTTTGCAGAAGGGTAGTCATGAAAAAGTAGTCTCAGGTAGCTGTGACTTTTTTCACAGATTCTTACCCATTTCACTTCACTTCACTCCTCTGTCTCTGAGACAGCAGAGCTGCTTGGCCTGCCTGTGCTCTCGGAGAACAGAATTGCACGGCTCCTCTCAGCAAGTGCAAAAGAAGGATTAAATAATTCTTGCTTTTCTGAACGTCTCTTTTGAGGGTATGATACTTATGAGTTCTTAAGATAGGCAGAGACATTTCCAATTCTCAGATATGGAATATGACTTTTTCTGAAGGACTTGATAGAAAGGTATAGGTAAGGAAATGAAGCTGTTGCCAGTGAGATGGAAAAGGAACCAGCCATTAGTAAGGCATAATCAAAGTCAATAATGCAAACGATCCAATACTGCCACGCTTAGTAACAACATCACATGAGTGTCAGATAACAGCACCTTCCTTTGAATACTTTAAGACATTTTTGCACATTTTATAGCAGAACAATCCAATATATATTATCATCTGACTTCTACAGATTATGCACTCAGATACGGTTTCTTCCCTGACAGATGAATAGCAATTTGGTGAGGATAAAGTTTATTTAATGGGCTGGAGGCTAGCAAGACTTGTTGACTCTGAGACCCTTCATCTAAAAGGACAAATATCTACTGGCACATTTAAATCCAACTGCCACAATATTTATCATCTCTCCTGTTACTCGTCCACATTCCCGGAGGCACAAGAAGAGATGGGAAAGGTAATCCTTTGGTTTCCTTTCACACTAAGTTAATTATGAATACAATAATCAGAAAACAGACAATGTGCAGCTCCTTCAAAAGCTATCAGAAAGATTAATTGGGAAAGAAAATGCAGTAACTGCGAGATATTTTTTCATTCTGTTGAAAGTAGTTTTGGTAACCAGTTTGTATCCTGTTTGTTGTGTTATTAATTAGGGACAGACTCGGGTTCCTGGAGTCAGCCTTCAATATAGGGATATGTCATGCTGCCTAGAGCTTCCTAGTAGTGGCAAAGTGATGTATTTCCTGTTGAGCTGGTCTTTCTATTCTTCCTCCTGATTCAGTTTCCTGTGATAGTCTTCTACAAGTAGAGCCACAGAGAGAGAGGACTGCTCTGAAAGGCAGCTCTGGGGGTTTCTGGACCAACCACATGCACTGAGGAGTATTTTATCAGCAGTTCTTCCATGGCACTCCCATGCGAACAGGGAAATGTCTCACACGAATCCCCTGGGGTTCCTTCTTTCTGCATTTTCCCCAGAGACAATGCTGTGCTGCAACACAGGTGACACTTCTAGCCCAGGGTGCTGGGAAAAACTGCGCCAAGGTGACTGACTACTTTTCCTAGGAGACTGGAGGCTAGATGGTGTTTCACAACTTGAGGAAAGTTCACAGAAAGGAAAGAAGTCAGCGACTGATAGCCAAAAGAAGACAAAAAAAAAAAAAAGAGGAAAAAGCAAAAACCAGGAAAAGTATATCTGTCCTTTTACGTGCATGCAGCTTTAATTGATCTTCTTCTGAGAAGTGCACTCCATGTATGTTTTCCACATCTCCTGTGTTGACCAACCTAGGAAGCAGGACACCCAAAATTATATGTAGATGGGAAAATACCAGTCTTGCCCTGATTTAACCTTATTGGTAAATTTCAGTTTTCCCAAAGCTGTATATGATGCTGTATGCTATCACTGACATTAAGAATCCAGCAAGCAGATCTTCCCAGTCATGCTTTTAGTGTGAACTGAGAGGAAACACCTTGGGAATTTCTTGTAAACCAAAACTCGCAAATACTTGTGTTTTCCTCTAGACCAGTGCAAGGTAACACAGGAAGGATGAGGCCCTGACATCATGAAGTGTATTTTTTTTCTTTTTCTTTTCAGTGGTGTGTATTTTGTGGTATTATTTACAATAAATTAAATATTAAAACTTATGTGGACAAATTATTTCATTATTAAAGTTTATTCTCATGTTAAACGATTTATGTAATATCTATTTTCAGTGTACATTTTAATTACAGCAATTTTCCATCAGTAGCTAACTGAACTTGTTAGACAAACAAGGATAAACACGCCAGACACTTTTATTGTTAATATACTGTATACTTGTTTTTGAGACAGAAGATAAATTGATGCTACTTTTGTTTTACTTTTTCTTTTTTCATTTTTTTTCTTTGCCTTTTCCTTTCAGATATATTTCAGGTCTATATTTATATCCACTTCATTTACAAGTGATCTCAAGAAGTAATAACACACTGTTTCTCTGCATGGTATGGTGACAACCTAGAAGCTAAACAAAGAAAAGCTTGTCGCCTAAAGAATATGAGGCTTTTTAACAAAATTGCTGGATATACTGGTACTATTAACAGTCTTTACATAACAAAGAGTTATGAAAAAATTCCCTGATATCTGTTTCTTCCTTTTCAAGTTTCAAACCAAAGACAATTCAGCCATGAAAAGATTCATGGCTGCATAGATGTAACTGCTTGTGTTCTAGTGGTGTTGCGTAGCTGTCAGGAGGGAGCAGGTAACAGTGAACAGCAGTTGTTCAAATCTTAAGAACAAGATATCAGTTTTAATACACTGGCCACAGTTCTTTAAGGAACTAGGTGTATCGGTGTCAGGATGTTGGAAAAAATAACTTTCTTTTGTTGAGCAGCAACACTGATAACTCTCCTTGCCATTCTCACTTGTGTATAAACGGCACTAGGCCGTCCTCGACCCAGGTTCACTGACCTTCAACTTGACTGAGTCAACTTGGAGCTGACCCTTAGCCAAACCTGAAGAAACTCATACAAGCCCTGACGGCCTCAGATCAAAGTCATGAACAAACAGAGCTTTTTCTGGTTTCACTTAAATCTAAAACTTGAGATGATGAAATTTACATGAAATTAAATAGACTGAATATTTTAATTAAACCCTTTGGGAACTTCAACAAAACTTCACAGAGCTTTGCAAGTAAAGACACAGAATATAAATCAGGAATGTCTGAGCTACCATGCTCAGAAAAAAAATGTGAATTGCCCATTCCCATCAAGGATATTATGGTTAGATAGATAGTTCAAGTCTATTTATATTGTGCAAGAGAACCTGCATGTATCTGCATATACAAACCTGATATTAATAGTGATATTTACAGATCATGCAAGTAACCTTATGCCATGCAAGTGATGTGATTGAGCCCAGTATGACGTCTGTGTGTAGTACAATTTGATGAATAAAGCCAACTAACACGAAACCATCTATTAACTGCAAAGGTATCTAACACACTGCAAAAATATCTTTCAAACTCATAAATGAAACTTTTACCATTTTATGGGTATCATCAAGGACTGTCTACATAATCCAAAAGCACAGAAAAATGATAATCATCTGCCAGCAGTAGATTAAGTGTTTCCTATATCTTCCATGTTGAGGTAAAAAAAGTATGCAAAGTTTTCATAGGACATTTTGTATTCTGGTATAGAGAACAGGCAATACAGAGGTTTTGAAGGGTCCACATAGCTCTTTACTGATTTTCACTGGATGAGACAGTGGTGGTAGGTGGTGCTCCATTTATGTCTGGGAGGAGTAGTGGGAGTTCCTTAAGCAGCCTACTCAATGGTGAAGCACATTGCTGCTTTTCAAACTGCGTGACTAATGTCTGCTCACAGGTTCCCAGAGAAGAGTTGATGGGGAGGAATAGTACAGCAAAGACATCCTTGCACTCCAAGATTTCAACTTAATGGTCATTTGCTTTAGACATTACAACTTTTCCCACTGTCACAAAAGTGAATTAGCAATTTACGAAAATATTTTGATTCTTGCCTTGTCCTTTTTGTTTTTAAGCTAGGGTGCTGCCAACTGAAACAAAATGCTTGGAATTTTTGGTGTTTAATTTTCTTTCTTTCCCCCCAAAAGACACAAATTTAAGAAGGCATGTTTTTGATGTTACTGCATATTCTTGTATACTTCATACTGTAATTACTGAAGGAATAGGTCTCCAGCCATTTCATATGTATCTCTTGTCTTTCTGAGACTTTTGAATTGTTCTCTTAAGAGCTATATTAAGAAGGAAAATAAAAAGCTTTCACAATGCATTTCAAACAATGCAACTCAGAAAATTACTGACGGTAAGTTACAATGAAAAAGAAGTGCGTCTTTTTGTTAAAACTAAGGATCTGCTCAGGAGAAAAAAGGAAGGAAGAAAGGGGAAAAAAACCCAAGTGGTAACTTGACCTCACAACAAATACATAGGCCGGGGTGTAAAAAATCCTGAGGTGTTTGCAAGGCAAAACATGCTGCAACTTTAACCTGACTCCATAACTTGAATAATTTTTTGTGTATTTATAATTTTAAAACATGAAGTGGTTTTACTGACTTTGCTATGCATACCTCTGATTAAAATATGTATTTTGCATGGTAACAGAGAAAGAATACAAGAAAACAAAGGTGCACCTCTTCTAACCCTGAAAATTTCAAATATTTGATATGTAGAAAATGGACACTGAAGAGATTTTGTGAAGTAAAAATGAGAAATTTCTCTATATTTCTGTTTAGTGTTTTATTAAAACCAGAGAACCATAAGTGAAATAGGTTACAGAGGGTTAGCTTAGATAGCGTCTGCCACATGCTTGTTCTATGTCACACGCAGCAGAAGTGAGGTGATGAGCTGTTACTACAGTCTAAACACAGCACAACAATGTCTGTCAGCCCAGGCATAAAAAAGAGAGTACCATGTCACCAAAACCTACTATACTTTATTTATACATGTCATTTTTAATACAGCTAGGCCTTTACAAGCTATTGTTTTGCTTCACCTCTAGTAAGGAGTCACATTTTCCAACTCACAACTTGATACTGACACATTCCAAGTAAGTTTTCTTAAGAATTTACTATCTAGAGCTTTCTAATGAATCTCAGACTTGGCCTGACCAGCAAAGCTGAAGGATTATCCATTTCCAGCTTTTTGTGTTTTATGAAGTAACACCTATTTCCAGCATTTTTGTGTTCTGCTAGTAATGGCACTGTCCCATAAATACTTGCCTCCTGTGTGAGAATAGTAATCCAAAATCTGCATATCATGAGGTTCAGGGAAAAAAACATCGTATGTTTTTCCAGTTATAACATTGCTGAGGCCTAAACTTGTGTTACAGAAAGGCTGGAAACCAGCCTCAACACAACTGAGCTGAGTCAAAGGAATTTCCCTTTGGGCTAGTGGTATGGGTGAAAGTTTAAGAAATTTTATCCTAGTCCTAGATGCTCATTTGAGGAACTTCAGTGCTATTCAGATACTGAAATTAGGAGACAGCCACTGTCTTTCAGTGTGTAAAGACTCACTCCTATTCATAATGAATACATTGATATTACTATTGCCTACAATGGAAAAAGGAGCTGGGTTTCAAAGAAGAAAACTTTTACATTAGTTTGCCTTAAAATACTCTGAGGAAAGATCTGTTTTGCTGACCTAAATTGAATATCCAAAGAAAGAAGAAGCAATACTAAAGAAAAACTTTGAATTATGTATGAAAGAAAATAGACACAAGAATGAAAGAGTACAAAAATAGAAACTAAAATTTAGTGAAAAAAGGAAAATTTAAGAATTAGAGATTGATGCAATCCAAATCAACCACACCTCATTTTGTCTGGTCCAAAGACTATTTGAAAGATAGACAACAAAACACTGGATACCTGAATAACATTAAAGTAAAAGATGTAATTAAACTGTGTGGCACAAATCCATCAAAATCTGACTACTGGAACATTTACAGAAAGTACGTGAGACCTATAATGGCATTAGATACCTGTTTTACCTTTGTTGAACTAATCCTGTAATGAAAATAATGTTCAATATATTTAGTAACAGGTGTTTAAGTTTTTTTTGACGATTACATTATTTCAAATTAAGTGTCCATAGGTTTCTTTACAATACTTGAGGTAAAAAATACAATACTAGAAGTAAAATTTTATTTACATGGAAATGAAGATTTTTTTTCCTCCTGAATTTCATTTGGGAATTAATCCCAGAAACCACGTGAGCTCCCTACCAACCAAGAAATTAAAGTCCATTGAATTTGGTACCATGATGTCTGAACCATTTTGTAAAGCTGCCATGCAAAATTTTGGTCTTGCTCAGCAGTGCACTTAGTCTTCTTTCTCTTTCAATTATTTTGAATTAATAAATTAACCCAGACTATATCATGAGGAAAATAAAAAAATAGAATGAAACAATTCCTTTAATAAGATCTTAACTGTGTTCAATTAAAAACCCACAAAACCAAGAAGGAATATCACAGTGCATTGGGAGTTAGCAATAGTGTTATATATAACGCTTAAAGTGTAGTAGCTGAGAACTAGTTATACTTTTTGACATGAACCTTGAATATAACCCAGTCTGTCAGTTAATCCATCCAATCTTTTTCCTTTTAATATGAATTGACTTCTACTGCTACTTAACTTCCACATCTGAGCTCATCCCATCAAAAGGAAAGAGTGAGGTTTTAAGGAAGCGAGAGCAAAATTATCTTTTGTTCTCAGATGATGAATAATTAGTATCAGGATACTAATTATATTAGTTTGCGTTCTATTCTTTTATACTAGCTTAACATTTCGTTCTACTCCACTGTATAGAGCAAAAATCTGTTAGTGTCAAGAGATTATTTTCTTTATCTGTAACAAGACTAGGGAGTTATTTGGTTCATATTTAGTGACAGCTAATGAACACAGCTATAGAGGACACGTTAAACAAAGACTTATACCTTCTGCAGGTCTAACAGCCATTATTGTTTTTCATTGTATTTAGTATTTTATGCATTTCTCATAACAGTAAACTCAGTAAGCAGTACAGCAGTCAGACCTGTGAGTCTGTTTTAATGAAGGAACATCCTGTTCCATTCTGAACAATTAGAGTAAGTTGGTGCTTTCCATTTATGTCTCTATCATAGTATTTCACAGTCAGACTGTGAGAAAGGGAGGAGCTGTTTTCTGTAGAGTATGGAAAAAGAATGGAAAAGAAAATGGAAAACAAATAAGTAAAACAAGTCAGTGTTCCTTCCATCCCGTTTCAGTTGAGATAGAATTAGTTTTCCTGCACAGCAGGTACAGTGCTGTGTTTTGGGTTTAGGATGAGAATAATGTTGAAAACACACTGTTGGTTCAGTTGCTGAGCAGGGCTTGCACTAAGTCAAGAACTTTCATCTTCTCATGCTGCACTGCTGAAAATGGAGTTGGCGGTGCACAGGAAGCCAGGAAGGAACACACCAGGAGAGCTGACTCCAACTGGCCATGTATCACCGTGCTCAGCACATAAACTACAGGGAAAGCTGGCCAGGGGCTCCTGCTCAGGAACGGGCTGGTCATCAGCTGGCTGGGGGTGAACAGTTTGTTTTTATTTGCATCACTTATTTTTCTTGGGCTTTATTTTTCTCTCTTTTTGTTACTTTCCCTTTCACATTTTGGGTTATTATTTTTGTCATTATTATTTCATTTATTAAGCTGTTTATTTTCAATCCAGGAGTTTCTCACTTTTTCCTTTTCAATTCTCTCCCCCATCCAACTGGAGGGAAGTGAGAAACTGGCTCTGATGTGGTTAATTGCTGGCTGGAGTGAAATTGTGATATGCCTTCCAAAGTTTCTTCTGAATGTCTGCTGCAACTGAAAATCTGCTTTGCTTATTTTTATGATGCTTTAGGAAAGTGATATAAGTCTTAATTTTCTGTTACATGTACAGAAATGTTGTACCTACATAAAAAGGAATGGTGAAATGAGAAAATATACGAAACTTTTGAAAACCTTTTACATGAGAAATATCAGTTTTTCAGCAAGGAATTTCTACAGTTTCTCCTGAATGTGTTTGGGGGAGATGATTTTGTTAAAAAAATATATATATATTATAGGTATATCTATCTATATATCTATCTATCTATATATCTAGATCTTATTTTTCCAAGTAGCTTGATCTGGCATGAAACAGTCTTAAGAAATGCCCTAACAAGTATTAAAATGGGATGTCAATACAGTAACTTGTTCACTGTTGCATTGCTGTTCACTTGGAAGTGCAAGGTCTAACACTGAGTTGTTCTTTGTGTTTTGTATCAATGATAGCCTTTATCTGCTATTTTCCACCTATGAACTTTCTCACATTTTTTTTATTTAAGCTCAGTAGAGCATTAAATGGACTGATGACCCCAGCTCACATTGTCAGCAAGTTTAGCTGAAAGCATTATGCTGCCTTCCAAAAGTTAGCCAGCTAAGTACCCTTTCTCAGGCTGCATTTAGAGAGTGTGCTTTATTCACACCATTGCTACCAATGATTGATTATCTTATTCATATATGTGCTTCCCCTTAGGAGGCTATAGAGAGACAGGAAAATTGACTTTGTTTAATGTGAGAATTTATTTTTAGTGTGCAAAATCCTATTAAAGTTATTTATACAGCAGGATTATTAACAAAAGAAGAGTCAGAGAACCAATTTTATGTCATTTCTATCTAAATATCAATGAGTTTTACTGCCTTGTGGGAAGCTGGTCGTTAATTAAATAAAAATATTCCATAAAAAAAATCCTTAGGCTGAAGTATATAATTGATTCTACTTTACCTGTCTTAACCTCAAGAGACTTACTTACAAATAAGAGAGTCAAAAGTCTTTGAATATGTTCTGTGTTACTCTTGCCTTTCTGTTTTTTTATAATTCATATGCAGCTTTTCCAAAAAAAGTGTCCACTAGCAGCTGCTTGCAACCATTTGAACTGAATGGATCATTTGTGTTCAGTTATCACATGCATAATTTGCAAACAATTGCCAATAATTTCTAGCAGTAAGATTCATGTACGGGGAATTAAAAGAAAAAAAAACCCAAGCAAACGAAAAGATTTGAGTTTACAATTGGTTTTTACATTTATGAATTTCTTATTAAGAAAGGCTTCGGTGTTGTACATGATCTATGTCTAATACTGTGTCACAAATCCGTACAACCAAAGCCAGCGAGACATTTCATAACCAAATATTTTTACAAGAAAATACCCATTCATTAGAAATGCAGGTAGTTTCTGTTTACTCAAACATCTTGACATTTGGTTCAGGGGAAGGGGGCTTCCTAGGAAATGAATAACGCAATTTTTTTACAAATTGTATTGGTATTTTAAAAAAACAAAATTCACCTGAATTGATTTATAATTGCTTCTGTTAGAATAAAAAAGTCTTATAAAACATTGGTAAGACCTCTGTTCCAAAATGCACATAAAACCAATTTGTTCTTTTTTCCTTTTTAAAGGTAGTATTCATCCTGTTTTCATTTGAAAGAAATTATGAAAGAGAATACAGAGGATCAAAAAGAATATGTCCTGTCTTACATCTCCCACAATTTACATTAAGAGTAGCACAGAGTATAAAGGTAGAATGTAATTTTTTCTAGAAATTTGATCTTAAAAAACCAGAATCACAAAAGCCAGCAACGCTTGTAAGGCAGAAATACTTTTGCCATTATTAATGATTCCATCTGTACACAAAAGCAGATGTGAGTCTTCCTTTAATGAGAGGTCTTGCACCAACTCATTAAAAAAACAGTAACATGTGACCCTAAGATTTTATACACCCACTGCGTTTGCAAGATGACAGAGCAGCTATCAACAATTAAAATTCTGTCCCTACAGGAATACATTTTCCAAGGAAACACTCGCTGGCCTAAAGCAAGCATTGTGGTATGTGACACTGGCAGCTTAGGTCAGCTGTGTCTGCCCATGTGGAAACATACTACACTATACTTTATTCAGGGGAGCTAATGCCTACAGGTGTTTTCTTCTGTAACTGGAGAACACAACAAGATAATCAAGATCCATGGAGCAGCTTCATAGGAAAGAACGCTATCAATAAGATATTGTCTTAAACCATTGGTAACTCATACGTTATGCAGCTGCTACTGTGTGTGTTATAGGGGTTTGCTAGACATGTATTTTGTAATGGCAATATTCTTGTCTCAAAATTCTGACCTCAGTCAAGGATTTTCCTTAGCTTTTTTCATATTCAGTTGCACAAAATAATGGAAAACAAGCTAGTAGCTTAGACCTAAGCAATTTCAGAATAAGTGAAGACAAGCCATATAATTTTGTATTCCCTTATTATGCAAATCACATTTAAATTTCTAAATAAAGAATGGGAAAAAAAACCTCTCTCATAAAAGACGTAAACCCAAAATGAATTCTGACATAATAATAAGTAATTAATAAGAGGATAAAAACCAGAATCCTGGGAATGACTGACAAGTCAGCCTCCTCTCTGTGCTTTGTAAGGTTCAGATTCTCCTGGAAGCTATGTTGAAGCATATGGGATACTGGGAGGTGACAACCAATGTGACTTCACAGACTAAATCATGCCTTGATAATCCATTCTGTGGCTTTCTGGGATGGAATGACTGAACAGTGGACAAGAAAAAACTACAGGTGTCATTTACCTATAAGGCCTTTGATAGGATCCTCCAAAACATTCCTGATGCTAAATGGGACAGATATGGGTTGGATGGATGGATGGATGGATGGATGGATGGATGGATGGATGGATAGATGGATGATTAATTGGGTGAGGAATTGTGTGGATGGCCATACCCAAAAATTTTTATAGGAAGTGTCTCAATGTCCAAGTGGAAACAAGTGATGAGTAATGTCCCTCAAGGGTCTATACTGTCAACTATGCCATTAACATCTTCCTCAGTGACATAGTGGGATCAAGTACACCCTCAGCAAGTTTGCAGATTACACAAACTGGATTTGATGTAGCCAAGGGATGCCATCCAGAGGGACCCTGACAGGTTTTACAGGCGCCTGTGCAAATCTCATGAAGTTCAACAAGGACAAATGCAAAGTCCTACACCTGGGTCAGGGTAACCCCCAGTATCAGTAGGCGCTGGGGGATGAAGGGACTGGGAGCGGCCCTGCCAAGAATGACTTGGGGGTGCTGGTCTGTGAAAACCTGGACATGACCTGACCATGTGCACCCACAGCCCAGAGAGCCAAATGTGCCCTGGGCTGCATCCAAAGCAGCGTGGGCAGCAGGGGAGGGAGGGGATTCTGCCCCTCTGCTCTGCTCTGGTGAGGCCCCACCTGGAACTCTGCATCCAGCTCTGGAGTCCCCAGCACAGGAATGACATGGACCTGCTGGATCAAGTCCAGAAGAGGACCATGTAAATGATCCTCCATGATCCATGAACGACCAGAGGGCTGGAACTTCTTCCCTATGAAGGAAGATTGAGGAAACTAAGTTTGTTTAGCCTAGAGAAAATAGCACTCCAGGAGGCCTCATTGCAGCCTTCCAATATTTAAAAAGGAGTTTGTATGAAAGACAGAGACATTTTTTCTAAGTTCTTTAGGGACAGGAAAAGGGGCAAGAGTTTTAAATTGAAAGAGATTTTAGTGTATCTGAGCAGATTTAGATAAGAAAGATATTTTTTACATGAGAATTTTAAACATTGGCACAGGTTGTGGGGCTTTGATCTAGTGAAAGATGTCCCTGATCATGGCAGATGGGTTGGACTATATGATCTTGCAAACTGGATCCCTTCCAAAACAAAACAGCCTTTGGTTCAGCTTTCTGTGTAGAAGGTATCTTCCCAGAAGACAATTACCTTGTTCAGCTATATAAACAGAGAGCTGGATTAGAGTTTGTGAGTACTTTTTTCAGCAGTCTAATAAGTAATCCCAGAAAACTTGTTTCATTTCATCTCATTAAAAAAAAAAAATTAAATATCCTTTCTGTCTTAACCATTATGGTCTAGTAAATTTCTTCTTATTAGAGAGGAAAAAGAAAAAAAGTCCTGAATGTAAAAGTCAATTGTACCAACCTGTTAGTAACAACCAGAACTATTTCATGGCCAAACATCACTGAATACAGATAATCACATTACAAACCTGAATATACAAGTAAAATCAGGTCCCCAAAGTTTTCAGACTAAAAATTGTATCTGAAAGGTAAGTCTCTGTGCCCTAAGCTACACTTCATTTATTAGCAAGACAGTCTAAAATGATGTTTTGTAAAGTGACAGGAAATAGCTGAAATCCTCCCTCCTCTGACCCCCCTAGGGAAGCGGCCACCTTGGCTGCCATACAGAGTTACTGGAATTGCACAACAGTGCTGCAAAGAAATCACTTGTGCTTGCATGCACAGACATGAGCTCCTCAGGCCAAAACACCCTTCTACACTTCTGCCCTGGCTCTCATAAGGTGCTCCTGCTTATTAAGCTGCTCAGTTTTTGAACAGAGGCACCCTATGAGGCTGCTGAAACAGCTAAATACTTCAGTATTGCCAACCCACTTATTCAGACCTCCCTGCCTGAGAGGTTGTACACTGGTTGTTCAAGCAAAGATCCTGCTACATTTCACTTTCCTGATATGTTCTTCAACCTAGATACAAATTGTACTTAATAAATTCCAGGAATAATCAGTTCCATAAATTTTCCCTTCTGTGAAAATATTCCCTTTTGAGCTCCCAGGATATTTCTTCCAGGACATTTCTTTGGTTGTCCCTATTTTTCTGAGAAGAAGTGCTTTTTTGTTCCTATTGACACTAATTTTACAAATGAAAGTCTCCCACATTCATTCAAATGTCTTTTTGTCAAGTGAAAGAAATGCAATCTTCATATGGAAGCCCAGTATAGCTGATCAATTTATACCAACTACTTCCTTTTTAAAATTAGTAGCCAGAATTTAATGTATATCTAAATTTTGAAGTATCATAATTATTATTGTTTCTTACTATTTTTAATACATATTAATAACAATAAAGAAAACCTGAGAAAAAGAACATTATAATTCCCCCTTTGCAAGACTCTGATAGGAGATAAGACATGTTTTTATCCAGGCTAGCTAATACATGTTACTAACCACAAAAAAAAAAAACAAACAGGAGAAAGTTCATTTCGACTGACTGTGAAAAAAATTTGCTCACACAAAGGAACAGTACTTGAGAATTTTGCTCCTATTTCTAATTTTAAAAAAATTTCAGTGATACAGATGTTTTATGAACTAATTTTTGGTTTGCCAGATGGTTCCATCGGGTACAAATTAAATAATGTGAAAAAAAATTGTAATATGAGTCTTCTTTTCCACTATAAATTTTGTTTTCTGTGTTTACAGGCTCTTTCTGTTTTATTTTTGGAACTAAATATGCTCAAAACAAAGCATTTTTTAGAGAATAATTTTTTAACTATGATCTATTTAGTTTGGCTTAAACCAAGTACTTGTTGAACAATTCTTTCTGTCAGAACTCTTTAAAAGCTTTCACTTGGAGACTTTTATTGTTAACTTTTACTTTTGTGCTGTCATAAAAAGAATTAATGTGACACCTCCAGGATGGTTTTATGGTGGGGCAGTTACTGCATAATTAATTTAGCTGATATTAGTCAGGAAAGAATGAATTCACGTTGTCAAAAAAGAGACTTTTTCTCCAAAATTGGTATTTCAAAGTTCATCAATCTCTGCCTTACTTATGCTCTGTCTGTCTGCACAGCACTTAAGACAACAAGAGAAAAAAAAAAAGAAGAAAAGGAAAAACCAAAAAACAATGTTTAAGGTCTATCTACATAATTGGTCCTGTCTGCAGATTTTGTGATACTTCCCGAACATAGAAAAAGGTATCACATAATCTATAGTGGTAACTATTTAAGCTACAGGTGTGGCAATGCTGTTTTGGTATTCCTGAATATCTAAACAAAATAATGCATTAATGAAGGATGAAGACCAAAGAAGAAACACTTTCTATTATTACTTGGGAGAAGAAGGGAAGCAAAATCACTTCAAAGAGAACAGTTCATCTTTTGTACTACTTCCAGAACTGCCTTATGGATTTCAACAGAGTCTCCCTAGTTAGCCAGAAATGTCGGTGAAGAAAACCTAACTAAAGGCTTACCTCAAAATACTTTCAGATTTTCTTGAATTTTTGAAAGGTCTTTTGTAAATGCTTTTGTTTACCATTTAGATAAATAAATGCCAGAAGATCCTTTTGCGGTAAATGCTCTTTAAAAAGTGTGTGTCGGGGATAGAGGAATAGTTGGAAAATATACAAAACAAGGGGTGGGGTGTTTTCCCTCTGAGGAAACATAATAATATTTTAATATTTCAAATTCATAATAATATTTCAAAACATAATAATATTTTTATCACTTTTCACATACGCAGCAATTATAGTTTACACAGGAGTATAAGGACTAAAACTCTGAAGGACACTATAACCTCAGTGGTGTTTCCCATCACCAAATAAGGCACAGTTAGAAGACTCATAAAAGCCCTACACTTGCCTAGTTCTCTGTGTCCTTCAAAGGCTACAAAAATGTAAAGCCTTTTCCTTTCAGAGTCTTGATTTCAACTGAAAATGAAGTTCATATTCATGGGATGCAATCATATAACCAGATGCATTTTACCAAATAAAGCTACACAGGTAATTTTGTGTTGTCTTTTTTTTTTTTAACATTATTTTTGTATACACTTGAGATCTGAGAACCATCTCAAAAGGAAGGATAAATTTTTTAAAAACATTAAATATATTCAAAAGTACAGTGTGCTTACTTTGAAAGACCTCAGTAAGAGAGTGTCTTCAAAGGCAAAATTATCCAAGTACTTTCCAGCAGGAATTAATTCAAAATTCATTGTTCTGCTAAATACGTATTTCAGAAATCACAACATTTTCCTTCTTATTCCAGTAATTTTTTCTTATTGAGTATACTGAAAATATCACAATGCTAATTTGAGAATGGAGATAAAAATCCCAGCATTTTAACCAGAAATATATCATTAGAAGATGTGGTAAGATAAGTATGGTACTTTAATTAAAGGAGGACCCTAGGCAGGACACTAGACATTGTAGTTGAGAACTTATACTAATGTCAGCTTAACTATGTGTGTGGGTTTTCCTCTGAAGTATTCAGCTTTTTCCTTCATGCAGCAGCCTCCAGAAAAAGACAGCATTTGGGAAACTAAACCCTCATCTGGTTGAAAAGGAAAAATTCTTCCTCTGATCAGTGAAACTGCACTTATGATTTTCCTTTTCAGTCTTTAGGCAAGACTCACACCAGTTTCCATGAGCAGTCGTTTTCTGGAACTGGTGCTCACATTTGGCTGTCACTCATTTGCTTACAGGTACAAACCTATCCTTCCATGTGTATCTCCAAGGGGAGTTGGTCAGGAGCACAAGTGCAAGGCAATGCCATCCCTCCAGACACCAATAGGTCAGACACAGCTCTTTGATAGAGTCCACCAGGGGACTTCAACTTTATTCACAACTGCTCTGAAATTAAGCTGGCCCATTCATTGCTGAAGACAGAAAAACCCAATGCCTTAGAGCTTGCAGTACCCAATACTGGTCTCAGTCACTCTCAAAGAAATCTGAGTTATGTTCATGGGTTCACATAATCCCGGAGTGACAGCGTTGAAATTCTTGTTATTTATGTAGCTGAAGGGAAAGAAATGAAAGACAGAATGTGACAGCCTTCACAGCATCCCTCTATCTGACAGACATACAGACTGCTATCTGAAATTGTCTGTTCACTGAGGAAAAAATGAATGTAAGGCAAAAACTGGAATTCAAACATCAGGGGAACATCCCAGAACCTGGTCAGTTCATAAAGGAAGAGAAACCTTTTCTGACGACCAAAAACTGTGTTTTATTTAGAGAACTAAATTTATTTAGAATCCCCAATCCACTGCCACCGTAAATCTTCTACCCTTCAATTACTATTTTACTTAAACTGAGTGATCTGCCTATTTAGTGACCCAGAAAACATGTCTTTCTCCACAGCATGCAGTTCTGGTAACCATTATCCATCTACCTGCTGCTACACACAAAATATACATTCTGCTAACAACAGCAACAGTAAGTATTTTATTTTGTTTCTGCATATTGCATATCATCTTCATAAAATGAATTCTCATAAAAATGCTCAGCAGAGCTGAGCAGCTCTATAATATGGTTAAATGAAGCTAGAATATTATCACATTACATAATTTACATCTTAAAAAGTGAAAGCTCTTCACACCCAGGGTATGGAGTAGCCTTCACAGCTGTACAGCTTAAATAATGTGAAGGAATTTTGCATAGTTAGAATCAGAATCCTAACGCAAATGGATCAGGTGCATTAATCAGAATGGTTTCCACTCAAAGTTCAAAAGTATTTTTTTCCTCTGAGAGATTTACTTTTCTCTTCAGGTTCATCAACCTGTCATCTTGGTCAATTTCGCCAAAATTGGCTCTCACTAGAACCCCACTGGCATTCCTTTTATACTACAACTTAATTCCACATTTCCTCTACATCCTTTCTGTCTATTACCCCCACTTTCAAAATTTTGATCACTTTCACCTTCACTGACATAATTTTAGGATGCTATGCAGCTTTTATAGTCCCTGCATACAGATGAGTTAAAAGTACTTTTTTCCTCCAGGGCTATCCAAGCCTAAAAGGTATGATTTCACTACCTTTTGGGGTTTTAATTATTTGATTTTCTTTCTTTTTTTTCGTTCTGCATCATGTTAACATTGCATTGCACAAATGCATGATTTTCGCAAGGGCACATAGTGACAGGACAAGGGGTAATGTCTTTAACCTGAAAGCAGGAAGGTTTCGATTTGATTTTAGAAAGAAATCCTTTACTGTAAAGGTGGTAAAACAGTGGAAAAAGTTGCCTTGAGAAGTTGTGGATGCCTCATTAATGGTCTCATCAAGGTCAGGTTGGTTGGAGTTTTGAGCAACCTGATCTAGTAAGTGGTATCCCTGCTCATGGCTGAGGGTTTGGAACTAGAGGGTCTTTAAAGTCCTTTCCAACCAAAACCATTCTATGATTCTATGATGATTTTCTGATTATAGTGTATGTTACAGGTCCAGTTCTGTTTCAGACACCACAGATTCCTTGAAAATTTTTGATTAAAGTTATAAATACCACAGTTCTGTTTTCATTAAAAGCAGCCTTGCTTAACAAGGAGTCAATTGTCCAATTATGAAGAGCTATTTTCCATTAAGGGGTGGCTCAAGAAAAAGTGGGAAAGTGGGACACTGTAAATAGCACAAATCTGGATGTGATCAGCTGTGACATTTTAAAATGCAATGAGGAAAGTCCATCACTAAAAATAAATCCTTCCTGAAAATAAGAGCGGTTTTCAAACTAAAGGGGGCAAAGAAAGCAAAAAAATTAGGCAGTGCATAAGATAAGCACAGTTTTAGAAGCACCTGACCATACCAGTAACTTCATTGGCTCAGTATGTCAGTACTACCCAGGAAGTCTGATGGTGACAGGATTGAATCATCTGACTTGCCTTAACTTATGATTCTGAAAGAAAACATTCAGTGGAAACACCACAATTAATAAAAACATAGCACCAAATATTTGGAAAGTATGCTGTGAGCTGTAAGGAAACACACAGGCATAAGATGTTTATATAATTTTAAACTGTGTGTTCTCAATTTCCTTCACTATATACCATTGTAAGTCTACTAGGATTTTTGCATGAAAATGAATGGATTTGGTGCATTTAGTTTGTTTGATTTTGGTTTAGGTGGGGTTTTATTTGGTTTGGGTCTTGTTTGGTTGGTTGGTTTTTTGTGGGTTTTGTTTTTTGTTTTTGTATGGATTGGTTTTTTTACTTTTTATGAGGTTTAAGTAACTGTTAGCTTTCTATATTGTAAATACTGATTTTTAAAGTAGAGATAATATAGCTGTCACTTTTTTTCCTCCCTCTTCATAACATTTGTTAAATAATTACTGATTTGATAGCACAATGTAGGCGATCCTAATATTTCGTGACTGAAATTAATAGATGTATTTTTGGTTCATGGATATTATGGCAAGGATGCTACTGCATGCAATAAGCTTCTCCTGAATTTTGATATCTGGTATTGTTTTTTAGGTAGAACAAAATTAAAGAATATGTCATAGGAACAAAAAAATCATAAATATCTTCCCTTTGAAAACATTCAAATGAATAAATGAGGCAACTTGTGTAAACTTTTTCATGAAAAATTTCAAAATATTTCTTCCCTAAGCTTCAATATAGAGTGAGCAGAATTTCCAAAACAGGTCTAAGGATTATCACAATTTCTTGTAAATTAATATAACTTCAGAGATAACAGGATTTAGATTAGCTTAGGATATGACCTTTAATTTTCATAACAAATTTGACCTTAATGAAAATGGCAAATTTTTACATTCACATGAATACTGCAGAAATAGCCTGCTTTGTCCCATAAGGATGAGTCTTTGATTCTGAAAGGCATCACTGTTGTTGTAATCATAGAATCATAGAAAGACTTCAGTTGGAAGTCAGTTAAAGATCATCCCATTCCAAACCCCCAGTGTCCAAAGGAAAAATCAAATAATACAGTTCTTGGTCTACTCCCCTTTCTCTATTCACTCCATCTTCTGAATGAACCTTTATGTCCAACTAAGGCACTGATCTTCTGGTCTAATGAGACATCAAGAAAATGAAATGGTGACTGCTTTCTGCTTAATGTATATGACTATTTTTAGAGTGAATATATTTAAATAAATGGTATGAGATCTCTCCTTTTCTTGGAATCTTTAAGTTAAAACTGTTCTGATTTTGTGCAATTGTTTCCAAATTGTTTTTCCCCATTAGAGCGCCAATTTTTGTGGAGAAATGATTACAGACAGGTTTCCAATGTATACTCACATTTGCACAGGCAGAGATATCTTTACGTGTGAAAAAAAAAAAAATTTTGCCCAGATTTCTTCTGCATAGTGACTAGGCTGAGTTCAAATAATGGCCTTCAAGCAGTGTCAGTATGCTCCAGAGACAGAACACCAGGTTCAGCACAGGAACTCTACCTAAGCAAATTAACAAATGCAAGAGTAATCTTGGCACAATCTTGATGATCCTCTCTGAAATTTGAAGATACTCTTTTTCTTAGTCTTCTATTTATATATAAAGAAAGGAAGATGCTTCTTAGCTCCATATTTTCATTAAAATTCTTATTTTTACTGAGCTGATACATTTTTTACTCACTCCTCATCCTTCATGCTTTAAAGCATAAGTTTAAGAATGTGATTACATTAGAATTTTCTGTTCTAATAATATTAACAACACTTCTGAAGGACTACTGCAGAAAATACCGTTTTCTACATTTTGATTGCCCTTAACTCCTTTTCCATGTTCCAGAGAGAACAAGAACTGTGCTATGAGGCCTGTCTCCTCGAGTGCTTTCTCCAGACATGTCACATTGCATTACTTGAAAGGGTTCTACTGACCTACAGCTATTCTCATTCACACGACTGCGTCACCTGCTCTTCCTTGCACATTCAAGGGCTTTTTAATACATTTGAGGCAAGGCTTTCCTAGGGACCTAGCAGAGCTCCTCACCATCTCTCACTTGACTGTAGCTTTTCAGCATCCTGTAGTTCTTGGACTTTCAGGCCTCAGGTCTCACCTTATTAAAAATCCCCTGTCTGGCAAAAAGTCCTCTGTACCTGAGTAAAATGAGGCAGAAGGCAGTGATGATTACACTTAAAGGTGTAATGAGTCTGAGAATGATTTTCCAGTCTAAGGATGATTTAATTCATAGTGATGCAGTAAACAAGGACGAAATAAAGATCTGAAATTTGTTTTTCAACATTGAGACTTAATGTTCATGCTAAAAGCTTCTGTACAATCCCTAGTGGTACTGAAAAAAATATACCAGAAATCACAGCTACATTAAAAATAGAGATTATGTAAAAGAATATAAGGTGTCAAACTGTGATCAGCTCTATAGCTATTAGAAATCTGTATATCAGCAGGCTGCTGTTATATAACAGATTTTTTTTTTTTTTTTTTAATCACAGAATCATAGAATGGCCTAGGTTGGAAGGGACATTAAAGATTATTGAGGTTATGGTTTGGTTTGATTTGGCTTCTGCCAGTCAGGAACTGAAGATTGCTTTTGGGCATGCAAATTCTTCTTGCAACATCAAAATAAACCAACCCATTCAGTTCAGTTTTGGAGAGCTGCATATATTATCTTGCAAAAGTCTCCTTTTACATTTACTTTACCTTTTTACTTTAGCTCTGGTGTCACCTTTGCATTGACAGCAATAGTGTGCAAAGCTATTGCTTTTTTTCCTGCTCGTATACTTTCTGATTAATGAAATGCAACACAGTCGTTTACTATGATGAACTTTCATTTCAAAATTCCATACCAAAGATTGGGCTGCAAGGATAAAAACGCAAACCAGAAAGATTTAAGCGTGCACAGTAGGATTGTGAGTGAGGCATGAAGAAAAGTCAGGAAGGACTGAATTAACTGTTTCAAGCAAGATACACAATCTAAAATGGTGCATTGCTTAAGGCAGAAAATGGAAGCATATTGACATTGCTACTAAAAGATGACAGCAGATCTTCTAGCTATTCTTAAGGTGTCTTTATCTTATGCAAAACATAGGAAGTGTCTTCAGAGTAGTTGCACAACAAAGCTTTGCTACGTTTCCAGGCATAAAGAAAACAGCTTTTTTATTCGTGGATGGAAACTTTACTTTTTCCAGCAGTTTGCTTCTCTACAAATTTTGTTCAGTTCTGCTTGACATTCTTACTTGTCTAAAACAAAGGCTACTGAGGTTAAGTTTCTATTTTCCAAACAACAATTCTAGTACCCTTCAAATGTAGACACCACTTGATATTTGGAGAGATCAGGGTAAAAAATGGAATGTCTTCACTGGATGAACGAGTGTCTCTCCAAAGAGACGCCTTACTTGCTGTATGTCAGTTTTAGACATCTGTTGATTATACAGGAACGTGGATGCCTAAAATCCATACTCCAACACATACTTCTGAATTTCATCTGGAAAATCAAGACTCATATTCAGTAAATTTAATGACTCCCAAATAAATCCTAACACTTATTTATCCAGCCGTAACTTAGAGTATAACTCCATTTACAACTCAGAGAAAATATTCAGATGACTGCATACATAACAGCACAAGATAACACCACAAAAAACTGAAATGGATTGTTCTAATTTATTCTGACTGTTTTAAGAATCAGGAGGTTTTGCAGCTCCAGGGTAAGCAAAGATGTCTCTAAGTGACTTTTTGGGTGTGCATTTTGAATTTAGAAGAAGCCTGAATTCCATAAAAGAAATGGTCAGAACTTATTGAATATCAGACCCCTTCAGGCTGTATAATCTGACTGTCTGAAGTCACCTGTTACTTTTGAATGTACTAGATTGAATTGTCAGAGATTATTCAAGTACGTGGATTAAAATGAGTGTTTTAAACCTGAGGGATTTTACTCTTTTTATTCACATAACAACATGCATGTATTTCTAGTAATTTCAGCACAACTATTCAAATTTTTCTTTCCATTACAAAGAATAGCAGCTTCTGGTCTCAAAAGCAAAGCGTTATGATAGCCTTTGCTTATTTTCAGACATGCGGATCTGGAAACACTGAGAACTATGAGAAACCTTAACTAATTTTGTTACCCAATCCTTCAGTAAGTACTTTTAATAATCTAGGTTTGTAGATTAAAGAGCAGGAGAAAAAATACAATCATCCAGAATTTTTTGTGTTCTACTCTAAGAGTGTTCAAGAGACATTTTTTCCTCCATATACAGGCCCTGATCCATCAAATTCAGGGCATTTACTCAAGAAATAGAGAAGTTTAAGTATTAGAAATATGAATCAATATAGAAGACTTTGGAAATTATAGTAAATTATTTCTAGACAAGTACTGCACTCATGCAAAATTTGGCTACGTCTGGTAATATGAAAATTATCTGTCACCCTCGTAGGCTGAAATCGAGGGTTGGAAGGAAAAGCCGTTCTTACAGTAGTGTTGGCCACCTAGGGAAGGAAACTAATTTAATCTGTCTGCGAAAACATACCATCAGCAACAGCCATGGTTAGATAACACCACCTCTCATCTAATTTGACTTTATTTGAAATGTCCCAGGCACAAAAATGTATAATATTTACTCACATGAAAAATTTCAGTTAATCAAATAGTGTGATCTTTCCTCTTTTGAAAAGAACTACATGTGTATTGACATGCACAAATGAAATAATCTCTTCTTTCTTTCCTTTTTTTTCTGAAATAGAAAGAGCCATTACACCTCTTGGGATATAATGCTTTACAGCAGCACTTAGTATAATCTAGATCAGTAAAGACAGAAACATTCTTGAGACGCCTAAAACCTACTCGGGGAGGATTTTAACATCAAATGAAAAGTATAGAGAAAACTTTCACATCCTCATCTTATGGAAATTCACAGATGTTATGCACTGCGCATCCCAAATTCACCACAAGAATGTTAGGAAAACAAGTTGAATAGGCAGTAATGAATCTTTTCAGAAGGATGAAAACAAAAGACAGAATGAAAGACAATTTACTTCCAATAATTCCTCAAACCTTTTTTAGAAATAGAATTTCAAATTACAACCCTGAACCTACCCTTTTGTTTGATGAAAAACATCTCATTACCCCACACAAGCTCATCATCATAAAGATACATTAGTCTATTCTCACTGGCAATGATTTATTGCTAACTCCAAATTGAATATTGGTGTTTTGCTATTGAAATGCCAATACCGAAAATTGCACATAAGTCATTAGAAACAATGGCACCTTCAGATTTAATTTCATATACAGTAAGGAATCCCAATAAGTCAGAAGTGGTTATTGTGGATAAAAAGTCATAATAGTGTTTTGGAGGAAAACGCAATGCTCTTTGTCAATTATTTTTTAATACATTGTATTATTTTCTGTGATTTCTATTGTATATAAGATACAAGGTTGTCGTAAGTGATGCAGAAAGAGTATCTTAAGCCTGCTCCTAGGTCACCTATGGATGCTTTGGAAATTTTACTCATCATTTTCACTCTCAGTTCTTTAGCTGTCATTCAGCCAAATAAATCCCAGTTCTGCAAGTGTTTAAATACATTCTTAACTTTTCATTAAACACAATGCAACATAATCATGAAAATTATGATAAAACCCTTGTAAAATTACGGCTTTAGCCATCGGACTTCTGACTGTTAGTGTTTTTCCAAGTTCTGCTGGCTTTGCAAACTCAAGATAGAAGAAACCTATGTAACACAACATGACGTCTGGGGAGTTGCACCAGCACCACTTTGAAATGTAGCATCACCCACTCTTTTCTGGAAAATCTGATTGCACAATGCCTAACTATGTGCATGAAAAATCATTGTGTTTGGGCTCTTCCTCAAAACTGGAAGTTTTCTGCCATTTCTAGTAGTTAAACAAAAGTTGATAAAACTGGCCAGCTACCTTTTTTTTTTTTTTTTTAATTTACAAATGCCTTCCATCCTCAGAAGGAGCCCTGAAAGAAATGCTGCTACTTTTCTTTTTACAATCGCCACCCACCATCTCATAGCAGGGTTTCACTCAAGCAAAGGCTGAGTCACTTTTTTTCCCTCTCCCTTCTTAAAAAATACTATATATAAAAATGCACAGCCTTGGGGATCAGCTTGTTAAACAAATGCTGAAGAGTAGAATATTCACTATCCCTTTCCAGGTGCCAGGAAAGCTGCTGATTTTATTTTTCAAAAGGCCCAATTTTCCACCTTGAACATACAGCTCTTAGTGGCACTTCTGTCAAGAGGGGGTAATTCTTTTGCCCAGCATAAACTTGGAGCAGCTTGTGCATAGCTTGATGTTCAATTCTTTACAACATATAAGAGAACATATTTTGAAAACTTACTTTCACCACATCTAAAAGAGCAAAAATGGCAGTGCCAATGGCAAAAGGACTAGAGAGGAATGTTCTTTCCCACAGACAATTAAGACAACTTCAAAGATAAAATTCAGGGATGGCACAAGAAAGTTGTCAAAGGAAATGTAACATTAAACCTAAACCCTTAAAATAGCCAAGGATGGTATTCAGGGTAATATTTTCTTGGTAACATAGTTTTTCTGGTAGAATCAGAAACCTTCTACAGTAATTAATTAAAATATAGTAACATGATTAATTCTCAAAACAAGCCAGCTTCCCTGAGGTATTTCTGGACTCTAGAAAACTAGATTTTCCAAATATATGACATAACTACCTTTCAGATATCACTATTAAAAGCTATGTTTATGACCAGGAACAAGAATATATTATTTTAAAAACTACACAGCAATAAAGATTGCAAACATAGGCCAGGGGTCTCAAGAATCACCTTCAGTCTTCCTTCTAATAAAGTCACCAATAAACACAGCATTCCCAATAAACAGAATACAGAGAATATATATTGACATAATAAATACATTCACATTCATCTGAGTTGTTCTTTCACTCAGATTGATGGAAATATAGTAGCAATAACCCAGAAACTCACAAATAACCTAGATCTTACTATATTTTCCTTTCTTCCTGAAAGTGAGATTTATTTGCTAATAAATACAAAGAGACTAGTTACATTTTAAGTTGTAAGAGTATTCTAATACAATTCAATGCTAAAAGTGTAGATTAAAACCTAGAGGTACTATAAGGTCATTTTAGACATTTGAAATTTTAATAGTATACAATTACAGTCAATTAAAATGGAACATTTACCTTGCAAACCAGGTTTCATAGATACAAGCAGGAAAGACAAAAGAGTTTTCTGCCAAGTTTTTCAGCTCCACTGCTCACTTACTAGAAAAAAAAAAAGAAAATTTATTTAGTCACGAGTTGTACAGAGCTTTTTTGAAATGGTGATGCTTTCAGTGAAAACGCCTTGAGATGTCTTGGAACGATATCTAGCTCCTGCCTGAAAAGGAATAGAAAAGATTGTCAGAGCCCTAAATGGGTCTGCTGAGGTATATAGGGTTAGAGGCAATTGACACCTTCTAATAACACCAAAAAAAAGCGTGCACTCACTGGCACTCAAGGGGAGCAGGCAACTCTATTGCCTACAGTAGGACACAGAGACATTTACTGGAGGATCTGAAGTTGAAACTGACAAAGCATTAAATCCGAATGGAGACTGATGCCTTTTCCTGGTCCTACAATCAAGAGTCAAACACTGTTAGAAGGGAAAAAGGGATTTTACCTTGGTATTTATTTTAAGGATCCTTAGGTGCACTACATCCAGGTCGAATGCACCTCCATGCACACCGCAATGCACACCCCCAAAAGATCTGGTATAACATTATAGGCCTTACTAATTAGCATATCTATAAAGATTCCCCAATGAGAGGCTCGAATGAGCCCCCCTCCCCAAGGAACCTTCCCCTGGATGGTTCTATCTTAGTTTACAAAATGTGTTCTGGAGAGGACCTTGGGGTCTGGGGCACACCAATCCCTAACTACGAAGCTTCTAAAATGTTTAGTCTCCTAGCTTGACAAACAAGTCCAAGAATGTAGGCAAAAAGCATTAATGATACAGAAGCTGTAAAAACGTATAAAAGAGATTTGAAAGAAAAGGCAAAAAATCATCATGGCATCAAGACAAAGAAAAAAATTGCTTCAACGGTAGGACTAACTGTTTGTCTCTGTTGGTGATGGAACTTGGCACCTCCAGAGATTTCTCCATCCATGTCTCCAGCTCTACAGTAAGAAAGGAGGTTTTTAGAATGTCTTGCCATATTGAATCAAATCTGAACTTTCCATTTATTTTAACATGACAGATGAAGAAACACCTGTCTTACACAGTGAAGGTTGAGGAGTTAAGAAAAGTTCTAAATCACATACGTGTCAGGACCAGAATATGCCTGAAAGAACCCCAGATTGTTTGATAAGCCAGAACTACACTGATACCAATGACTAGTAATGACTGTGTTATTTCAAAATTAATGTGAAAAATGCCATAAACTCTTTTGATCAACATGTCCCACATAAGCTTTTCAGAAAAAACAACCAAAATAACAAAATTCTTCTTCTTCCTGTCATGTAGAAATTACTTCTCCAAGACCTTTCCCAATGCCTGAAAAAGATGACCCTGCATGTCTACACAAAGCTCATTGTGATCTGACAGAGGTTATTCTGTAAACTGAAAAATATAATATAAAAAAGAAAGAAGAATATTATTTAAAATATTCTTAGGATATAATGTAAATACACAGCAGTTACAGGAAAGATCAGATATCTCAAATAAAGGCAAACTTCATGATAAATTAGAATGTTTTATCTAACTCTCATTCAACCAGTTTGTTATGTGGTATACAAACGTGAGTTAGTTCAACCATTTTATGTTATACCATATGGTTTATAATGGATAAAGTAAATGGACTAATTGCTGAACTGCAGAGTGCATCTGTAACATAAGGAATTTATGCAACTTGCAGAAGCAGTCTTGGAAGGCAGCAATGATCTGTCAGCACTCCAGGGTCTGGTACTGTCTCCACGAAACACAGTTGCTTTCCTAGAGAAGAAGATGGGTTGCACACTCACCAAAGCTGTAGTTTTGCCATGAGATTTGCATCAATTCTCCATAATCTCCCTAGCAGATAATTTCCAAACAAAATTGAAAACTTATTTAAACTCACAGCAGTATTTTTTTTTTCAGGCTTTCTTTTCCTAGAGAATTGTAACTATTTATCGATCTTGCCTTTTTTTCCCTTGAATCCTTCTCAGTTAATACACAAGGAAATTAGAAGGAAGGAAAAAAACAACAAAAAAAAAAATTAAAAAACCCACAAAACCCACAAAAACTCCACAAAAAAGCCACTTCATCATGTCTCTAACTTTTTTTTCATTTTGTTTATGCTGAAGCAAAGGAGAAATATTTTAAGTACTGTAGTTTTTTCCCTTTGCCTTTGGTTGGACACATAGCAAACTGAAAATAAAGACTAGCACGAGCCTTTGGAGGCTGAGAGAATTAAACTTTGAACCCTGCTTTATATTCTAACTAACCTTCAAAGGATATTTAAATATCAGATCTAAACAGGCAGAAATGGATGCTCAGGAAGTTCCACCTGAATATGAGGAAGAACTTCTTTAGCGCACGTGTGACTGAGCACTGGAAGAGATGATCCAGAGAGGCCATGGAATCTGTCTCACTGGAGATACTCAAAAACTGTCTAGATGAAATCCTGTGCCATGTGCTCTGGGATGACCCTGCTTGAGCAGGGAGGTTGGATCAGATGACCCACCGTGGGCCCTTCCACTCCAGGAATTCTATGATTTCTCTCTTTACCAAAATGTAGCAGCAAAATGGAGTACCAACATCAAAATCTCCTCTACTAGAGAAGGTCAAGGGTCAAACTGCCAAATGTTGATAACATCTCCATCTCATTACTTCATTATTTCTGAGGGTAAAACTCAAGTGGTAGAAGAGGATTAGAGGGTTGTTTTTATTAAGACCCCAGTGGGAATTCAACAAGGTCAATACAAGAGGCTGTTAGAGAAGTTAAATTTCTCTGTGGCAAGAAATAGTTCCTTCAGAGATAAGTGATTGCCTAATAGGTGAGACACACAGGAACCAATCAGTTTTCCCAGCTGCAGGATATCACTACTATCTCAGCTTAAAACAAGCTGCCCTTGGCCCCAAGCTGCTCCTTAGGTAGTACAAAGCTGATGCTGGGGAAAGAGACAAGCTTACTAACCAGGTGTGGAAGTGGGAGAGGATAGTCAGTGCCAGTGATTGTACACATAGGGAAAAAGGGCAATCACATTAGATAAAAGAGTATTGTGCATCCCTCAGAGATAAGATTTGGGAGTCTTAAGAGAGCTGGTTTATGAGGATATCAGCTTAGTTGTCAGGAAAAAATCTTAATTATAAGAATTATTGTGAATGAAGAGATAAAAAATAGAAAATACTGATAGAAAAATAAAGGGAGGGGCTACCACAATTTTCTACAAAACCTTTAGGGGCACTAAAGAGCCAGATGGTGGTTTATAATATCTATCAGAATAAAAGTTCAAAATAAAGTAAAATATGCACTTCATTCATGGACTGTACATGGAAAACACAGAATTTTTGCCCCAGATGCTGATGATCCTGGATTTTTGAAGGAAAAACTCTTTGCAGGAGTTCCCCTCTGGTAACTCTGGAATATTTTGCCTAAATTTGTCCATTGCAACAACGCATGTGCAGTCATAATTAAGATGTTGCTTTAAGGAAGAGAAAAACTGTCCCTAAAATCATAGTGAGAATATAATAACAAAACAAGCAGTTATCAAAACTAGAAGTCACTAAAGCTTATTACTCAGGGGCAGCCTGGAAATATTAAAGAGTTCATTGGATTTTTTTGAGCCACATGCCAAACATGTGAAATGTACTAAGGCAGTTTTGCCCTAAGATCAAATAATAAACATGAGCATCATGAAAATAAGTCACGTGATCTACATTGACCTACATTGAGAAAATTAAAAGCCACAAAGAGAAATGCTGAAACACAACCAAAAAAATAACTGCTTAAGCTGCTTAACAAGAAATACTTCAAATTTACAGAAGGGGGATCTACATCAGAAGAATGAAGATCCTTCAGATCCGTATCTTGAAAATATAATCAATTAATTTTATATATAATTTAGTGTAGTGTTTCAAGCATAAAATCAAAGAATTCTTTATACAATAGAATTTTGTAACGGTAGTGGCCATATTTTCCTTTAGATTAAATCGCAGTTGAGGATTTTTTACAGAATTCCAAAGACATGTTACTCAAGATGCACTGAGGAGAGGAATAGCTGTATTTTAAATCTGTGGTAGTTCAAAACATCACCTTGCAATGTATGTTTCTTGTCAAGCATTAATGATTTGATGATATAAAAAATTTCACATAAGCTTAAGGCAGGCAACGGGTTTTTTTTGTTGTTTTGGTTTGGTTTAGCTTGGCTTGTTTTTTTTTAAATTCAACAGATGTGTTAGATTGCTTGCAAAACATATTAAGCTTAGAGACAGCTTTTTAAAAACCTAAATAAACTAGCTAATAAAAAAAGTAAACCGTGTCGGACACAGATACCACACTTTCCCTGAAAGCATATCTGAGAGACTTGGTATTGAAGAAATTAATTAAAAAATATCTGCCGCACACCGAGGTCTTCAAACAAGACCTTTGAGAGTCAGCTTTAGGAATAGGTAGCAAAACTTTTCAAAACATTGCTGCTTTTAGTACAATTGGTAAGTTGTGCCAGACCACTGTAACCCTCAGGCTCCTATTCATTCTCCTGACTTCTTTCCACTCTCCCCAGCTGCGAGGAGTGTCAGAGTGACACAAAGGAAGTGTAGCTTTGTGAGGGTAGACATTACACTGAAATATCCACTGCTTCCTATTTGGAGTTAAAGGGCATACTGTAGATATGTAGTCGCACTTTAGCATTTCAGATCCTATACAAGAAAATACTGGTAATAACAAAATCAGATGTTAAAGTTGACACAGCTGGAAGTATTGAGTTTAAATTGCAGAAAAATAGATCAAATTCTTATGGAAAAATCCTAAGTATACTTTAGCACTGAAATACAATGTCTGTGGGAGTTGTGGAACCTCCAGTATTTCTGTCATTGTGAAACATGGGTAAATATCTGTCAGAAACCACACATACACAGTGCTGCCAGAAGGCAGCCCTTGGGGAAGGCGGTGGGTAATGTACTCTTGAGAACCCATACAACTCATCTTGGATGACATTTTCAATAATTTCTAATATTTATACCATACAAACTGGATATGCTTTTGAGTTCATATTTTATCATCTGATCTAAAATACACATCTCTCATCACTTTATGTCAGCTATTGGAAGTGATCAAAAGTGAACAAAGGCAATATTTTTAGGTTCAAAATCATGAAGAAACTGGAAAAAAATGCTAACATTTCCCTTTTAAAATATCCTCAAGATTTATATCATCATCAGTTACTACAGTTCCTATTTTAATGATTATGCATGAGATTTTTGAAAACTAATCAAGTTCAGATTTTCGAAGCCAAAATATTATCTCATTTCCTTTCCACAAAGCCCATATAAATTTATTGATGCTTTTGTTCAAAGTCAAAATATGGAGGCACTCTGCAATAAAATAATGAAATTCTGTCATTCTCTTCATTTTTCATCATATAACCTTCAATTAGAATGAATGCTCATTAAGTCTAATGTTTAGGAACTATTACAGACAAAATTGATGTGAAGAAGCCTATGGTCTTTGTAAAATCAGTTATTTCCAAACATTTATTTTTTATGACTTTAGAAATTTACTAATTTGCCAATGAAAGTCACAATATTTGGTCACTATTAAAATGTTTCAAACCAAATGCAAAATCAAAACTATCAAGAAATGAAAGAAAAAACCTTCACTACAGGATAAACGTCAAAGTGTCACCTTACCAAATCATAATTATCGGACTCTCCTTTCAGTGCTTGTTTTCTTTGCCATCAACAGCATTCCTCCATAAAGACTACATAGGTGTTAGTTTGATTCCTCTTCCTACCTCTCAAGTGCTCCTCAGGTTTACAGCTCCCTACCAAAATCAACTTACGCGTATCTGGAAAACCATAAAGCAGTTTTGTTAATGTCTCAACTACATATATGTATCATCGTTAGGTTTTTATTTTTGTCTGTTATTTCAAACATTCAGGTAACTAATACAGATATAAGCCTCCTACTCAAATCTCTCATCCAACCCATCGCACTTCCTTGCACGGTGGATGAAACACTGCTTGGTGTGTGTTACACATTGACAAAATCACAGTTATTAAGCATTCCCTAAGGACAGACAAATATTCTGAATATATCTTGCAACAGAATCTCATCATCAACTCACATCCAATAACCTGTAACACCACCACTTCTCAGATGCGTTCTCTTACAGCCATGAATAGCTCATGATGGACCAATGCTCTGTAAACCACTCCTATAATTTTGTTCAATTTTGGAGACATTTAGGAGTAAATGGTTAAAATAGCTGGAATTACTACATCAGTCTTTAGAGAAATCACTTCTTTTTACCATGGATAGTGGGAAGACACACAGTCTTCTATGAACCAAAGACTTGACAAAACTTCATTAGATAACAATTCAAAATGGCCAGAGCTAAAGGACAAAGCTTAAATATGTAACACTGAACAGGACAAAGACAACACAAATATCTAAAAGGCTCCGTACTCACTTGCACCATTTGACATTCAATCATCACTATTAACTGTTGGTTTCAATCATATAGAGTTTCACAGAGTGTTTTATTTTGTTGCATGATAGCTAGTTCAAAGAAATTGCTCTTTGGTAGAAAAAAAGGTTAATGAAATTATATGATGTATATTAAACTGTTGCAACAGTCTGTTTTTTAAGTTTTCCTTGCTAGTTCAGCAAATAGGATTTGTCACAAGATAAAATGAAGTAATAAACCCTTTATTCAAGAGTGTTTCCCATTTCAACCAGATAGGTGTTGAGATAGGAAGAGGTGAAATTAAAAGAGCAGATATTAGAAAAAAAATTTGTATGAGAATAAGTCCAACAGTACTCTTGTTTTTTCTACCTGACCATAACCTGTGTTTTTCAGGTGTCTCCCACCCCTGTAGCTTTCCTGCCTCTATTATTTACAACAACATTGTTTCCCATGACATAATGCTTATTTCTTGCAGAACAAAGAGTATTTCTTTTTTTGCCATTAAAAACCAAGGATAGTTTATACAAGAATTTAGAGAGAAGTTCATTAAGAAAAAAAATAGTAAAAAAAGTTTAATTTCAACACCACCTAAAGTACATTGCTACGATAATCAACATGAGACAACAAATTCTAGAGTTAAGGCACTGCTTTTTAGCTTTGGTTGTAAGCATGTTTCAGCTTTTGTTTGTTACTCAAAGTTCCCCTGCATCATTTCTACAACTGACAAAGATAAGAAATATGTTATTTGCTTTAGCCATGGATACACAGAGCAATTTCAGTGCTAGTGACATGTCTTGACTAAGAGATGATAAAATCCATGGGGATTACCAAAGGGGAAGAACCAATGAAGGAATTACTTTGCTTACAGCTTCTCTGCTTTACTCTGAAACAAAATTGAGTTGCCTCTGAGATTGCCTTTTTCTTCCACACACAGATTTATCCTTATTCATAGTCATATACAGAAACAAGTGCCTGAATTAAAAATGTTACATCTATAGATCTCCAGCATGCATACATAAGAGTTACTACATTTTACAGCTTTAATCTACCTGTAATGTAATTGATATTTTTTGCAATATAAAAGAGAATATGGAACTGTCACTATAACTAAATCAACTTTATATGAATGTTCGTACACTGAGCCAAGTGTTGTTTGACCTTGCACTTGTAACTCGATGGATGATTCAAGTGTAGACCTGGTTTGTTTCAGAGGACTATGTTTATAATGCACATGACATTCATCTTCAGATTGGGAAACAGCTCCTGCACTTAAGGTTTGCGGTAGTTTTAGTGGTACTGTAATCTGGAAAAGGGTACCAACACTTTTATGATTTCCTTACCCTTTGGCAACATTATTTTCAGGGTAGGAGCTCTAGCAATAAATATTTTGCAATATAGTCAGAACTTGGTGAAGCTAGTGAAGCAAATCAAAACACTCTAAGCTCCAGATGCTTCATTTCATGAGTTCACCCCAAAGCAAATAGATTACCATCGGGGCATATGAAAGAGAAAAATAAAATATACCTTTAAAGCAGCCTGTGTTTGGGAGTACAGTGTGTGTGGTATGATCTAATATACTATGAATCAGAAATGTGTTCCACCTAAATGGTATTTGAGATACTACGGAAATACTGAGCTGATATTTCAGATGAACTGTAATATGCTTTAATTCAGCTGATAAATACTCCAATAAAATAAAATAAAATAAAAAAGACCCAGCACCACTGATAACATCTGGACTAGTGATTTATTTTTCCAATTAATTTCAGAATTCGGAAAACATATTGAGGCTACTTAAAGCAAGTTGTTTCAAAGAAAGAACTGTAACTGCCCAAACAAATTGAACTAATTTCCTTAAGTGGTTTTACAAACCCTCTTCCTATCCTCATACAGGTTAAAAACTCATACTATAAATACTTACAAAGCAGATCATAAATTCTTCCCCATGACTTCTACATATATGCACATCACCCTTCTTGACAAACTAAAGGATTTTCATAAGGTTTATGAAATTTTCAATACAATAAAGACCATGTAGAAGAACTTCCACCAAGTCCAGCTTTTATTTTTTTTGTTCTACAGAAAGACATCTTATAGCAGCCAATAATCTAAAATGCGGGGAATAATGTAAACTGAAGCCTTTCCTGTACTTTTGTACCATGGACATGCTTATTTTCTGAAAAACAGGGCAAAGTCAGCAGCAAATATTGTCTGAGTAGTGAACTCTGTTTGGGAAACAAGATAGACACTTTTATTCCTGTACTCAAAAACTTCCAGCAGTCAGTTTGGATGCAGATGTTCTCCACTGTCTTGCCAGATAAAGAAGACATGGGAATCCTGAGAAATGGATACAAAAGGCTTCAGGCAGAATCACTTAATATGTTGAGACATTTGTTACTGCAGGTACAACGGCTTTGAGTTAATTCCTCTGGAATCTGTACCACTCACCAGTGTTCTTCTATTAGATGTACTTTTTATTTTGGAGATGCAGAGACCTTAATCATATCAGATCTCTGTGTTTACAGTAATAAAGTTCCTGGAAAATCCCTGGTGTTTATGGTGTGAACACTCCTCACATTCCTGCAGGACACTGACACAGGTTCAGGTCAATTTTGGCCATCTCTGCAGTGCCTACTGTGGCTACCTTTTGCTTATGTCCATTAACTCTAGCATAAGCCAGCATGAACATGGATCTATTTCTGCTGGACTCAGCTACTAAAATGAAATGCTGGAGTTTCTATTTCATGCTGATCTGAGATTGCCCCCACTCTTTTTAAATACTAACATAATTTCTGTTAGGAATTATCTACTTGAGAACTTTCTCCCTCTTATTTTCAAGTTCTCAGTAATTATAGTCTTTGTTATAATTGCTCAAAGTCCCTTTGAACTTACAAATGAAATAGATTTAGAACAGGTCTGGAAAAAACTATAAGGTTTCAAGCCTAGTGGAACCAGGATCACTACACCAAATCCACAACTAGTTTCCCTGACCTTGGAAAGAAGGATATGAAACGGAGTTCACAATTTGACACAGATTTGTGGACTTTTAATGACACTGCCTGGTATAGAAAAAGGTTCGAGTGTTACAGACCTTGTGATACAGTGGGGATATCCACTATAATTTTTGATCTGATTGTTACTATATGAAGTTTGATGAGCTGCAACTCCTTACAGTTAAATGTTTGGTTTTTTCCAAACTTAGGGGAGACAAGAAAAATGCTGAGGATGAGCATGACCTATTGAGAAAGTGATAGCAAGCAGATAACAACCTTATCCAAATTCATCAGGAATTAATTGGAACTGAATTAACTCTATGGTAGCTTATAGTAGAACTGAAGAATTTATTTTTTAACCTCAAGTGGCATAAACAAATAAAGAAATAATACGGTACCAAAAAGTCTATTAGGAAATTCAATTACTCCTTTTTGTAGAAAAAGATGGAAATTTAATGGAAAAAAGTATGTTTACTTCTAGGTCATCAATATCATCTACCAGTGCTAAACTAAAATTAAATCTTTTTTCTTTAAAAACTGTGCTACATTCTTAGTGTTATATTGATCATATTTCCTGTTTGTTTCAGATGGCAAAATATTTGACTGTCCTCACTTAGTTACTAAATGTTATTTGACTCCTACAATGGAATAAATTTATCTAAAGGCAAGTGTAATCCAAAGAGTAATCTGTTCACTTCTGGCATGCTATCAGATCAGAACTGGATTTGCATCTCTTATGAGCCATTGCCCTCATGGTGGGAAATACAAATTATCCTCTAGGTAAGTCAAAAGAAAAGTTAATTTTAATTCAATGAATTAAAGCCTTTTGATTCCAAATAAAATGAATTAATAAGTATTCGATTTAAATGTTACCATGGAAAGCTCAGCATAATAATGAATAGACATATTTTAATTTTTTCAAGAAAAAATTACTCTGATTTGACAAAAATTATACCCTACTCAAAAATTCACGACCATGTCATTTGAGAAGGGATTATCTTCACAACAGAAATGCACATTTTACAATATATGACTTCAAGGACTGGATTTTTAAGGAATATTTTAGGTGTGATTATATTTATTAGAAAAACATTTGATAATCACTATTAAAATTTTAAAATTAAAAAAAGGTCAATAATATTAAGTTTAATTAAATTAAGAACTATTCCTTGTAAAGTGGTATGATTTCCTTGATTTGTACATAAAAATTTCTTCACACCATTTAGCTGTGATAAATTTTCTTCAAATCATGTGACTATTTTCTTCCATCTACTTTCATCTTTAGTACATTTTATTTTTTTCTGGAATGCAGTCAGCACTCTAAAGTAAGAGTTTCCAACACTAGGCACAAAATAAGGCATTTTAATATGAGATATAGTAGATGGTATTCCCAGTTAATGCTGCCTTTTAACTTAGGCATTTGATATCTTTCCTATAAAAGCAGATGGATCAGGTCATCTTTAAGAAGGTTCATGCCTCAGAAAAATAACAACTGGAAGCAGGAATGGGTATATAAACCAGCTTTTCATTTTAAGAGAATCTGGATATTGTGGGTGCCTAAGTACTGACTGAACAGGGGAGAAAGAAATATTGTGTAAGGAAGAGTTTGGTGGCTGCAGTCAGGACACAGAAAAGTAGTGATTTCCTTAAAACGTAGTAAGCTTATTGGTTTCATTGTTGTAACAAAACATGCAGCTGTATCCCTGAAAGAGATAACCTATGACAGCTATTTCAAGAAGTGTTGCAAAGATACTTTCTGCCCCCTTTGCTTGAGAGTCAATACAGCTTTTGGATACTTGGAGCATCTGCAGATTAGGCTAGTAGTCTCTGTATCTTTCATATCTGACTACTTAAGAACAACATTTAGTGTCCATGATCAACTTGAATCACAACCAAAACTCTATGTAAAGAATTGCTAACTGCCATTCTTTAATGCAAATAAAATAGTAGGCTTAGTACTTTTGTATAAAACCATTAGTTTTGTTTGCTTAGTCTCCTGTAAAAAAATGAGTACAAGAGATTTTTAAAAATGCCTTTTTTTTTTTTTGAAACTAAAGACCAATACATAACTACTTCAATAAGAATAATTTACTTATATTATTTATGTACAAGTTTCATGTCATGCATGGAGTGAAAACGCAGGATGGTACATCTATGTGCAGTGTATGCTGTAGTCTTTATCCCTGAACAGTGTTAAGCCCAGAAAGTGCATAACCATCGCAGAGAAGAAGCTAAGCCATCTGCTCAACATTTGCATAAGTAAAATAAATGGTTTTATGCTGCTGCTGTATTTTCTATCACTATGTCTGAAAAGCTAATAATGCTTTCAGTATGTCTCAGACATCTGTGTTTAAAACAAAATAATAATTAATTTTACAAAATATCAGTGTGCGTTTTTTTTCCTGTGATTAATAAACATACTTGCATCAACTTGTAATGATTTAATCAAAACACAAGCATCTTCTTTGAGATATATTTTTTTACTTGTTAGCAAGGCTACAAACTGTAATTGGCTTCCCCACGTTGCCTAGAAGGACCAGAAATGAACTGAAACTCAGTGACTGACAATCGACAGCGAAGAGTATCTTTCCATTCCTAATAAAACCTAACAAGCAGTGCTGTTGCTGTTGCTGATTCATATCAACTATGATACGAAGCAAAACACTTAGGTATGGAATTACTAACTTTTCAGTCAAGGTTATATTTTTCAGAGTCACAATGTAACTAGACACTTCAGCAGCTTATTAGCAGTATATGAATTACTCAGAAATTTAGGCACAGAAAAATACACCCCCTTTTTCAAGCATATTTGTTTAATATAAAAAATGTTTAAAATACAATAAAAAGGAATCTTACTGAATTTTGCCAAATCTTAATTATAGAGTCCTATTATTTTCTGTAATTAATTTACAGTTGAATAGTGTCTCTAAGAGGACATGTAGGTCTACATAAAATGATTGCTATGTACTTAACTTTTTTTTATCAGAACTGCAGTATCTATTGCAGAGAAAAAATAAATACATCCAAAACATGCAATCTCTAAGATATTCCTTTCTGAATAAAGAACAGTGAGGGTCACTGATCAAGTTTTTATTCACAGCTCCTTTCCAGGAAAGAGTGCCATTTGCACCTTCCAGAAACTGTTTGGTTTGGGAAGATTTAAGAAGTTACTGAGGCCAAGCAAGAAAGCCGACATGTATCCATACCACAATACACATCCTCCCTCCCATGCCTCCAGTTTCCTTCCCAGTTTTTATACCTGCATTTAAGGAGGGAGAAGCTCAAACAAGTATGGTAACTCTGTTAACATCTTACAGAACAAAGGAAGAAAAATGAAGACCAATAGGCAGTCCTGATGAGTGGTTTTCTTGTGATATTCATTATTCCTATAAATCCCCTTTAAGCACTGAAAGGCTGCAACAAGGTTTTGCCAGAGCCTCCTCTTCTCCAGGCTCAATCACTCAACACTCTCAAACTGTTCTCACAGAAGAGTTGCTTCAGCCTTCTGATCATTATTTCCATGGGCCTTCACTGGACCTGCTCTAACAGGTCCATGCCCTTCCTGTGCTGGGACCCCAGAGCTGGATGCACTGTTCCAGGTGGAACACTTCACTATGTCCTTGAAGAACATGTTGACAGCATAGGTCCTTCTGTAGACTCTTGACAGACATCACTCATTACTAGTTTCCACTTGGACACTGAGACATTGACTGTAACTCTTTGGACATGGCCATTCAGCTAATTCCTCATCCATTTAACACTCTATCCATCAAACTCATCCATCAAACTCATATCTCTGCAATTTACTAGTAGGACTGTTACGGGAGACCTTACAGATACAAGGTAGATGACATCTGTGGCTCTTCTCTTGCCCACTGATGTAGCCACTCTGTTACTAAAGGCCACTTGGCTGGCCAGGCACAATATGCTCTTGCTGAAACTATGTTGGCTGTGTCTGATCACATATTTCAGTATAATTTCCAGGAGGATATGGTCCATGATCTTACCAGTCATGGAGGCAAGACTGGCTTGTTGATTGTGAAATTGTTTTTGTAGAGTTATGGTTGGAGATTCAGTTCATTTTATCCTGTGTATTGACATGTATTTCAGGTTTTTGTTATTTGTGTGTGTGGGCTCGCAGGAGGTCTTCAGTACAACCCATTGTCCAAAGCAGGCTCAACTGTGGGGTCAGACTACATTGCTCAAGGCTTTATCCAAGCAAGGCCTGAAACCCTTCAAAGGTCTCTTTAGTCACTTCCCTTTCTGTATCTCAGATTAATCTATTTTCAATACAGATACATAGGTGCAAAAACTGTGCAAACCAATTTAATTTTTGGTTTCTGTATATATGTACCCATACACATTCCACATTTGTAGTACTGCTTAAAATACTCCTAAATCTCTGTTTGAGTTCTCAGAAACTAACTATACACATTCTGATTTCACAAGGAATTTTAGCAAGATTAAGATGGAAAATGGAATGGAATAAAAATCAGCAATCAGCTTTTAGGACTGGTTCACAAAAGTGCTAAGAACTTATGCCTAGCAGAAACAGGGTACCAAGGTAACTATAAAGGGCTGTCTGCAGACTTTAATTCACCTGAAGTTGTACAGACACCTTTTGATAAAGCCAGCCTAGTCTGCCAAAATGCTAACATCCGTAATTTATTTTAGCTCTATTTGTCCAATCCTGTTACACAGTTCCTAAGAAAACCACAAGAAACAAAACTTGCTTTACTTCTTCTCCTCTTAGTTTCATCCTACAAACTCTTCACGAGCTATTTTTTGGCTCATTTAAATGAATGACATAGTTCACACTAAACTTACTGTTGTAGGATTACAGACTTAGATTCCAACAATGCCTTTATTTCTTTTATGTAGCTCGCTGGAGATCATAGAATAGTGCTCTTTGAAGTGCAAAGATTTTGCCTTATTTGCTTTGTGAAGTGCTTTATGCATTTACCACAGATTATAAATAATGAAAGGTAGTTATTTTGAGTAAGAAAAGGTGTTTACAAGAAAAAGAAAATATAATGCTCCCATATATTCCCTGTGGAACAAAAAGCAGAGCCATGGTGTTTCCTCACTCTGCAAAACAACACAAACAAATAGGTCATAGAAAGAAAGAAGAAACAATGCACATGAGAATGACCCCTTGGAAAGAATTATCTAGGAAAGTAAAGGCAACGTGATGTCAGTCCCAAACATTTATAGTAGCATTTGAAAAATGTGCCTTTTGTGGCCACTGTTTCCAGCTGATAAACCAAGACTGGGCTGACAGAGATATAAATCACAACATAACCGATTTTTTTTTTTTTTGCCTCAGCCCTCACTGCAGGATTATCTTGCAGGAGGATATACAACCTCAGTCCACCCTTAGAAGGAATAAGCACACACAATTGGCAATTTTGCCTGACATTTGATGTACGGAACACACACAGGTGTTAAGAGGGCATCATGTTATTCAAATTTGGCTGACATAGTATTAGATCAAAACACACATACTGGGTTTCTTCATGACATAAAATTTAAATCCTGATTTGCCTGTTGCCATGCAAAGCCTCTTTGTAATGTCCTCTTCACTGGGGGAGGTATGGCCCCGGTGCAGCAGGCTGTGCTGCACATGTACCAGCCAACCCACAGCGCCTGTCAGGAGATGGTTATCAGCTCACAGCTACTTGCCTGGGGAAGGATCAATTTGCACTTCCACACTTTTCTTCCTTTCCTGATCCCCAGCGTTCCGGGCTGGGCACCCCTTCCACTGACCTTCTTCCAGTTGAACAGCCTGTTAACAACTTTGGTGAATAAAGTGTGCTGAGAAGTCCAGCTGGGTTAGGTTTCTAAAAGATTAGCAAACTATGTCAGCCTATGGAGGGTTCTGGTGAGAAGCAGAGACAGAAAATTGATGGAAATAGGAAGATGTAGAAGGTAATCTTCCAGAGCAGGTAGCTTTGGAAAGGTAGAATTAGTACAGAAGAGGCCTGCAAAGGGGATTGCCCCTTTCTGCAGCTCTGGGTTACTAAACTGCCTTGCTCCATTTCATGTAACTGCAGTGTTACGATCTAACACACCTTCGTGCCATGCGCTTAGCATGGGTGTACATTTTTGTATAAGTCCTGTAGACCATTTAATTATACAGAGGGCAAAAGGGATGGAAGATGACCGTGCCAAAACTTACGATATGTTGTGGAAAGGAAGAACTTGGCTAACTCATCTAACACAGTAATGACAACTATTAGTGGTTATAGCACAAGTTATTACTATAACTATTCAGTCTTTTTTTTTTTTTAATCAAGTCCCATTGTTTTCATTCTATCTGTAACCACTTTCTGCAGATTTCTACTGGCTCACAGGAATGATTATCAAAAGGAATGGCTGTCCTTTTCAGAAAATACAGCAGAAGGGAAGTTCTCAATTCATAATTCACATAGGAAGCATGATTCAAGGAGCTGCTCTATGCATTCAGCCAAGTAACAGAAATATATCATAATTCCTATGAGGGCACAGAAACATGTTTGTGTACATGACACCTGGAGGAATACTAGAGTGTGGGAGCAATTTATTGCCTGAAATAAGCTACTCCATTCATGAAAACGTTGATGACAAACAGCACACTATTAAAACTGGAAATAATTCTAGCTAGTTTTTAATCTGTTGGCAAACTATTTACATTTTATATATATATATGTGTGTATATATATACACATATATATATGAGAACTATTCACTAGATCTTTTTCAGCTTATTAGAATGAAAGAATCAACAACCTTGCACAAATTTCAGACATCTTCATCTTAGTCTTCCAACAGTGAGTCTATCCTCTTCTTGTGAGCAGGAACATACCCTCCTATTTCATCTTATGGCTGCTAAACTTTTCAGGGTACAAACGGCTTTTCAATAGGTCTTGTCTGTAACTGTGAGAGTGTGTGAAAATGTCTGCGAGTCAGTAAGACAGTGTGGAGGCTGAGTTCAAATGCACGAACTCACAAAAGCATGTTCTTGGCCAATATCAGTTGGTGTGATTACTTCAGCTGGAAGTTGATTCCAGCATTATGAGTATAATTTTCACTGTAAGGGATTTAACACTAAAAGATCTTCCTGGCTTAGCTGAAGACATTACAGGTAAAATCTTAAATGGAAGCTGGAAATCTTTCCTTCCAGTCCTTTACTGCAACTGTAATGTGAATGTCAAAGAAAGAAAAATGGAAAAAACATTGGGATTGCCTTTAAAACAACTCAAATTTTTGCTAAAAACACTTTGTTAACGCCAAAACCCACTGAGGTTCCATAGGTTATGATACCATCATTTTGGCATCCTTGTGAGAATGGCCACCTGGTTGAAGTCCAAAATGTTCAAGAGGTTCTGAAGCTGCTGACCCAAAACAAAAGCATGTAGAACCTGCTAATTTGGTAGGGACAGCAAGGCAACTAGAATGATTCCTACTGACAGTCTTTGAGTAAGGCAGGAGATTTAGCTAAAAAATTGTCTGACATACCAAGGTATTGAAAAAATTTTAATCTTAATACTTGACACTGGATTTCTGTAAATATAGTTCCAAATTAAAACTTTAGTCCCCAGCTTGGCTGTAAATTGAGAATTAACTCATTAAGCCTGTTCATGAGATCTTCTGTGTATGAAAGGAAGCTCTGTGCATGAATGCATATATATGCAAAAAATGAGAATATCATGGCAATGACCACAATTTAAACTAAAAAACCCTTAAAATTATTCATGTGAGCTTAAATTTCTACATATCACTTCTTAATATTACTTACACATAGAAATTTTCTATTTCATGAGGAAAAAAGTAAAGCAAAAAAAAAGGTTAAACTATGAAAACAAACTTCCAGACAGGAGATTATAAATACAAACACCTACAGAATGTATTAGAAATTCATACAGCAATGATAGGTTAAGAGTTTCAAGATTATAATCAGAAAAATGACAAAATCAGAATGTTTTCAGGAAATGATTGTCAGGCTTTATCAGCTATGAACAACTGCTCACAGTCCTTCTTCCTCTACTGAGTGTACATCTGCTCTAAAATCTAAATAATGCTGCTGTACACAGGGTGGCATCATGACTTCAAAAGCCATCGGCAAGACTTCAGGTGGGGAACAACATCTCCTGGTAGGAGGGAAGCAACGATATAAACCCCAAATCTCTCCTTGGTATTAATAATGTGGAAAGTGTGATTTCTGTGGAAAGATTAAATCACGCTGAGAAGTCTTTTAAACAGAATTGATGGGGAAGAGAGATGACGACTCAGAGACTAGTAAAGAAATGAAGGGAAGGGTCCCACGACTGAAGTAAGCAGTGGATGAGTAAAAGCTTGCAGTAAAGGTAGACAGGCAAGAGAATGAGATGAAGATGGTTCTCATTGTGATGGCACAAACACGTGGGGCTCTCATACAGAGGCAGATGAGCTTGGCTTAAACAGGGAATGCCTTTTGTCTCAGTATTCATTAACGGGGGCTTTCTCTGTGCTTAAGGATAGGATTCAAGAGCAAGGAGAATGACCAGAGGAGGATGAGTCCAGGACTACTGTGAGCTCTAAATAAGCTCATGGATTGCACTCAGCTGTGCTAAGAAAGCTGGCTGATGTTCTCGCAAGGCCATTCTTCAAGAAAAGTCTTGGAGATTGTGGGAGATCTCTGTCCATAGGGTGAAAGCAAAAGATGGATCAACCCCATAACTACAAGCTTTGCTTTGGCTCCTGGGACAATCATGGAGTTGGTCCTTTAGAAGCACATTTCTGAGTATGAGGGAAGACAAGGTGATGGGGAATTGTTGTGATGGTTTGACAAAAAGTGACTCATGAGCAAATCAGCCTGTGTGATAAAATCACCTTCTGTGATAAAATGACTGAATTTGCAGACATGAAGAAAGCAGGAGCTATCTATCACTTAGGCTGACTTCAGCAAGGCTTTCAGCACCTTCCCACAATGTCCCTGTAGCCAAGCTGGATATTAGGGTGGGGTGGTGGTGCGTGCCCCACCAGGGTGGTGAATATGGATTGAGTGGTTGGGCTCAGATGGGACAGCCACTGGGTCATACCTTCCTGGAGGTTGGTGCCCTGTGGGATCCCACAGGGGCTGCCCTGGGGTTGGTCCTGTGTAATGTCTCTATCTGTGACCTGGAAAGGTGACCAAGTGCACCCTGTCAGGTTTGCAGGGGGCACCAAACTGGGGTAGCAGACAGGTCCATATGCATGAGGGCAGGCCATCTGTACAGGTGGTGGGATGAAAAGGCCAGTGGGACCCTCAGGTGACTGAGGCAGGAACAAAGGGTAGCCCTGTCCTCGGGAGAGAGAGGGTTTCCAGCTGCCACAGAATAAAGTCCTGAGGAATTTAGCTTGATCCACAGCTGAGCCTGCTAGGGGCAGTGTTGGACTAGAAGCCTCCTGAAGTCTCCATCCTGAATTGTCCTTCACTGTTACAATCCATAAAGTATCCAGTGCTCAGGAGACTAGCAACTTTTTGGCAGAAACAGCAGGGTGGCATTGTTGTTTGGGGTTTTTTGGCATAAATTGAACTCTAAGCAAAACCTCAAATTCTTGCAGCACACTATGCACCTGACTCAAAGTCAAAACAATGTGTTTAGCATTACAGAAATAAAATTACAAAAGTATTGAGAGTCCCAAAAAAAGAAATTAATGTACTGACATGTAGGAAACTGTTCTTTGATGCTGATGCTAGAGATTGAAAAGCTCAGAGTGATCTGGCTTGGGACTCCAGGCTTCTGTAGCTATGTGCTGTTCTAACTACTGGCTATCAAAGCCCACGTTTACCACAATGCTAAGGATGCTCCACTCACTCCGGTGAAAGTCCTACCAGAAGAAGAAAGAGAAAGAATGCTATCTGGACATAGCTTCATTATATTACCAAGTCCTGCCCCACAGATTGTCAAGACCCTCTTAGGAGAGGTAAACATGGCTGTTGTTCAAAATTCACAGGTTGAGTTTAGAAAGATGACATTGATTCAGATTCAATGTAGAGCACAATTTGTGTCTTATAATAAACCGTTTCAAACCTTCATAATAATCTAACTGAAAACAGAAAACAGTTCTAATTTACTAGTAGGAACAAGATCTGAAGGAAAAGAGCCCTAACTAAAGAAAAAAGCTGTATTCACAAAGGTAACAGGATACATCCACACACCTTTTACAAAATCCTGGTGCCATTTTAATGAAAAATATAATCCTGCACATTGTCTATCTCACTTTTTTTTTGATTTAAACTTTCATGTTTTATAGTAAACCAACTGACAGTTAATTTGTTGTCCACAAAAAATACTGTAAATTTCATTTCTGGACCATTAAATTTTAGACACACAGAAAACTTTGGAAACCACACAAAACAGTGATCCTAATCTTTGAAATGCAGGAAGCTTACTAAATATGTGCTAGTAATAAGCATGTCCCTGTATCTACAAGCAAGTGAAAGGCATGTGTTTTATGGGACTACAGGAAGAACTTTGCAGGAAACCAGTCTGAGGTCCTGCTTCTCCAAGAAATTCCATGTGGGAAAAGAAGATGAGAAGATGATCACGAGCTTGCGTGAGCCTGCCAATTAAAGCATCAGTAAATTGAGGCGTGGTGACAACTAGAAGAAGGCAACTTGTAGCTCTGTGTGATGGAAGTATAAAGAATGAGGTTACAAGGAAAAGAATGACATGTCTCTCATACACAGAAGCAAAGAACAGCTAGAACAAAGAAAGTTAAAGGGCATACCTGAAGACTAAGAAAGATTGCAATGGCAACATGAGAGTTTTAAAACCTGGATTGTTGTATTACAGCAGAAACAACCAGTAACAGTTTTTGGAAAAAACTGCTCATTGCTAAAAAATAGAGAAAGTAGTAAGACTAAATGCAGGCTCAGGAATACTGAGCGCTTGAAGGTCTTTAAGGAAAAATGTTATCTGTAGAAGCAGAGGAAGCCCATGGCGCTATTAAAGAAGACCCTGAGCTGAAACCCAAATTCAAATGCAAACCTGAAAGATAACCTTTCATAAATATTTTCACACTGAATAAGGGGCGGTTGTCAGTTACAACTAGCAGTCAGGCATTTTGTTCTTTCCAGCACTCTCTAATTAAATGCTAATAAATTTCTTCTTATGCCAGCTAGCTGTACTGCATTGACATGTCCTGAGTGCAATGAATAAGATCTATAGATTCTTTTATATGTTATGGAAATGCATGAAATTATTGAGCGACTAAAGTTCTGTAAACAAATGTGTTGGACGTGCTTAACTAGATACTAAAAAGTAGTAAAGCAGTTTTGCCATTTGTTTGTCCACCAAGTAATAATTCCCCACTGCTTTCCAAAACTCTCTACACAGTTAATTCTGGTTTGGGCTGGCAGACTGGGCAAAGGACTGGAGCTTGAAATATCCCTCACAGGAAATCCAAACAGAGATGAAAGAATGATAGAAATGCAGCCAATTTTGATGCTTACAGATATTCAATCAGTTTAGGGTCAGGCAATACCAGACTGCTCAAATTACTGCTACTTTGTAACAAAGTACAAATATTTTTAATATAAATGTGTATGTTTGCATAACACTCCTGACACTTCCTGGTTTTGAGTTTTATTTACAAAAGCAAACAAATAAGAAAATCTAACTGCTCCCCCACTCTCAAGAAAAAACATTAAAGTACTAAGAAATGGTATAATATCTCATACAAACGAAATCAAAAATTTAATTCTATTCTCGGCCCAGTATCTGGTTCAGTACAGAAAAGAATAAAAAAAATCTTCAAACATATCTTTTCATGATTTCCATTCTAAGCTACTAAAATGAGATACTAATGCTGTATTTTTGGAACACGGAGAGACATGAAGACTGATCAATATCTGCAAATTACATGGAATCTCCAAACAAGACCAAGAAACAGGACAAACTGAGTCTAATTCTTGATGGTACTTGGGTTACACTTTCCCTTTTCACAGCAGGAGGGTACTGGATATAAGTCTATTGTTCTCTTTTATAAAAACTAGCACCTATTACTGCACTTTGTCCTTTATTAACAGCAGACCCAAATTAAGATTAAAGTTCCAAATCAAAATGGTTATGAGGTCAAGGATAACCTGATTATAGAATATAAATTTAGAAAACGTACACGCATACATTCAAAAAGCTTCTGTGGAATCTTTTTTAGTTATAGTAACGTACAACAAAATTCAGTTCTTTTACATAACCATGGGACATAAATTTCTGTATTTCCTTTTTGACATCGCTTATCTGCAAGGCTGTTGCAAATAATGAGCTCTCATCAGTGCTTGAGGTACTCTTAGGATTTCTATGCTAAAACAAGTGACCTATATTAAGACACCAGTGTCAAAGATGATCCATGAATATATACAGAAGATTAACCAACACCTAAGTAATACATGAATTGATCCACAGCAACTGTTGTACTGATGGAGTACATAGAGGGTCCATGTTCCAAATCCAGAAAAGTCTACTAATGATCAAAAGTACTTCAAGAAAAATTCCGTGCAGACCTAATAAAATATAAAGATAAAAAACGTGGTCCTTACCATAATTATCCTTGTGTGAGCATGTGTGAATTAGTGGCCAAAAGAAAATGTAAGTGCCACTGATAACACTACACTCTTATTATTTGCAATTGCTATTGTAGCTTCTATCAGCTATATGTAAATATTTATAAAGCTGTGTAAACTGTGAACTAAATACACATACCCATTAATATATACATGGCAAACATATGTTTAGTATCTTTGCATATATGTGTATATGTGTGTATGTATATTTATATATATATACTCACATAAATACATACATATATGGCAACACAGATGTGATCCAACAAAGAGAATTTGTAAACATGCATTTCATAGACGAGAAAAACTAGGTTAAATTTTTTTACCAGGAGAGAACTGTGCTGAGTGGCAAAACCAGACCGGATTAAAACAGGTAGGGTAGTGCTGCTCTTGGGGCTAAGGGCATTTTGAAAGATTTTACGTGTTTTTATCACAGGAAAATATTTTTTTTTTTTATAGCAACTGATGGTTTTGCACAAGGTGCCTGATTGAAAAGAGAAAACTAGTAAGAAACAACAGAATGACATTTAAGGAATAGCTTGACCTAAAACCAGTAAATCCGTTAAAGGCCCAGATGCCATTTGATGATGGATTCACGGCTGAGGAAGGTATTAAATCCAGGTGAAAACACTACACCTCTGAAATGTCAATCTGTTCTAATGAGATTCTGGCAGCATACAATCCAGAAAACTGACTCATATGGACTGCTATGACCATCTAAATAAATTTATTGTTTTCTAATCCAGTTCTTACCTATCAGAAGGTAGGTAGATACACCAATAAATTCCTACCACATACTCAAGAATTGCTGACTGAAGTGGGATATGTTTTCTGGGAAGACTGTCAGCCACCTAGCACTTGTCATATTGAATCATGCAGCACTAAAGTAGTTCAGCAGCAGCTGCAAAATTATAAAAGAAACCTCACTGTAAGAACTCTGTTTCTCAGTGCTCTTGATATTTCAGGGTTGCATTTGACATTAACTGGAAACTTAAGAAAACCTCAACATATAACTTGGGGCAAGAAGGAAGTCAGACACAAGATATTAATTATTTCCACCCCATGGACATAAAGACTAAAATATGTGAACTTTGGAAAACTGCTAAGGGTAAAAGAATTGCTTTGAAACAGCAGCAGTTTTGTCTGTCTGCACTGGACATGATGACAATGATTATTTTTCAATATAAATCCTGTATAGACATTGGAATAAGGTATATAATACACTATAGAAATAAGAACATTTTATCCATTTTGAAAACCCTGTCCAACAATATTATCTGATGCTTTTATGTTTTTGTGTTACGGGAAACAGAGAATAATAATAGTCTGCTTGCCTTCACACCATTAAGTTTTACAGGACATCTACATCATATCCCATTCACTTACTTTTTTTTCAGGTTCATGAATAACTATCTCTTCATACAAAAGATGTTCCACATTTTTTGCCCTTGTCCGTACTCTTTTTTATATCTATGGTGCACGTCTTGAAAAGAACAGTACAGGAGATACTTAGTACTTAAAAGGTGAATTTATATTGTGGTTTGTTCTGGTCTCTTTCCCGGCAGACCCTATGATTCTTCAGTGTCAGTATTTCAGGCGCACTACAGCCAACCCTATTAACTAAGATAATGAGGAGGCAACTGAAACCACAGACTAACCAGGGTCCTAGAGAGCACACTGGGTGTTTTGGTGTAAGGACATTCAGTGCCTCCACAAAAATCCAGACAAGGCTGGATCAGCTTATGTTCAACCAGTTAAACCTCAGTTATTAGGAAAAGCTAAGATCCAGCTGGACTTAGTTGTTCCAGTTCACACAAACCATGCAGAATTCAGACTGGCCTGCAGATCCACTTGGTGCATCTGCATGCTTCCCAAGGACTGTTTTGTAAGGTGAGATACGGACAGTATCTTGTGTTGTTAGCTTGCACCATAAGATCCTGAAACTTGTGATGCTCAGGAACAAGTAAATAGATGATGGATCCAAGAAGGATTTTCTTATTCTCAATTCTTTCTTAATTGAAAATTGCCCAAATGGCTGAGCTGTCACTGGAAATAGTACAGCTAATCTATCCCAGAAAGATAAGCCTCTCTGTGATCGAGTGAAAATCTCCAATGTCTGGCATGCCTTCACAGAACAGAGTAGATACTATCCTCTCTTAGTGCTGGGAGACTGGGCAACTGGGTTCACTTTTGCAGAGAAAAATTATATAAGCAAATGGAATGCCAAGGAAATTGCTAATGACAGAAAACCAACCAAAACTCAGTGAATCTGGTTTCTATATCTCCAGATTCTTCTTCCACTTAAAATAAGCAGATAACACTCCTACTTTGCCTCATGAAAGCACTACAAGGCTTACCTTTATATTTATGTGATTTTTTTTGGCAGAAAACTATTACTGCAGTATGTGGCTCTGAAGCCACCGGGAAACCTAAAAACCCGGCTCTTTTTACCACTCATGCTGGTCTAGTAAAGTCAGTGTAAGCACCAGAATGCCTGATAGAAAGGCAGATGTTACCCAGTCTTGATTTGGATTGGTATACATTGCACACAAAGGACAACTACTAAGAAAATTCAACCTGCACGGAATTTTATAAAATGAAGACAATGAAGAGTTCTACTGAAACATCTCAGCATGCATAAATACTATCTTAGCATCATCCCTACACAAAATACTCTTTAGTTCATTGCACAGAATAAGATTAGTGTTAAATAAATGGAGTATCTTGTCTCTTGATATTATTATCACTATTGTTTCAGAGAATGATTATTTTGTATTTGTTTCTGTTGTTCCTTTAATCCTCATGTCAACAAGTTTTGCCAATAGTACTAAAGGTGATTTCTAAAACAAATGCTTCATTTGCACAAGAATTTCAAGCAATAGAAAAAACTGAGACAATCCAAAATCCACTGACTAGGTTTGAAAGGTTTCTCCACTTACAATACTCGTTATAACTGTATTTGTAACACAAGCAGAATCACAATTTTAGTACATAGCAATCATAAGGACCACTGCAATTCTCAGCCTCATCTTTAAGAGATAAATATGTCAGAACAAATTCTCCAATTAAAATACTTTCTTACATTTCCTGGGTTATTCCAGTGTTTCTCCAGTTGAGAATGTCCTCTTGAAAGGGAGAATATTTTTTTTTAATTTGAGATGACTCAGAGAAAAGTACAGTTCAAAGAGACCTCAGAGTTATCCATCAATCACATCACCTAAACATAGATTAGCTGTACTTACGCCTTACTTGATTGACTAAGCTACTTCAACCCAGATCATCTGTTCAACTAGTTCCTTACCTGTACAGTTACACTTTATTTTTTAATATATTATAAAAATCACATAGCAGTTTGATTTCATTATGCTTTTGCTGGCTGACTGTGGGAACGAGGTGTTCCTTAGTGCAAAAGGTTTTTCTTGTTCCCAAAGACTGCTATACAGATGTGCTGTAGACAGGTACATACTAGGACTTACGTGAACAAATCCTGATTTTGTACTATTTTAACTGTTATTAGAAAGCTAAAGTTTGGACTACTGTATCTCTACAATGAAGCACAGAGCCCAGGTTCTTCTTGCTAAAGAGTAATTCTGCAAGAATAATATCAAAACCATCAAAAGTAGAAAGCAAAACTCCTCGTGAATCAAAAGCTTGATCCAGATGAGTGAGATGGACGTCTATTTTTTGCAACAAAATGGTATAGCTCTTGATAGCCTCAATCAACTTCCTGACAGAATCAGTAATATGGATTTATGTTTTCCTGTCTTTCCTCTTATCCTTCAGTTATAAGGCATAAGCTAAAGCAAAGTACCTTGCTGAACTTTTGAGGCATGAAAAAACCAGTATTTCTTCCTTATTTTGTCTGAAAATGTAGCTGCTGAATTAGAATTTTTGGTGCTCATCAAGGCTAAATGGTTTGCCTCTCCGTGTGCCCTTTTTTTCCATTTCTGGTTTATGATCACTGATAGTCTGTCAGAAAGGCAGAGCTTGACTTCAAGTATATTTCACTATATTAAACCTGATAGCCTTCAAAATAATTTCTAGTAGTGTGTCCAAACAGAACTCCTCTCATCACTTGGCTGCTAATCCTTGGTTTTGTCCAAAACATTAAAGAGTATTGAATTTGAAATAAGAAATCTTTCCTTTCTGGACAGAATAAGCTTATCATTGTCCTACAGCTGCAGAGGGTATTTTCGTCACATTTTTAGACATTCATTTCCTTTTACTGTATATGATGCACTGTTTTGGTTGCAGAAACTTGTCATGTGTCTTGTGGCTGGATGTATTAGCTTGTGCCAAATGCTAAAAAGTTTACTGGTGGCTGGGCCAAGAAATTCGGAAAGGCTACCACGGTAACACGCTGAGCAGACCTTTTGCTGTCTGTCCCATAAATCTGTGGTAATTTTAAAAAATGGTAACATTACTAACCCACCACAGGATTTTGTTTAGAGGATTCAGATCTTTAATTCTCTTTGTTTCACTCCTAACTGTGGATATAACCCCATTTTGACCAACCCTTTATATGACCTATTCCCTGGAATGAACTACAGCAAATGTCAAAAACTTCAAGTTGTTTGTCATGGCATTTTAAAAAATAGACTATGGCTATCAACCACAAAGCTTCTATAATCAATTCTCATTTATGTTTTCTCATATAGTCCATGAACAAAAAGTGAGTGTAAGAATGATGCGCCGATGAACAAAACAACCAATTAATAAAACTGTAAAGAGATGTTACTACTGGTTACTTTTCAAAGACCATTGAAAGCACATGTTTCTGTGCACACCTGCAGCAAAAAGAACAAGGCATTTGATTGCCTAAACACAGAAATTAAATATACAGGACAGAACAGATAATGATGCTTCCTGATACACCTCCATCTCTCACAAAAAAGATGTTGTTAACGACAAGGACTCTGAACAAAGAAATGGGATTTTATGCCAGGCCCAAAGAAGGTGTATTGGTAGAAGGGTGAAGAAGGTCTGAATTATTTTAACCAAAATGATATTGTAAGTGACCTGAGAAAAGCATAAGGAGACATATTATTCTTCATATAACAGGAGCAGAACAATAGAGTAGTGAATATCTAAACATGAAAATCTTTAATCCAAGTATGCTGCACAACTGAAACTAAACGTACTTAGTCCTCCAGAGTTTTATAAAAATATTTATATTTACAATTTAAATTGACAAAGGAAAATAGGTAGACCTCAATTCTCTCTTTCTAATGGGAATTATTATTAATAATGGATTTGGTCAAAATGCTGTATCTCTATTAACGAGTCACTTCATATTTCTTCAGCTTGTGTCACGAACTTTTTCAAAACTAAAAACTCAGATGTAAGTGTCCCTGCATCAAATTGAGTATAATTAGGTCTGTTTGTGTGAAAAAACCTCATCAGGTTCAAACTTCAAAAAATAATGACAACATGTCTCTGCAAGCATTTTTTTTTATTTGAATCTATTCATCTAGCGCTATCTATGCATCTGTCAAGTTAATTGAAAAAAGCCCAAATCAAGTTTTCCTCTCTTCAACCTAATAAAAAATTTTGCATTCAACTATGTGTCCAATCAGTGTTAATAATGGCCACATAGTTGATCACAGAATTATGCAAGAAATTAATGAAAGTAAATAAACTAAGTGGAATCAGGTGAATATTTGGGAGGGCAAGCCAAGCATCTGCAGCAAATACAAACTGCCAAAATCAAACATACTGCAGCTCATACCTTATTGAGCCATGACAGCAAACATTTATCAAACAAAGGAGAAGAATAACCCAACAATATAGACAACTCCTGCTTCTTAAATTCTGAGTGAACAGTCTGGTAAGTTTATCTAAATTAACTCAAAAGAGCAACAGAGGGTGGAACTACTGAAAGGAATACATAGGCTAAAACTAGGATTCCAAATTCACTAAAACGCAAATGGCCTTAAAATGCCTGGACAAATACTATATATACAGACAGCTAATAAATCTTCCTGCAAGACTGCAAACCAAACCATATCAGTCCAGATCTGGCTTAATACTGATCCTTCAAAACCTTGACAAAAAAAGCAGTGTATCTGAATGTGTTCTGAAGACAGCAGAATTCATTCCTGACCTTCTTGTCGGGTAAAATATTACCTCATTTGGAAAGATATCCCTAACATTACAGTACTTATTTTTGAATATACTACTACCCATCTAGCTTAGGCCAAAACAAAGTTAGCTACTATCACAGGCAAAGGTTTGCTACAAAGGGGTATTACAGACTCAGTAAAGCTGCTGCAGTGTGTTCGTAACTAGATTTACAGATGCTATTATGGATAAACAATTGCCTTTAATGTGGGATGAAAATTACCCCAAATGGCAATTAGAAGGAAGTAGACCTTGGCTGCAGAATACGATTCATTACTGTGGTGTCCATATTGCATAGCAGTTATTCCAGTTGTTGCTCTAATTTTATGACACTGTATTACCACAGATGCCATGTGTGGTAATATTGACCATAATAAAAATGGAAGAAACACTTTGCTTGAACATGGGAGATTATATGAAATATAAAATATTCCAGTGTTAATGAGGAAATATTATGCAAATATTGTTGGCATTTTATTTGGTTCTTACCCTCTATCCGTACACCTTTTAATTGGCAAACAATGACATCAACAGACTATGTGATAATCAGGTAAAGCAATGAATTTAGTGTAAGATGGAACATGAGAATATAATTTAGGGTTAAGTGTACTGAAATATCCTTTTTTTTTCCCAATTTGGCTATTGTAAGAAAAGTTCAAAATGGGGGTCAAATAGGAAGCCAAGAATAGGGTGCAATGCCTCGTTTCACTCCATTCTTTCAAACATAGATATATTATCCTACAAATTTCATGCTGCTAATTTATGCCACTCCTTCATGGCCCTAATTAAACAGAGAAAAATGAAATCAGGTAAGAAATATTAGTTACCCTGTTGCACAGGACTGAAGCAAAGCTCTTTCTTTACTAGACAAATACCTCTATTATGGTTATCCAAAAAAAAACCAAACCATCAAAACCAACCAGATACCCTTGTTGGTGCAGTCTGATGTACTCTTAAGCAACTGGAGGCTTTTGCCTGAAGGAACCGTATCTCACCTCCCATCTTGGAACGACCTCTTGTCTGTTGTTCTAGCAAGATTCCATAGATATGTGTACTTTTAACAATACTGAAACAGATCATAAATTTCTTTCATTTATCTACATTGTAACCCTCAGTGGAGGCTTTACTGACTATCACAGTAATAGCTACTACATGCCAATAAAAATGAAGTGCAAATGTGTAAGAGTTAAACCTTTAACCTAGATAATAAATAATCTATATTATTCTTGGATTTGGATGTTGCTGTTCCACCAAACATCCAGTAGTTTAAAAGAGCTATTAAAAATCCACAATGAGAGACAAGAATAAAGATAGTTTTTAGAAAATTTTGTTAAGTTCTGTTATGTACAGACTGCCCAACTACCAATCCAAGATCAGCTTCTTCATCTTATGAATACACACAATACAGCATGGTGAAAAGTGAAGTAAATGCAGAGGGCTAAGAAGCACTTTTCCTCGTATTAGTGTTGATCTAACAATAACCCTCCTAAATGAACATATAGCTATAAGTTAGCAAAGAAGTTAGCAAAGAGTTTGCGTAGAAGGCCGTGAAATGAGGAATTTCCTTTAATTGCTCCTCTTGTGTTTAGGAAACCTCTAACAGAAATTCATGCATTTCAGTTCTTCCTGTAGGAGCTGGGGCTGAACTTTCTTATCACAAGCAGGGTGAGAGATGGGGATGAGATATCTCAGCCACTCTTAAAAAACACAGTATCAAGAGGTTCTCTGTCAGACCTTTATTACTGCAGCAAAGTCAGTAACCTTTCTGTTTTATGTCAGGTCTCATATGAGCCAAAAAGAAAGGGAGCGGACAGGGAAGGAGAAGGGAGGGCAGGACTTATGTAATTGATGTACCAATGCATAATGCAATTTTAAGGCTGAGTCCTGCTGTTTCCAATGTGATGGTTGTTCTGGAGGCATCAATTCAAAAAAGCACTTCATGCCCTTCCTGTTTATAGTTTAACAATCTCTAATTGAGATCTATTCTAGCTGTATAGACCATTTCTGCATCCTTTGATGAAATCCATTGCTTCCTAAAATAGAAATAAAAGCCATCCTGTTATTATAACTATTAAAACTATCTGTCCATAAACATTCCTGTAAATTTTGTCAAACTACCATTAAAAATACAATTCTCAAGGCAGAAGCACTTTACTGGAAATGGACAACACTGAAAATATGCTGTTAATCTTTGATTTTCTTTACAGCAATCTAACAGCATGACAGATATTTTATTGTGATGATTCATTGTCACAATAAAGTATCCTCAGTCCTTTCCATGGGACGCAGTTCAGGCAAATGGCAAAAGTCCATGAAGGTGTAGACAAGAGGAAGCCTGCACCAAAAAAAAAATGTGAAAAGACAATAAAAAATTCCCCTGGGAATACAAGTCAGAGAGGAATTTGGGAACTGATTAGAAGAAGAAAGACAGCTGACAGTGCTTTGTGGCATTTCTTTCAAGGACAAGAACATTAGTTCTGTCAGCTGCAAAATGGGCAGATTGTTCACCCTTCATCTCTGAGCCTGCATGTCAGGGTGTGAATTGGGGGTGACACTTCTACCTGTTCCCATGTGCTTCCCTCACCTCTTTTCTTTTTCACTTTTATACACTTACTACTGTGTCCCTTATAAGTGGTCTGAAATCGGAGAAGCAGTGAGATGTACCAATTCATCCACCCTGTCTGCTGATCACTGCAAGAAATTGTCATGGCTGTGTGTGACCCAGCACATCTCTATGGCAACAATGGGGCTGGAACAAATCCTAAAGCAATGTCTGCATCTTGGTAGGCAAAATTCACTCTTGTACCTAGAAAAATTGAAAAGAAAAAAAAAACCTTCTGCATAAACCCAGTAACCCTACACTGAGAGGAGATTTTCTCTAGCAGCTGCTACTCTCGGCTACAAAAACATTTTGGGTTTTTTTTAAATTTTTGGTTTACCTTTTACTGTTTTTGTAAGGTTGCCCCTAGATATATTATTAACAGAATACTGATGAATAGTTTTCATTTGATGCCATACTAATTTCCTTATACAATATGTGATTTACACTACTAAACCAATACTATGTCAATATACAAGCAATTCTTATATGTCAATGGTCTGAGGTAAAAGGTCATGTAGTATGCATTTAAATATTACAGAAATAATAAAAAGAAACACCAATTGCCTTATAATTTTGTTCTAACAATTTATGTACTTGGGTCTTCCTAGCAGGTATCATCTCTGTGTCTTACTGTGTTGTTCCACAGTCACACAGATAATGAGAAACAAAAGTTCTTTATTTATACTTTCAGAATCTTCAGCATCAAAACTAGATATATGAGTAACTGAATGACACCAGGTGAGAATGTCCTTTCTCTGAAAGTTGAAAGTGAGGAAACATACCATGATTTTCTTGGTCTTGTGTCCGTATTCATACATTATTTAGGTGGCTGACAGAGTAGGGCAAATTCTTTACAGTCCTGTCACAAGGCTGAAATTAGCTATTTACATTTAGTATGCTGCTGCTAGAGGAAAGGAGTATTGAAGCGTCTCCAAAATGCACAGTGCTAATTTAGACCAACCTACTATGAGTAAAAAGACCTCTAACCAGCAGCTCTGTGATGGTCAGTATTCATTTAGTCAGCACTTGATCTGATACCCAGGTTTGCAGCAAATATCTCAGGACTCGTTAAAAGCAGCAGGTAGATTTGAATATTTTCTCTCCACAGAACTAACAACATGTCAATCTTGGCAGGTAAAGGCAGAGTTGTTTGTGCATTTTTGATATTTAAATTTCTTCTCCCTCCTTCTCAGCACACAGCATTATAAAACATTCAGCTCTCAGGTAGCTCCAAACCTGAAGTTTCCTTTCCAAATGAAAAATTAACCTCCAGCAGGTTATGGTAAATATCATGTCCAATTTCCATATGGCCAAGCCAGGTAGCAGAATGATTAGCACACTGGTTTTGGGAACCCTGCTGCTTTTTAGCTGTTGCCTGGATGTAATGTTTCTCTCCCTCCATCCCTTCTGTGTTCTCCCTCTCCTCTTCTTTCTCCATCCTTTTCCCTCTTTCTCCATCTCTCATACATGCACACACAGAGTCAATTGCTATTTATACAGGCAGAACAATCTTAGCATAAACAGCACTGACTAATAGGAGAAACATGTCAAAACACAAAGTCCTTGCCCTGCAATCTGATGATACAACAACACAGTATAGTACACACTCATAGCAAGGAAGTACTGAACAGCAAGTGGTCCTTGCAGTCAAATTGATTTATATTGAGACTAAAGCTATCCCATACAAAATACTAATAATCAATTAATACACAGCAAGATAAGACATCTATCTTTGCTGTGTTATGTTAACAATTAGAAAAAAATCTGTCATTTTTCTTCTATTTCTATGCAAGCTTATATTTATTCTATTTCATTTTATGTTAATAAAATGATGACAGATGATCCGCCTGGTTTAATTATTAAATTTCTGTCTCACAAAGGATTAAATATGTGCTGCTGTTTCCACATACATTGTCACCAGCTTTGCTCTAGAAATGAGCTAAAAGAGATAGCTAGAAACATTGTATGTAATTTACTGGATAGAAAGAAAAACAAAAAAACCATGCAAGGGAAGTTTTCCTGCTATAAGTGCGTTGGTCTAATTGTTCACTGACTCTCACAGGTACATCCTAGACCCTTGTGATGCCACATGGACCAGCTCTGGCACTTCCCCCAAATGGACTCACAAACATCAAATAAAGCAATTTGCCTTTCTTGTCAGGTTAACATCCTGACAGTTTAGCAAGATGAATCGATATACTGAGTAGTCAAATAAGCACCGAAATCACTGCACAGGAAAAAATCAGCATGGAGTTTGGTGTCAGGAAGCAGCTGGTAGAGTACCTGAAAGAGAAAGGGGAGGCCTTTGACAGTTGTGATTTGTTAGATCGTATCTGCCAGCTTGTGAAGCCTCACCATTAATTAGGACAAGAAAAATTGCATGAAATAGAGAGGCATATCCTTTCATCTTTCCACAGGTCACCTTACAATTTCAGGTTATGTGTCATCCTCACAGAGAAAAGATTACATTCCTGGAAGATGAATGTGTCCAACTGTATTTAGTCCTCCAAAGAGAATTAAAAGTTGATTCTAGATGTAAAAGCAAAACATATTTCCCAAGTTAATATGACACTAAAATCTGAGACACTTAAATAGAAAAAAACACCAGCAGAAATCACGGTTTCAAAAAATGTCAGCAGCCCTCTTTTTCTTTTCTTTGTTTCCCTGCCTGCCTCGTTCCCAGGTTCATCTGCATGCTGCTGCCTAGTTGACTGCAGTGATGGAAAATGCTGTGGGTAGGAGGGCAGGAAGCAATCTCCCCTACAGATCTCAGTTCTGAGCAATGCCAGCAAATGAAGATCCTGCAAGAATCCTGCTCCAAATGAAACTTGTACAGTTTCTTCAACTGCTTCTTTGTGGGGTTAGTGAAACAAAAGCATTTATTTGGGTTTTTTTCTGTCTATTGCCTCTATGTCTGCAGTGGTGGTACATTTTTTTTTTAAATTATGGGCAGTCCCAACATACATGAGTACTAAATACGAACCAGTGACACATCTTAAGGTCATATAAATCTTAGCCAGCTCAACATTAAGCAGAACAGGACAGATGATGAAACCATAAACCCATGTTCATGCATTACTTGGCAAACTGACAGAATGAGTATTTTAGGAGTTAGTAGGAATTGCTGAAACTTCACAATCCAAATTTTCAAATAAGAGGAAATTTTGATAACTATTACCATTTTATAGAATCAGTGAATATCCTGAGTTGCAAGGGACCTACAAGTTTTATTGATTTCTTGTCTCTGCACAGGATGTCCCCAAGAGCCAGACCATGTGCACAAGAGTATTGTCCAAACGTTCTTGAATTCTATCAGGTTTGGGGCTGTGGCCACTTCCCTGGGGAGCCTGTTCCAGCGCCCAACCACCCTCTGGGTGAAAAAGAGAAAGGATCATTGTCTGCGCCTTTCTGTCTCCTCATGAAGTGTAGACTGCAATTGAGGTCTCCTCTAAGTCTCCTCTTCTCCAGGCTGAACTGACCAAGTAACCACAGTTGTTCCTCATATGGCTTCACTTCAAGGTCCTTCAGCACCTTTTTTGCCCTGCTCTGAACCTTCTAATAGCTCTATAGCTTTCTTATATTGTAGTGGCCAAAACTGCACACAATATCCAAGGTGAGACCCTACCTTATGCAGAGCAGAGCGGGACAATGACTTCCTGTGAGGCCGGTCTCCTTCCCCAGTGTGTACATACGTCCAGGGTTGCCCCATCCCATGTGCGCGATCTGGCACTTTCCCTGGTTAAATTTATTCAAATTTTATATTTTCTAGCTGTTCTCAAGGTCTGCATAAACCTTCAATAGGTGTCAAGGAACACAGTTATTTATTAATTTTTTTTTTGTGTAAAATGTTAATATTTTGAAGAAAAACAGGGGTAAAATTCCTGATCTAAAATAAATTTGAATTCTGGAAACTCCCAGGTTCTATTGCTTGTTAGCAAAACTCTATGTCCTTGCATAATTGCAGCTTCTCTCATTCATTTTTTTCTGTCACTTTATTATTATGCTCTTTTTTCAAAAATGCTTCTGTTACTTTCCATTCTTTCTTCAAAGACCAGATCTTCAAGATGACAAAAAAAAATTATAAAAGAGCACTAGAGGAAATAAAGAGTTCCTCCTTCTGCCAAGGCTGCAGGAGATTTCAGGTCAGAAAGGAATTTAAACCCACAGCAACAGAATTTTACATAAGGCAGAAGGCTTGGCTTTCATCATGAGGTGTCATCTAGCATTCTGCCAGATATAACATACATCTAGTTTCTTGACCTTCTGGAAATTTAAAGAGAGCTTTTTTTGTCCCATGTTACCCACTCAGTATACATATGAAGCCAACACATAAGATGCATCCCAAGTTCTGAATCCTCTCTGGAGCGCATCTTTCCTTGTACAAACTCCACCATTTTTCATCATCCCAGAAATTCCTCCCACATCAGAGTTTCTTAACATGGTATTAAGTTATCCCTTTTCACCTGGGCTAGAGTTATAGTCCTCTAGAGGTGCTTTTCAGAGCAGTTCGAGTGTCCTGAGCCACATGCTCCAGAAAAATGCAAGTCTGATTGCATTGCTCATCCATACTCACAAGACTCTCAAGTCTCTGCCTGTGGGGCATTCTGTCACCGTCACCTCTGGAGAGCTTAACCTGAAGTGTTCTACCTCTGGGCTTTGTACTCTGGCATGCACAAGCACCATCCTGATGACTGTAGGTCCCACACCTGCATCATTCCCAGAAGCTAAACTATCATTGAGGACTCTGCACTGTAGCAACAGTCATGATTTCCTACATCACTTTTGACCTATTATCCGTCTCTAGCCATAAACACACAGTTGCAAATTTGTCTCTTTTACAAAAGCTGAAGTAGCAAAAAAGAAATGGCACGAATGGGAAAGCACTCCCTCTACGTACAGAGAAGAACATAAAAAAGTAAGAAGCCAACACAAAAAAAAAAGAGAAGGGCTTGTATTGTCATTCCAGTATGGGTGTATGTAGGATGTTTTGTACACTTAGAAGTGCTGCCATTGCAATTCAAAAAGAATGCATTTAAGATAACAACAACCCTAGAGACTTTTGTCAGTACCCAAAAGTAGAAACAAGACATTGGAGGGAAGTATTCTTTCAGAGATCACTTGTGGAAAAAATGCTAATGCATAGATACAGTAAAGGACAACTTTCAAATGCAACCTTGACAGTGTCTCTCTATAGAAAATTAAATTCAGTACATCTTCATGCTTTTTGTTGCAAAAAAAAGGTAAGCAGCAAAATGGTTGATACAATGATGTCTATTAAAAAAAAAGATCAACCATCGCACAGCTGTGAGTGAACAACTACAGCCACAGCAAATTGATCATATTAAAGGGGTGAGCTACCTTTTTGACCATCAAGAGCAACTGCATTATCCCCAAGTAAAAAATATAATAAAGCATACAGAAAAACACCTGCAGAATTCAAATGCATTATTAATTTGCAAAATAAAAATGGTGTTTATTATACTGAAATAGAAAGAAAAAAAAAGCACTGCTGGAAAAACTGAAGGTATTCATCATACCTTTGAGATGGGTTTATTACGAAACAGTTAGAAGCAATGAAGCAAATGAATCTGTTTTAGAAATATACATGGAAACTGGTAAAAATTACTATTGTCAAGGTCAAAAGTAAATGACTCATGCAGCTGATACACGCCCTTCTCTGCAGCTAGTAGGAAGCAAAGAGGGGTGTTCATAGCATTCAGAGATAGCTCTCTGATACAGAGCATCCTTTTTTATTTGCCTGAGGACAGGCTTAATTTGCCTGAACCCTGTCATGAGAAAGCTTCAGAAGTATCAACATGTCATTGCCAACCAAAATGAGGTAAGTCCAGGAACCTTCTTTAACTTCCTCACTTTGGAATATTTTTGTCAAAGAGAAAGCTGGTCCTTCCCACCATAACAGGACTAAACTAATCTATTTTATTCTTACATGGTGAGGGGTGGCAGATAGCAAGATGAAAGAAACCTTATACTGGGTTAGTGTTTAAAATTTGCTTGCTGTGCTATCAGATGAACATGAGAGTTGACATCAGGGTGGCAAAGGATATTAGCCCTTCCTTCTCCCCTCTCCCCCATTATAGTAGCTTGGAAATCGGCTAGATCCAGAAACTGATTGTTTGAAACAAAAACAGTTCTCATTAGCAGCTGGCTTTGGTGAGACCTCCACTGGTATAATGCTGGAATCAGCCTTGAGGCAATTGAGTAGTATGTTTTAACCCTTTTTGTACCTAACTATTGCCAAGCTATCTACTAGAGACTTTCTTCTCTTCTCAGAGAAAGCTGAAAAGAAATTGAGTTTTGTAGGACTCGTGGAAAGGTTACTTCTTCCTCTTGTAGGCATTCTTTTCACAGTGCAAGGTCTTAGACACTTGTGTTCTTCCCTTTCTAGTTCTCCATTTGCTTTCCTGTTAGTGGCAGATAACCCTAAAATTACCTACCCCTTTATATTCTTTCTCACCTATACTTACCAGTGGGGACCCAAATTCATGACCTTCATCCTATACATTCTACATGCTGGGGCACCTTTTGTTCTTCAAATCCCTTATATTTAGGACTTTCACTTTCTACCACTCCTTTTCATGTCTTGGTGCCTTCCTTTGTCCCCAAAACTACAGCGTTGTAGCAGATATTTGTACAGCTAACCTATCTCACTAACCGTCTGGTTCAGCTCCAAGATTCAGCATCCTTCTCAAAGAGCTGCATAAGCTAATTTTCCATGTTGTTACTAGACAGTACCACAGAGTTCCTAGAGGCCATCATGATCTCCTGCTTTTCTTGAGAATTTATAACAGTGCTCTTTAGGCAGAAAATTAGGAAGGGTAATTTTTGGACTGGTTGAGTATGCAATTGTTTAATGGACTACTAACTAAGAGCCACATTTTAAAATATTTATGGCACCTCCTGTCATTTGCATGAACTGGAACTGTTAATCTACCAGATCTGAATGCAGATCTCTGACTGCAGTCATGCACTGCTGTCTTCAAAGTGCAAAGCAAATTGGTACAGTCAGTTTTCCAGCCTGTGTAAACATATTCACACAGTTAAATATTAAATTCTATCTTAAGACTCAATTTATTTGGATATGCTATATTTGGCATATTTTTAATCTTGACCTGAGACAGCAATTGCTTCTTGGTATCAGAATATAAAAAAAATCTAATAATTACTTACCTTTGGTAAAATAATTTTATTGTGTTTGTATACCAAAATTCTCCTATTATCTTACTAATATTTTTCTTTTCTAAATGTACTCAGAGTCAGAAAGTTTTTGGGTTTTTTTGAAAAGTAAAACTTTCTATCTTTTTACAACATATTAGAGATGAATTCATTTAAAAATCCCTGGCTAATTAACAAGACACACAATGCTTCTAACCCTTTAAATACACAATAATTTAACTTCATTTGCTGTAACCGTATTATCAGTGTTTTCCCCCAGTGGTAGGTATTACAAGCATTGAGTTAATCACATTTCTATAACCAATCATCGTATTTCTTTATTCCATTTAATTGATTGCTGTTTTCTAGATTCAATAACACAATCTAGCTAGTCTACCTACTGTCCACATCCTTGTACCTCATGCAATAGTTTTAGATAAATTATGCCTAATTCACAAATCCACTGTGCTGTAAACAAAACAATTAACATTTATTATTTCTCAGTGTAGTACACCCTGTTAGTCAGCTCTAAGACCATGGAAAGAAGACAGACCTAACATATGTGTCTAACAGAACAGCTTCCTCCCACCTCTCATGCCCCTGCTCTCTATTTTGGTTCATATTTAGTAAAGCACATGATTCATTTAAAGCCTAGGAGTCGTTTGCATTTAAATTATATGCCTAAAAATATTGAGCATTTGCTCGTGTGTCCTATGAATACAAAATCTAGGACTTGCGTAGAAGAAAGTTAACTTTTTCTGTGAAACAACTCAGAAAACAAACAAACAAAAAAACCCCACAACCCCAATAGTAATACAATAGTCTAAGGGTGAGAAAAGTATTCCAGTTGATTTGAAATCATGGATGAAAACAGATTATGATGGAGATTTAACAGCTGCTTAATGATGGAATATGTTTGTAGCCATCCATTTTTCAGTCATTCCAAATGAGTGTGCTCTGGGACTGGATTTAACACATCCATTTGACAAGAATATCCAATTCACAAGAACATCTATCATAATGAATGGGAAGCTGGAATGAACAGTATTTGCTCACTGTTCCTCCAAAGCCAAATGTATCCTCAGAATAGTGACTCCCTCTGCCTATCACAACTCGTTGTCTGCACCCTGTACCTAGTATTATGTTAACCATGAAGTACTCACTCTCTCAAATGTAAATAAATATCTCTTTTCAAATTACTAACTGAAAAAAAAACTCTTACTAGACAAATGAAGATGCAAACATAGAGAATGTCCACTTCAGAGTTCCTCCCAGTATTTCCCAAAGAGAAATGTCTATGAACACCTTTGGAGATGATAACAGTGAAACATATGCTAATCTTTTTTCCTTACAGAGAAAATTGATGTTTGTTTATTTTGCTACTTTGGGACTAAAGTTAACTGATCGATTAACTTTAATTTTCTTGAACTGAGGGAACCATCTAGAGAAAATCACAAAATATTTCTCCAAATCTCCATCGTCTAAAGATAGTTAATCAACATACAAGGCTGGTTTTTTAAAAGAAATTTCCATAATTAGTATTATATTTTTCTTTGTAACATCCAGAATAAATTTTTTAAATGAGCGATGAGTAGAAATCACAGTATCTGTCTGACCAATGAGCTGTTTCAAGCTGTTTCAGCCTAGTCATATACACGAATATTTCAGGATAAATTTGAAGAGTTTTTGCTCTTCCTATCACCCCTTTCTGTGAGTCTATTCGCACTAGGTTTTCATGAACTGCCAACAGCAGAACACACCTCATACTACACCCGGATAAAAACAAAGTGCTGCTGAGGGCTGATACGGCAGCAGTCATTGCCCTCCATGTGGGTAAAGCTGTGCTGATCACCTACAGTTCTCCAGTGCAGTGGATTATGGCTCAGCAGCAGGCAGATGATGGGCAGTAACAGGGGTAAGATCAGCAACGCATACGCACAGATGCTTCTCAGAAACTCCATTTGACTGCATCCACTTCATTCATTAGATCTATCAAATCTCTGCCATCCATCATAATATTTCCTTTCCTGTTCTGTGCCTCATTTCACTGAAAAGCATGTCTAAGTTTCTGTAAGATTCCCAGCAATTTTTCAAATAAGAAAGGATGATATAATATAAAAGTATGCAATCTCCATGTATGCATCAAGCATCTGTTTAGAAGTAGTTCTTTGCTGTTAGGGTGGTGAGGCACTGGAACAGGGTGCCCAGAGAAGTTGTGGATGCCCCATCCCCAAAGGCGTTCAAGGCCAGCCTGGTGGAGCTCCAAGCAACAGGGTCTAGTGAAAGGTGTCCCCGTTCATGCCAGGTGGGCTGCAACTAGATGATCTTTAAGGTACCTCCAACCCAAGCTATGATCCTGTTATTTAAATATTGATAATAAGTAAGCCCATGGAACCCCATATTTTAATAAATGAAGAGGGCAAGTACTGCTCTCACTAGTTTAGCTGACAGAAGGAAAAAATTGTATGGGAACTGCTGGCTTAGCAAGGATAGCCAATGAGGTGTTGAAATAAATTCTGGTTTTCTCAGTGTGATTTGTAAAGCTATTAACCACTCACAGTTCTCATTAATTCATTATACTCATAGGCAACATTCTCCAATAATTCATCTTTTGATGTATTTAGGCAAAATAAGGAAATCACAAATTATCTAACACAATATAATTAGGTAACAGAGTGTACAAGCAATTAAAAAGTTCAAATAACATCAGTAAGAGCAATTTTTAAATACTTTAATCTGGATTTATCAAAATATTTTTGCTTTAAAGTTAGTTTCCATGAATTCAAAATGACTTAGAGTTGACCAGTCTTCTACAAAAAGTTTTAAAAGCAACATTGCTAGCACTTACCACAAAGATCAAAGCTAAACAAAAAATGCTGTCCAAAGTTTAAAGATGACTCCTATTCTTTCACTATTAACTGAGTAGAAGATTACTGTGATTCATTCTCAATATAAGGACTTCTACCAATCTGAGGAGCAGGACCATCAGTAGATGACGCGTGGCTAAGAGGAGCTGTCCATAAAAGCAGGCACAGACAGCAGTTCCAGAGCTCTGGAAGATAGTGTGATAAAACAGGACCAGAGGATTGGTACAGGGAATGATGGGCCCAGGTACAAAAGCAAAGGCAGACCTACTCCTAGAGCTGCACTGTGATACCTGTTGCTTCTGTTGATGTCACCTGCAATACCAAAAACTGGAACTTAATTTAGCGAATTGGAGTTTGGTTGGGAAATAGAGGGATATAGGTGCAGCTGGAATCCCTCAGAGCTTCTTTCTGAGAAGGGAAAGGTTTTCTGCACTTAAAGCTGTTCACTTCTCGTTAGTCAGAAGTGAAAACACTTGAATTGCTCTGCTAATGTACATTAGACTGAATTATCCTATGGGGAGAAATAAGATAGAATTGAGCTGTGAGCTGTAAAACCTGGCTGCAGAGGCGCATGGCAGCACAGAGTACATGGCAGCACACAGAGGCACATGGCAGCACACAGAGGCACATGGCAGCACACAGGAGCACATGGCAGCACACAGGAGCACATGACAGCACACAGAGGCTTGTCTCCACCGGACCCTGGGGGGAGGAGGTGTCACACGGCAGAGCCCTACGGAGAGGAGCCTGCCGGGAGCTGACGGACGGGTGAACAGAGAGTGATCATCCCATAGAAGGAAGTGTGTTGCTGATGTGACAACACAGGATAGGTCACCATATAAGGATTACTTATATAAGGATTACCATGTAAGGAAATACTGTGCCTTGGAAAAGTGTATAAAACCAGCTCATTCCTTTGAATAAACAATTCAGATCCCCTGCCAGTCTGGGTCCATGCCTCAATTGCCGACAAATGATGTCCCCGTGTGAGGAATTTATTATACGCCTAACTGCGCATCTGCTGGTGAGCGCCATGGGACTTGAAGTGCTGCTGAAAGAAGCAGGAAAGGTGGCCAGTGATTAAGCCCTGCAAGTTGTAGGGCTGTGTGCGAGGCGCTCATAGCGCAGGCGGCACCCCAAAACTGGACAAAGAAAGATGCTTGTGCCACCGCAGTAGCTATGCCGACCCCTTCTGCGCCTCCAGCAAACCATAAATCTGTCGGGGCTGTGGGAGGAGAAACAGAAGATGGCCCCTCGTCCGCCGACACATTTGACCCTGGAGGGGAACCAGACAGTATCGTAGAAGAGCTCGCACTGCCCCACGCCATGTGGCATCAACTGGAGCTGGGCGGCAGCTCGTGGCTGGAGCTGGGGGGCCCATCCTGGTCGTGTGTTCCCTCTCCATTTGCCCTCTGCGAGAGTGCAGCGGCAGTGGCAGATGCAGCGGGGGGAGAGTGTGCGGGGCCATGGAGGCATGGCGCCGGTGAGCACATGGCGCCAGTGAGCACATGGCAGCGAGCACATGGCAGAGCCGCGCCACCCGCGGCAGGCAGGATCAGCGGCGCTGGGAGCTGGCGGGGCCGTGGTTTTGCTCAGCGCATGGCAGGGACCGCAAGTGGCTCTCTGCATGTGAGAAGTCAGGAGACGAGATGGCGGGACCCGCGCGGCTGCTGGACCTGTGCGGGCACCCAACCTGCGCCACTACCGCCAGGGCTCCCCTCTGCTGCAGACCTTTGGGAGCCGATGACATGCTGAAAGACAGACCTGGGGAGACAGGTAGCCCCTTCCTCGGGGGTGGGGGGGGCTACAGCATTTGCATCAGCTTGTGCGAGAGCAGCTGCAGGCTAAGCATATCCTTCCTGCAGCTGGTCCATAGAACTCTTCTGTTTTCGTTATTCAAAATGGTTCCACAATCCTGGACCCTATCTCAAAGATTGCTTTTTTACCATACCACTTTGTGACACCCTGCATTGTTCTAATTGCTTTTTGTGATGGATAATAATTCTAACTTGTAAGATATCTTTTCAAGCAGAAATTAACTAATATGTTTTCTCAAAGTACTCTTTTCCTACTTGAAGAAACTGGAAGAACAGCTCCCACGTTGCTGCTTCCCTGATGTGGAAAAGGTTACCACTGGAATGAAAAACCGTAACCCTCTCATCCTGCAGCAACTTCTGACTCAGGGCTTGTTACCTTTTGAAACCTTTTGAAACCACTTAGAGAGTTAATGTTATTATAATTGTAATGTCTAAGGCCTGGATTTATATACATTCTGTGAAATGGTGAAGTATTTAAGCAGTTGAAGATAACTACCTTGCTTATTTTTGCTCAGTGAGTGCTTGTTGTTCTATTAGAAGTATTGTTTTATTGATCGTAGTGAGAAAACTGCATGTTATGTCGTACATTTTCCTGAATTTAGTAAGTTGAAAGTTCGTGTTACATATTGTTAGAACAGATAAGGAGGGGTGCAGGGATGGGGTGTGCCCCCCGCGAAAGGCTGCAAAGAGGTTTATATGTTCTTAATTTTTCAATTGCATTCAAAATAATCACAAGCTCACTTAGAAAAAGCTGAGGTACTTGTTAGGAATCTTGAAAGTGGAAAATGGGAAAGCCTCTTTCCGTTGATAACCAGGGGGCGAGGATATGCTTGTGTTTCCACAGATTCCAGTCCAATATGGGCACCTGCAAGAGTGGTCTGACCAGCCTTAGATACTCCAGCTTCATAATCAGCTTGAGGGGAAGATAAACTCTTCTGAAGTCATGTTCCTAACTGATATTAATAAAGTTTTTAGGCAATTTTGTAAGTATTTTAAGGAAACTCTCTCCGTCAAGGCTTAAGGCTCTGGCCAAGCCCTAGCCCTGGCTGACTGGGGATTATACCATCAGACCCAGGTGTTTCTGACTGGGGATTATACCATCAGACCCAGGTGTTTCTGCCCTAAAAATGTAATCAAGTCACATTGACTTGTTGATTTGATCTCATAAATGCTGGACCCTCTTTCAAAGTAATTTTGGAAGTCTTGCCTAGGAAAGACTCTCTAAGTCCTCACTATGAAATGGGACCTTCCAGCCATTGCAGACTCTGAGTGATGGTAAAAGTTTTAGACAGCTTTACTTTGTTTCTCAAAGTTCTAGCTGTTTAATCACTGTCTTCATACATAAGACTAGTTATTAAGTGTTTTCATCTATCCTCCTGTTCATAAAAAAGATACTGCTTTTGTGAGGAACAGAGCTTATTTGGTTCGAGCAGTGAGCCAAACGTGTTCTAATGTTAGAAGTGTTTTGTTTCATAATTCTTATTTGTATTAAAAAAAAAGAGGGAATTATGGGGAGAAATGAGATAGAATTGGGTTTTGGGCTGCAGAGGTGCATGGCAGCACAAAGGAGCACATGGTGGCTTGTCTCCACCGGACCCTGGAGGGAGGAGGTGTCACACGGCAGAGCCGTACGGAGAGGAGCCTGCCAGGAGCTGACGGACACGTGAACAGTGAGTGATCATCCCATAGAAGGACATCTGGAAAGTGTGTTGTGATGTGGCAACATGGGATAGTTCACATAGTGAGGATTGCCTTGGAAAAGTGTATAAAACCAGCTCATTCCTTTGAATAAACAATTCAGATCCCCTGCTGGTCTGGGTCATGCCTCAATCACCGACATTATCCAAATAAATATACTGAAAACAAAACATGTTTTTAATTTGAGTTTATAATTTACAGTAACACTTCAAAAAAATTAACTTCAAGATATAATCAAAATGCGTTTCTTTCTTTCTGTTAATAATAATTGAGCAGTATTTAATTCTGTTAATAATAATTGAGCAGTATTTATTATTGAGTTAATAGTAATTGAGATGTATAATAATACATCTAACTAAAATATACATCTATATAGAAAGTTTGATTTACTACATGAATGAAAAGTATTCCTAAGTAACCTGGAATATTGGTTTCTTCTAGTAGCTGAAGAAAACTTTTAAGTAACTAGGAATCACATTAGTGCAGTACCTTATTACCATTACCTAATTTAGCATTTAGTAATTTTATGATTGCTTAAAAGAAAAGAAGCAATTTATCCAAATCATTAACAAATTGCATGGCTCTCTAGTAATGTACATTAAAACCAGTAACAGTTTTAATGAATACTTTTGACATCTAAAAGTCTTTTTCAACTTACTTTCTAACCCATTTGCCGATTTTTTTTTTTGCAAGTTGAAATTACCTCCTTATTTGATAAAGATTCATTGATATAATTCAGGCAAAAAAATGTAAACGCAAACAGCAAAATATGTAAAACTTTGATGCAGTATACACAACCCTTTTAACCACATTTTAAATATAATAAAATGATTAGTCTGTGGGGTAAAAAAACCCTAACATACCATCTAAAACATAACAAAACACTTTTGTGGGCACCATAAAGAAATCTCTTATATTCAAAAATTCTATAACAGAATCATATTAATGTTTATGAACTCTCAAAATACAGACACATGAATGATATTATTTAAAAAGAGAAAGTAAAGATATGCAATTATAACATGCAAAGCTACTAACTTGAGCTCTGTAACAGGACTACCTCCTGCCTTCCAGATATTTAGATTATTGAAGTTACCAAAAAGAATCATTCTCTGTCACCTCCTAGAAGACTGAATAGCCACAAGCTATGTCCCTTCACAATTTAAATTATAATCACTGCTTGAAATGCAACCAAGTCTTCACATTTGTTTTCTGGCTTTTTTTTTATCTTCTGTTGTATCATCCCACTACTATCATAAAATGAATTAAAAAAACCCTAATTGTATATTATCATTAAACACACCTTGCCCTGCACTTTTTAATATTCCATTTGCTAAATTCTCAAGATGTCTTTATTTGTATCAGCTGTTACTGTTCCAAAGCTCAATCTTTGCTTTGGCCTTCAAATCAAATTGAGTTTTCTTATATTACCACAGCCAAAATAATCAGCTACATCATATAATTTCTCAGCAGAAAATCTCCCTTTACAGTCAAACCCACTTGAAAACTACTGATGATCAAGTACTTAACATGTCATTTCATTTTAACAAGATTTCACAGGTATCTCATTAGGAAAAAAAAATCCAGCTTGTGAACTAACTTTTTCTAGTAATGAATCTACAGTTGTACATACTCTGTGCATTATTTTTAAGTTTAATCATATTTCAAGAGATCTCTGGGATTCAACATACACACAAATTAAAAAAAAACTATTTCATGATCATGACTAGCCATTGCTACTGATGACTTTTCAGCCCTAAAATCACAAGCCAAACGAGATTAAAGTGATAAAAAGCAGTTACTGTTTATTGAAGGTCCTTCAGGTGCTCTGATGGAACAATGCACATGTGATATAGGGCTCAGACACTCCAAGTACAGCAAATTAGCACAATTGACAAGAATCCCCAATTAGAAGTACAGTTAATGAAGTAATTCCCCTCTTGGTTTGGTCCCTTACTGAAGCCTCCCCTTTGCTTCTAGCCCCACATTTTTTATGTCGAAATACATGGGAAAGTGACATGGCTTCTGAAGAAGAAAAATTAGAGTAGGATTCCAGGAATGTGTTTGAATAACAAAGTACTGAAGTTAGCTAAGAAACTATATATGATAATAATCTACAGAGCTACGAAGATATGAAAAATGTATAAAAACTAAAAATCTTTTGGCATAATTACCACCAGTAGTGAAATGACTCAACAAGCTCTCATAGGGCAGTAATTTCCTGTTAATAACCATTAATTATTAAATAATTATTTTAATTTCACCATGATTCTTGGGATAATCCCACCATCATTACTGGTAATTACAAAACTTCCCACTTATTTGGCGGTAGAGTTGGGATTATATTGCCCTTTACACGAATCTTTTTATTCTAGAAAACAAACACATCTTCTCAGGAAGTAAGTAATTGGTTCATACTGTTTCTACCCTTACTCCTAGGATACCAAATAGCCATTTGCCAGAGTCCAGTGCTGGACACTTTGGTACTTATTTTCTTATTTTTGAGTGAGGAAATTAAGATGATTTAGTACCCTAGAGGCATATCAAGGGAACATTTGGTGATAAAAAACCCGCTTTACAATCATACGCTAAATCATGGCAGGTACCTGATGGTAACTGATGTGATGTAAGTTTTGTAACAAAAGCCCATAACTAAAGCCCTTTGCAACTGTATTTATTGGGGTGGAAACTCTGGTAAAAACCCAGTGCTTTAGTAGCAAAAAAAAAAAAAAATAAGCAAAAGGACCTCATTTTCTGCAAGTCTCTCTCTTGCAAATTACTGAAAGTATAGAATTTGTTCAACCCCCACAATTTATAGAGTACACTTTGGGTATCTTTGCCCTTACCCATTGTGTGTGAAAGGCTAGACTCTAAGTTTAGATGCTAAATTTAAGGACAGAATAAGCATTGTGAAAAATTATTTATTTGAACAGAAAAACTAACAGCTATACTAATAAAAGTTCAGACAAGCCTAACATACTGAGTTAAGCTTTGTCACTTCCATTTTTTAAGGTAACAATTTAACAGAATATTTTGAGATTTGGAAATGGGAGGGTAATGAAGGGAAGGAAGATTTAAGCCCTTAATTACCTCTTAGAATGAGCATGCCATGAACTTCAATAGAATTCACCTCCTCTGGGGTTAAAATAGGTCTATTGTAAGGAACACTTTTATTTTACATTCAGTCATATGGCTTTGGAAATTAGTTATGAGATGAACTGTCTTAATGTGTAGTAGTAAAGCATTTCCCCCTACTTTATACAGTGGCACCTCTGCAAGAAAAAAAAATTAATTACAGCCAATAGTAATTCAAGGAGAATAATTAAAAGCGGTGTCGGAGAGTGAAATGAAGATGATGCCATTTTCTAGTTAACTGGAGCATTTAAAGATTCACTATCCTATTCTTTGAGCTTAATTAAATCTATTAAAATTGGTTGTGAAGCTAATATATTCAAGTTATGAAAAATGATTAAGCTTTAGTAGCTTTTAAATATAAACATATTCATATTTCTTGACTTAAACAAAATAACTTAAATTTGTGATCAGGACAAAAAGTAAAATTTAGAGTTTATTGCAAATGCCAGCATCATCAACACATCTTAACTGTGTGGTTTTCTGTCAGAGGATATATTGCTAGATTTTAGCCAAACCAGCACACTGTGCTCAGAATTTATTTGTGGTAGAAAGTAAAACTTCAAAGCTACAGGAAACAACTTGCATCCCTTATGTAGGGGATTATCAATAGTAATAATATGGATAACAACTACAGCACCTGCTAGAGCAGTATTTTGCACTGCAATTATTTTCCTGCTTTTCTGAAGCTGGATTTTACTTGAACTGAATCCAGCACTGTATATTTCTGTGGAAACATACTGATTTATCAGTAACACCATTGTGGTCTCAGAAGTTCTGCTCTCTAAAATACTAAATAGTTTGCTAATTAAGTATAGCTCTGAATCCCATCTCTCTGATACATATTAAAAGGGACATTTGAGAAGGTGTCATCCAGAGGCAGACAATATATTGATACATTTGAATAATTTAATGCAGAAGCATCCATTGTGAATACTCATTTAAGTGAAATAGTGAATGTTCCATCCAGACTAGAATCCATTATGAAGTCATAAAACCATAGCTTCCAAAAGAACATATAGAGGAAGTCTAAATAAAGTTTTTTGTCTTTCAATGACACTATTTCAGAAGACAGATCAACTGAAAACATCTGATGAAATAACATTTAAAAAGAAATTCTGACTGAAAATTTGAACTAGAGTTGACACTCATTTCTGTATCAATTTCCTAGGTGATATCTGACAAATATTGTTTTCTTTTCATTAAGTAGTGTAATGTAATTTGCAAAAATATTAATGATTTTAGTCCAATATTAATTAAACATTTTGAATGGCTCCTTGGATACCAATGTTACAGTAGAATTTTTGACAACCAGCATATATTCTATACCAAATACTTATTCACAGAGGACCAGACCTAGATACCTCTTGCAAATACAATATTAGTATTGTATTAGTTATTTTTGAGGAAAAATAAGTTTATCTGCAGAAAAAAAAGATTTCACAAGTTGGTTTTGGGCTTTTGTAACCTGAGAAGTAGGTGTCTGGCAAAACATGCAGAGATATTTCCTATTATGATGTGGACTGAAATTCAGTACATTTCTGTATCTGCTCAGGGTCTGGATGAGTGAACACTTCGCTGGGTAAAACATGGCTGGTTGGGCCAGACCAGAGAGTGATGATGAATGGAGTCAAATCCAGTTGGCCAGTATTCACAAATGCTGTTCTCCAGGACTCATTGGACAGAACTGGCCCCAGCACTATCTTTACCGATGACCGGGATGAGAGTACCCTCAGTCAGTTTACAGGTGGGACCATGTTGTACAGGAGCCTTGATGTGTTTGAGAGTTCAAAGACCCTATCTAAGGTACTGTAAAGTATGCAATTTTTGTGAAGACATTACATTTACATATAGGGAGAATTTTGTGGCTAAACCAATATCTAAATTCTGGTTTCCTTTGCATTAATGATTTTATGCCATTGATGACATTTAAAATCATATTTATAAAGTTTTATTCTTTGAAATTATTTTCATGATTTAAAATTGGAGTTTGAAACTTACACCACAGGTCACTTTGATTATCTTGGCAGAATATTAACACTGACAACTTAAAAATTGATGATTCGTTACTGTATGATAATGTAGTACAACAAGCATTTCCACCTAAGTCAATGTCTACACTACCAGTATTCACCTAAAATCATAGTGGTTTTACATGGATTTTTAAAATTCTAATATTTTCTAGGTCATGTGACTTGAGAGAAAAGATTGAAATGTTGTGTTTTCTTCCCCTACCTCCCCACAGTAATGTTTCATGAAAGAGCTCACTAAAATAACTTCCTGAGACATGGACCTGGTTACTGAGTCCAAATATGAGTCTGCATTACTTTTCAAGTTCAACAAAATGTCCCAAATTTTATTTTTACTTTTATTTGTACTCTGGTACAATTGTCTATGGTATTTCATAAAATATAAATTGTCTAGCATGAGATTTAAAGACAACTAATGCAGCCATGGCAAACACTGTCTCTACTCCAAGGAACAAAAAATCATTTGGGTAACCCAGAATTACTCCTAATGCTTTACTAAGGAAAGAGAAAAAAATTAAAAAGCAGCAAGCAATGTAATTTATAAGGAAGTAACTGTATGGAAAAAATTTGCTGCTCTGTTTGAAATTTTTGAACAATCAGCCAAATTCTGTGCACTTATGATCTAGGAATGAAGTTTAAGAATTAGCTGTCACATGTTCTCCTCAGCTTCTAGACATAGCTCTTATGTCTGTAGCATTTCCAAGAAATCTCTCTGTACTTACAGTCACATCCAAGAGTTCAGTTATGAAAAATTTGAAACATGTTAAGCAAACTGCAAATTTTAGATGAGATGACTCAAACAGCATATATAGAGAGAAGAACCTTAATACACAATGTTTTTTTGTTTCTGAACACCAGCTCTCTTTAAAACTAACCCTCAAAAGTTTCATATTCTACATAAATCGTATAATATGCCACAATACTCTTTGTTGTGGTTGATGGATAATAAGTCTACTCTTTACATTCCCCAGCTCATGCATGTGAAATCATGCTACCCTTCCACCATGACTGATTGCCAGAGCCTTACATTTGTGCCACTGTGGAACAGTTATCTAAAGGGGTCAGCCAGCATTCCTAAAATGAGATAATGTGTCTGGCTTTGACTATACAAAAATATGTGGCATATAAAGATGCTTTCAAACTTTACAGTAAATATCTTGAAAAAAATCCCCACAACAATTTAAGTATGTTTCTTAAAGGGTGTCTGGTTTTAATACATTGAAGGCAGGTTGTGACTTCTCTGAAAGATCATAAGTCACGCTTGGTGCTTTCTCCATAGGTCTCTGTCTCTCTCTTGGCCGCTGTTCCAGGTCTCTTCCAAGAGGGCTTTAGTTGCAAATCAGGTCTGCTAGCAAAGTCTTAGAAATACACATAAATGCAAATTAAACCACTGAACATCATGGAGTGAATATTCCCAGCATATTTGTGATCATGGATTTATTTCATACCTTCAGTCACCTGAGATTCTAGGTAAATAATGGAATGATCTGGCACATTTATGTAATTTGCAAAGCAGAGACATAGCTGACAAAGTATTTATACATTTAATTTGTGTCCTTAGAGCAGAATAATTCTGGCCATGGAATGACAAAACAGAAGATTCAGAGATTATACCAGTTCTTCACAACTTCACATTGTGGTCTTTTCTAAGCCTGCATTAGCACTGGCACACAGTTCTATACCCTAGAGCACTTAAGAAGGTAGTGAAGACAATACGCTTTATGTTTAATTCTCAGTACTGCTGTTCCTGCTAAAAACACAAATGTGATTAACAGTGATATCTTTGAAACTTCCCCTCAATTAGAGACAGACAGACTTTTAGATCTAGCACTAGACACCAAGAAAAAAAAAAGCAGGATCTATTGGGCCCCTGGTCCTGGCACAAAATTATGCTGAGCCAAACTCAGTTAAAGGGAAAGTCATAAACATTTATAGTGGAACATACAGGAAAAAGAGAACGCAATAAACACCAGTGCTGTTGTCTGTTTCTGTTTCAGGCTCATATTTCTATTTCTGTCACCCTAATTTCACAGTGATTTTCTGACACAACTCCCTTCTTTGCTAGTAGGCAGTTTTCTTCAAAGAACATTGACTGACAGCAGCTAAACAAGTTCAATCATGATCAAAAGAAGATACTTTGAAATAATAATGAATATCATCACAACCACTCCTATTAGCTCTTTTTTTTTTTGTTTTTCCTTCCTTTATAAATAAAAATAACTATAATCTAGTAGTGTGAAAAAAGAAAAAAAAGGAATGTGTTGCATTCCATAAGAACATCAAATTCAGTCATTAACCCATCACTGCTCAAGTCCACCACTAAACCATATCCCTAAATGCCACATCTAACAGGGATGGTGACTCAACCACTTCCCTGGGCACCTTGTTCCAGTGCTTGACAATGCTTTCTGTGAACACATTTTTCCTGCTATCCAGTATAAACCTCCCCTGGAGCAGCTAAAGCCATTTCCTTTCATCCTGTCGCTAGTCACCTGGGAGAAGAGACTGACATCCACCTGGCTACAACCTCCTTTCCAGTAGTTGTAGAGAGCAATAAGGTCTTCTCTCAGCCTCCTTTCTGCTGGCCTAAACACGCCCAGCTCCCTCAGCCACTCTTCAGAAGACTTGGGGTCCAGACCTTTCACCAGCTTTATCACCCTTCTCTGGACATGACCCAGCACCTCCATGTTTTTATTTTATTGAGGGATTCAAAACTGAACACAGGGTTCAAGGTGAGGCCTCACCAGTGCCAAGTACAGGGAGATGATCACTACCCTGGTCCTGCTGGCCACATTATTTCTCACAGACTTGCTTACAGGAGACTTCTGCTATCTTAAAGAACAGGCTAAACCAGTGGAAATATGGCTTGACTTCTGGACTCAAGAAAATGGCAGTGGTGTATGTTTACTAGGAACCTAGGTAAATGGTAATCCAGAGAGGTCCCAGATGACTGGAAGCTGGCAAATGTCCTGATTTTCAAAAACGAAAAGAAGGAGGACTACAGAAAGAGAAGGCCTTTCAGTCTCACATATCATGTGATGGGTGAGCAGCTGGCCCTGTGCTCTTCAGGAGGTTCCTAAATAACTTGGATGAAGCTCTGGAAGGGATACTAAGTAAATTTACAGATGATACAAAATTGGGAGAGGCTGCTGACTCTCTCCAAAGCAGGGAGACCCTGCAAAGAGACCTGAACAAATCAGAGGGCTGTGCAATTACCAACCACATGAAGCTTAAGAAGAGCAAGTGGGATGTGGGCAACCCTGTATGTACAGACAGACTGCGGAATGAGAGGCTGGAAACCTCTCAGGGAAACCTCTCTGCTGGAAACACAGAAAGGGACCTGAGGATCCTGGCTGATGGCAAGTTGAACAAGAGTCAGCAGTGCCCTGGCAGCCAGGAGGGCCACCTGTGTCCTGGGGGCACCAGGCACAGCATCACCAGCCAGGCAAGGGAGGGAATTGTCCTGCACTGCTCTGCACTGGGGCAGCCTCACCTCGAGTGAGTCCTGTGTGCAGTTCTAGGTGCCACGGCATAAGAAAGATGTAAAGGTGTTATAGAGAGTCCAAAGGGGGGCAACAAAGATGGTGAAGGGCCTTGAGGGGAAGTCGTGTGAGGAGTGGCTGAGGGCACTTGGTCTGTTCAGCCTGGAGAAGAGGAGACTGAAGGGAGACAGTTGCAGCTTCCTTGTGAGGGAAGACGAGGGGCAGATGCTGATCTGTTCTCTGTGCTGACAGTGACAGAACCTGAGGGAATGGCCTGAAGTTGTGTCAGGGAAGGTTTACGTTGGATATCAGGAAAAGGTTTTTCCCCCAGAGGGTGTTTGGGCACTGGAACAGGCTCCCCAGGGAAGTGGTCACAGCTCCAAGCCTGACAGAGTTCAAGAAGCATTTGGACAAAACTCTCAGGCACATGGCGTGCCTTGTAGCACGTCATGCAAATCTTGGGGATGGTGCCATTCAGGAAAAATGACCTGGACCTGATAATCTTTGTGAGTCCCTTCCAACTCAGCATGTTTTGTGATTCTGTGAAACATTTTTGCCTCTTTTTTAGATACAATGCAAAAAGTGCCTACATGAAAAAAGTCTGATCCTGCCTTTTAGATTTTCAGGCAAATAAAATCCATTCTGTATATTAAAAGTCTGGCTCTGTATGGGCAAGAAAAGTCACAAGACCAAGTTATCTCAGGATTCTGACCACCGCCCTGATGTGTACGTTTTCTTGATACTCCAAGTGAAATGAGAAAATTCATTATATCTGGGAGCTAAGAGGCTACTGTGGCATCAATGAAAGAAAAGAAAATTCCCTTCTGCCCTGATGAATACTCCAATTTTAAAGCAGATTTTATTTCACTGAAATTATACTCAGGTTTTTTTGTGTACAGTATTTTCCTGTAAGATTTTTGTGCAAATCCCAGTGGCATTGTTTCAACAATGGTCTTTTCCCTGCATTTTTTTTATAACACAGACAAATAAAGTCTAAATTTATTCATGGACCTGGAAGAGTCAAGTTCCCTTTTCACAATGAGGACTCAGAATAATTTCTTAGCTAAAGTATTGTCCTTTTTTTCTATACAATCATTGCTGCCAAGAGTCATATCAGATCTGTTGATTTGAGAAAGTGGAAAACGAGTTCATCAGAATGCAAAGGCAAGAGAAAAATAGTATCTGCTGCTTCTGAAATTTAGGGCTGATGCATTCTGTCTTTAAATTGAACAGCCCAGCAAAAGGCATGTTTTAAAAATCAAAATGAAGCATTTTTAGTATGGTTTCATATTACTGAGTGCTTGCATTTGCAGACTGCATCTCACTTTATGTAACCAAGTAAATTAACCAGAGCAATATGGTTGAACTAGTATGAAAGAAAAAAAAGTTTAATCACCTTGACACAGTCTAACAAACAGTATGACAATTACGTGAAAGAGTCAGCTAAATGTTCAGCAAAATGCTGAACAATGCAGTTAATACTAGGTCTAAGAAGCATAGCAAATAAGGGTTTCTGCCAGTATTAAGAATGCAAACCTAGTCAGTCAGTTAATTACTTAGCATGCAGGAGATTCCATAACATATCCTACTTTTCAGATTATGACAGACTTCTTTCAGTGAGCAGTCTGCCTTATCAGTACTGCAGGAATTTCAAATAGCTGGATGATTGTCTAGCAAACAGTCCATTTGAACAACTGCAGATGACATGAAGAGAACAGAAAATTGCAAGTCTCATGGAAGAAAAAAAGGGATGCAAGTAGCTTCCTTCCCTAGCTAAAATAATGTAGAATACACTTCAAATCCAATTGCAAAATACAATGAATCTTTATAATATAAAACTTAGGAAAAAAATCCTTAAAAATTTTTTTGAGACTGCCTGATCATTGTTCAGTGCTGCCAAGCCAACATATTGGAATGTTGTGTCTGAAGACATTGAACATAATTATCTAGCTCCTATTAGTTTGCAACTCTAAACATCCTACTGAAGTAATCATGCTTAACAGATGCTTTCTGCAAAAGACAACAAGAGGCACACAACAACTTTTATTACTTTTTTTGCACAAAACCAAGAAATTAGCTACCATCTTTAACCTAAGAGATAAGCCTGAGAACCAAAATGCTCCAGGGTTTTGCTTTCAGTCCCAACTAAACTAGATCTCTAATCTCTAGCTGTTTCAGATATGTGTGTTTATTTCACCTTCATATATTGCCTTCAATGTATTTGGGTAGTTTCCATAAAAAAGGGGGTAAATTGAAATATTCAATATGTTGTGTGGATGCAGTATCCCAGCATTTCCTAGAAAGCTTAATCTCTGTTTTCTTGTATTTTAGCCACAAAATGATAAACAAAAAACCAAACAAAACAATCCCCTTTTCCTGCTTAACTCTTGCCACTATCCAATGAACATCCCACGTACTTTCCTTGCACTACATGAAAACTTTCTTCCCTTACAAGCCTGAAGTACTGAATCCAAATGCCTTGTCACAACCTATATCACCTAATGTGTTTTTAACTTGCATTCTTTCAAACAACCAGGTATTCAAGACAGAACTTCTCTGTGTTGCAAAGTACTTTCGTCTCTAAGGAACTCCTAACACAGGTCTCTCTACTCAAATTCAGATTTCTAGGATTTCATATCAATGAATTATCCACCTGATAGACAAAGATAGAAAAAATACTTGCTATTAGAAGCAGCAGTGACTATAAAGGTATCACAGTGAACATACAGGTATCAGAGGGAGAAAACACGCTTAGTTTCTGACAAGGAGTATAACCATGTAAAACTTATTTTCACTGAATCTAAGATAAAAGTAATACACCAACCTTAGTAATTTTATCAATTATATAATAATGTAATATAATGTCTTCCTGAAGCATCTTAAGAATACTCATGAAACATGGGAAGGTGTTTAGAAATTCCTAAGTAAAATGGTGCATTTCGTAGTTATATAATATTCAGTGAAGAAAGAATACAGTATATCTTACTATAATACTAGGGCAGAGAAGAACCTTAATTTTAAACAGAGGAAATAAGCAAGACATTTAAGAAGGAAATAAATAAGATAGGAACTAGAAGAAAAAGGATAGACGTCTCAGATTATTGTGAAATGCAGAAATACTAAATTGAAACCTCATATAACCTTAAATGCAGAAGGCTTGAGAGAACCTGTGGCCCGGAATGTCCCTAGAACATGAATTGCAAGAACCTATACATTCTCATTTTCTTACACTCTTCCTTACCTGAATATTTATGGGGAAAATTCAGGAACCTGAGATACGACAAACTGCGTAATTGATCTCCATGATGGATTCTGAAGTCTGAGCCAGTGCTATGTTATGTGGCTGCTATTCTAGAGGGAATAGTTGCGCATCCAGAGGGACCTTGACAGGGTTGACAGGTGGGTCTGCAAGTCCAAGTGTTAAGGTCCAGCACATGCATGAGGACAATCCCAAACATGGATCATGCTTGGCTGGGTCATGAGCGCATTGAGAGTAGCCCTGACCAGGAGGACTTGGAGGTGTTGGTGGATGAAAAACTGAATGTGTGCTCACAGTTCAGAAAGCCAAATGTGTCCTGGGCTGCATCCAAAGCAGTGTGGACAGCACGGTGAGGGAGGGGATCCTGCACCTCTACAATGCATCCAGCTCTGAGGTCCCCAGGAGGTTTAGACTTGCTGAACTGAGCCCAGAGGAAGGCACAAAGATGATCAGATGTATGAGACACCATTCCTATGAGGACAGGCTGAGAGAATTATGTTAGGCTCTGTATACAAACAGTTCCCTAGATTTTATAGGAAACATACTTGGGTGCAGTGTTAATTATCAACATGTAAGGACTTCAAGTAGTAGAGTTTTTAGACACTCAGAAACTGGCTGCAAGGACTAATGCTACAACAAATTGTTTCTTCAAATATAACAGATATTTTTGCAAAAAAACTGATAAAACAAGTCTGGTATTCAACATTTCCTGAGTTTGAAGATTATGATGGTGTATTTTCAGAGGGCCTTTTTTTTTGCAATAGCAGATTGAGGCAGACTGAAAAGGCAGGCAAAATTTCTAGCTGATTTTCGTAGACTGAACAGAAGAAAATAATAGAAATGCTTGATAAAATTTTTTATGGTCTTTGAAAAATCTTTAGAAGTGACTGTAGCAATGCTCAGTTCCTAGAAATATGCAAGTATATCTGGGCATTTAAGACTGTAAATCTAAAATTCTAGAAATGCAGTACAGGAAACCTAACTTCTTAATCTACTCTTTCTGGATGGCAAATTGCTCTCCATACTTTTTAAAAAAGAAGTTAATTATTTTTTAATAGTAAAAAGAGTTGTCATCTGTCCATAAGTTTACCTAATATATCTTTGGCTGAGCAGTCATTACGTTCTCATGATTTAGACTAATGACATGTCTAGTCTGGTCTTAAATTAGTACTTAAAGAGTACATAAAGTACTTCAATTTTAAACACCTGAATAAATATTACTAAACCAAAGCATCGAGAAATACAGGGCAAGGTATTTGTGAATGAATAGGTAAACTGATACTGCAGAAGCTCCATGGAGTTAATTTCTTCTCAGATCTCAGCTGAGATCTGTCAACTTCCCTGAACACGCAACAGAGCTCAAAAGTAAAAAGGCATCTGCAGACTTCAGAAAATCCTCAGACCTAAATCCCTCAGAGATTTTCTGGTTTCTGAACTGCATACACTGAATAATTTTTGAGATCTAACCTTGGCACTACTGAAATAAAGATAGGAATTTCAAATGACTCTAGCTGTTGCAGTAGGATTGAACTCTTCAATTTTAGACCTCTTCAGTTTTATGTATTATTATGTAATCTGATAAAATGAATTAATTTTTCATCTATTTATAGCTTTTTGAAATATGTCATGTATTTTAAAGATTTCCTTAGGTGTAATATTTAAAGAAAGAAAAAAAATATTTGAATCCTCGTTATATTTCCCAATTTTTCAGTGGGGAAAAAAAAGAAATTGGTCTAGGAAATCAGAGGCTTAAGCCATGACATATCCCTCTAAAATGCGTTAAACATGCTATTGATTTATTCATATTTGAACAGAGCAGAAAACTCATACTAACGTGTATTATGAAGCAACTAGGAAGTGCAGTGAAACCTTAGGTACTTATTTCACCAAGCTAATTCCAGATAACAGATATTTAATATGAAGCACATTTGTATAGAACTCTCATAAAATGCCTAAATGGGAATAAATCAGTTTATGCAGTCACATTGCTTTTCATTTTTTTTATAAAGCAAATATGAAAACGTAGCCTGATACATGAATAGTAATTTGTTTTCTTACTCAAATATTACAGGAATTCCTATTCAAATATCTATAATTTTCCAAAGCTATTTGGAAGTCAATCTAATTTTTGAAGTCACTACTGCAGAAGAACAGAAAGTGAGTAGGTAACAGGATCCATTTGCATTGGGTGTTGACACCATACAAAGAAGATTGCCATTTTGGGGGGGGGTACTCCCTGAACTAAAAGATTAGCTTAGATTTTGCAAAGGAAAAATTAACCAGAAGGAAATGAAACAATCTTTCCAGGACCATATGATGATATGTACAGAGAACCATGATCTAAAAGTCCATCTTAGTTCATCATTCTACTGTTAATTCCCATACTCTCCTCTCTGTTCTGCTAATTAAAAATATCAGCTTGCTTATGCTTGAAGCTTTATTTAAAAAGTAACATATCACAGCCTTTTAGAGATCTGGATAAAGACATTCTGCTTTTCAGCTGGCGATGTCTAGATTCTTGGTGACAGTCATCACAGGGCTGCAGATTGCTCAATTTGTATCTCAGAGGGGAAATAGGCAGAACTGATACACACAAAGGGGCTTATTCTCCTTTTATTTTATAGTTAGTGTTTTCTTATCTGAAAATCATAGAGCTTACTCTTTCACCCCACCTTAAAAATAAACCTATGAAGACATATATGCATTTGACACAAGGAAAGAGGAGAAGGTAGATACCTGCACTAACAGAAATCAGAAAAGTATGTGATTAATTTTAGAATTTAAACCACAATATTATCAGTTTGATACCATTAACAGCCTGTCCCCAGAAGAAAGTATCTGTAACTCTCACTGGTTCCTGAAGAACTTGTAGATCTCTCCATTCTACAGCCTTAGCTGGGCTTTTAAATAAACTTGTCATAACCAAAGCAGGGTCATAGATAGGAGATCCAGAGTATTAACAGAAATTATTAAAGTGGCTCCGTTATTTTTCTCAGAAGTGGATGAGCATGGAAGAAGAGAACAGGTAAACAATGGCTGTGTGAGTTCTTCTGAGACTTCTATAGATGTAGTGACACTAAATTACACAGGAAAGAGCACAGACCTCCAAGAACACCAAGAGTTGCCCCTAATCAGGAGTTTAACTCCATAGAAAGGTTTGCAACAGCCTTGCTGGATTCAAAGATGAAAAAGCATGTTTTGCAGCCTAACAAAATATAGGGCATCATTGTCTATCCAAATCTGGATTGTGGCCTTGTAGCTAGACAAATGTCTTTTCTAGTAGCAACCCAGGTTCTTGAACCAGTACTATAAGGACAAGGTTTTGGCAGATCTCTGTTCTCTGTGTTTGACTGGAGCTGGACCGGATGACCACTGTAGGTCCCTTCCAGCTGAACTATTCTGTTCTATTCTGTTCTGTTCCGTCCTGTTCCGTTCCACTCTATCCTATCCTATCCTATCCTATCCTATCCTATCCTATCCTATCCTATCCTATCCTATCCTATCCTATCCTATCCTATCTAAATGAAAATAGTAATCTTCAACATGATTACCTAAAGGATATCTTTATTTTTTTCATAGAATTGTGAATTAATGGAAGAGACACTAAGGCACTTTTCAAATAAATTTATGGATATGGGACCCCGAGGTTGACATCCAAAACACTTTACTATGACTTTTCATATAAGATTTTTGACTGTTCTGTTCAAGTTACAGAGGTTTAGACAGCTTAGAAGGCATTCTACTTTTTCCATACATGAGCAACTAGTACTGTCAAATCTATTTAGGGTGACTTTTAGAACAGCCCTAACTAGAGATCACAACATATTGTCAAAAGTTGCAGGATTAAAATAAAATTCTGTCTTGAAATAAAATGCAGGACCTATTAGGGAGGCACAAATGAGTAATTTGCAGTTTGATACCAAATATATTGATCTGGAGAAGGGCTCATGTCAGAACCCTACTAGATGGTTTAGCACAGGAAAATTATGGCTTTCTACACTAGTTCTGAAACATCAATTGGTACAAAACATTTTTCTGACTGTTTAGCCATATACTGTATTCCAAAGAGAAACTTTCTCTTAAAAATTTGAAAGAAAGGTTTTTTTTTTTTGTTTTCATGTACAGAGAAATGTTCCAAAGAAGGGTTGGGAACATTTCCATTAGTACATTATAAAAAAGAAACTACAGATACAGCTTGCATAATCTAATAGCATTTCACAAAGTATAAAAGTATAAATGGCAGATACACATTTTAATATTTTCAGGAATACAGTCATGACACATCCATTACCAGTATTAACCATGTCATTATGTATTCTTAAAGTTAAATTAAAATGTGCTTACCTTCCCCTGTATTTCCTACAAATTTTTCCTATACATACTACAGATTAGCAGAATTGCCTCTATGCTACGTTCAGAAGTGCATTATTTTTGTCATATATAACTGCTATATTGTTTAATTTTTCTTCTTGAGGTGTGATTCAGTACAGAGAATCATCATGCTAGGAACTGTCCATACTGGTGAAGACTAAACACAAACGTCATCAATTACTTACTCATCAGTGTTTTGAATCCCTGGTGGTTTCTGTTACAGTGACTGTTTCCCAATCTATTTAAATCATTGATGCGATACGTACTGTACAGAAAATGGAGAATGTGAAAATCTACTTCATCTAAATCACTGTAAAGCTGGAACACATAATAACATGATCTCAAATATCTTCATATAACTGACACAAATACTTACTGAAGTGATTACCATTTTCCTGCATAAGAGAGAGAAAAAAAGTAGCATTATAATAAACTTTCAACATTTTATGCAAATATGAACACTTCAATACAGAAGCAATTATAAGGTAGAATAAATTGAATAGATGACTTCTACTTTTGATAATTCAGTATTTCTGATTAAACTAAGTGCAACTGGTGTGACAGGAATAATAATTTTCCATACTTGAAAGCTGGTGTCCTGAGAAAACCTAGGTGTGAACAGCAATGGAAAATCTTCATACTACTAGTTTATTGTGGTTACCCTAGGAGAATAAATTAAAACCAACTTTGTTGGGGGAGGGCAGAAGGTTCCCCAGATGTTTAGAAAACATGTATTTACATTAATTCTGGAAACACCCCACTTTGTCTCAGGTTTTTGTAGGATATACAAGATATATGAAAAAGGATGTTTCTTGAGTTCTAATAATGCATCATTTCTCCAGTTCGTGGGCTGCAGATTCATTATTCTTCTTTTACATATTTTATTCCACCAAACTACTTTATCTAAGGCAATGTAGATGCAACAGAAATAGAAAATCCAAGAAATACTATCTGTACCTTTTTCTGTATAATCATCATGCCATCACTTTTCTGCAAAAATACATACAAGGTACTAAAAAGTCAGGGTATGAATCTGGAGATGCATTTATCATTGTACAAAGGGATAAAGCATTGTTCTTTTGGAAAACTACCTTTAAAATTAGCCTCTGGAAAACAAACAACTGATTATGGCAATTTCATGATAGAAGAGAAAAGTAAAAACATAAAGAAATCAAGATCAAATCTCCAGGCTTTCTGTAAATTTACTAGACCTTAGAAGAAAGGTTCAGCTGCAATATTTAACATAGTTTTGGGGGCTTCAGGAAGATGAGAGGAAAAAATTTCAAACACTCTGTACTGTGTCTGAGTGACTCAGAAACCTGTTTTGTTTCAGTTGTGGACCATCTCACACATAAAAAGAAATCTAGTGTCAGTGTTTAGTTTATGAATTCAGCACCCCATATAAACATAATTTCCAAGCAGCACAATTCAAAACTATTGAGTCTATCTCATAGCACAATATTTTGTATTAAGAAAAAAAGCCTCACAATCTACAACAACATTAGGCCACAACACTGCCTAAAATATGCATTTAATTATTAATCAAGGTTTTCCCTCATCACAGCCAGTTTGGTCTTGTTAGTGAGCTTTCTTTCTTTGATATTTGGCCCAGAAGGAATTTAAAGTTGAAAAACATAACAGTGAAGAGAGACAGGGACTGCTGCTCTCATTCCTTAACTACTATAAAAAGCTGTTCCATCTTCTCAGAGGACAAGATGAAAATGGAGTGTGTATTAAAAAAAAATTAAAATTTATAATATAGCTGTCAATATAAGCCAGATATGGAAGTTATTGGCTGTGTAAAGACAAGAACTTGGCCTTGCTGGAAAAAGATTGACTCACTTATGAGTATTACTGTTGTAATATTATGGAAAAACTAGATTTTCATAATTCAGATGTCCTTTTCGCCTCTCAAGTTCAGCTTAACACATTGTTAACAGGCATTTCCTTGTAAGACAGAGTAACTTCTTGTAAGACGCAGTGATTCCACTCTTGCTGAATGTTAAGTATGTGATATGCCTGGACTGCATTTTCAATGAGAGCAAATGGAGTGCATAAACCTAGACATTACTGCAGCTCCTGATAAGAAGGCTGCCAACCAAAGAGCTACAGTCAACATCTTGCCCTTTACTATCTTTTCTGTAAAGGTTACTAACATCTCTTGGGACTTGTTTCAATGCATGTGAACTGTTCAACATTTTCTGCAAGCTTGGTCATTTCTCTTCTAGTTACTTCACCATCTAAAGCAATGACAGGAGAAAGAGACACAGCAAAAATGATTAAGATGTAATTTATCTTATGCCAATTAAAGTGCTACTCCTGACCAAGAAAATTATACAGAGACAATATATGAGACAGAAATTAGTCTCATTAGTAAACCAGATGTATGATGGGGGGTTTCAAATCCAGTAATTTTTTAAATATCTGTATCCTGCAATGGAAGTAAATTGTTATCTCCATAGTTAATCCACGTGGTCAGCGATACAGGCTGAAAAACTATTAAGGATTTTTTTTTTTTTTTTAAGTTACATTAATTAAAATAAAAAAAAATTTGGATCTCTGTACAGGAGATGAGAAAAATACAGGTCTTTCTCATAAACTCTTAGAAAATGTGTACATCCCACTGACATTTCTGGTATACAATTTTTCTGCTAAATTCTGATAATTTATGTGAAGAAAATGGTGTAAATTACACAAAACACAAAACGTATCTTCTCAAACCGATATTTGAATTAAAATATATACTTACTTTATTTAGGCTTCTGACTATGAGAGAGACTGTTTACCTCCAGGTTTAATGTCTGTTCTACTTCCCCAATCTTAATAAGAGTCAGACATCCAAATTATGGTAAAAATTTTGCCAAGGTACTGTCATTTCTGTTTATGATAGGTTATGATGGGACTGAATTCAACTATCTGTCTTGTCATGCTACCTATGAATAAAACATTAAAAAAACCTTATTCCTCTCCTTTTTCCTCTTCCAATTATAATGCAAATTTTCATTGAAACTTATGTTGTATTCTTATTACATTTGATTGTAAATAATTTATCCAAATAATCTTCTCTTCAGATATCACATTTTCAAAATAGCAAAATATATATTGAAGTTAATGTCACCATTTTTCTTTTTTATCCATGTATTTCTAAATTATGTTAGTCACTCCATTTGGTGCCTGAATGCAAGTTACCAATAAAACAGCATTATTTGGGAGAGCTTATACAAAGCCAGATAAACGCATATTCCCAGTATTAAAACACAGAAATAAAGGATTGGAAAGTTTATGTAGCTTGACAAAGGCTATGGAGAAATAGATCCAATAAATCTTAGGCACATCCTACAAGACAATCCTATCAGCTTTGCTTACTAAGCACAAAACAGAGAAGAAAAAGAAGCACCCTAATGTTGTCCAAATTCAAAAACTATTGTGTGGCATTATATACTCCTGGGTTTACCTCCCACTGTCTCCAGTAACTACAAGAAACTAAGCTTTTTAGTGAGAGGTCTCCAAAATGACATTTTTTGACAAAGTATATTCAATTTGATATGAAAGTCTACAAGTGTCTAAAGAAGCTCTTTTCTTCTAGCGAGTAGGGCTACAGTTCTATCTTTGTGAGGTCTACTGCCAATTGCAAAGCTTTAATCAAAGAATTGAAGGGAACAGTTACAGAGCTAAATAACACAGAAATAGCACAACAAATGTTATTTTCACATTTTGATTTTTGAGTAGTTTCCACTGGGGATTTTACTACTGTGTTCATCACTAGATAGACTGCCTGCATATTGTTTCTGTATACAGAATCTGAGGAGCGATATAACTTAGCTGAAGATAGATATGATGCAGAACACAGTGTAACATGAGTGGCCAAGGAGTATTCTATCTTCCTGGCTATTTTCTGTTTCAGCACCATTGGTCAAAATGAAAGAAAAATTCCCTCCTTGCATTAGTTAAAAAAAAAATTACACATTGTAAAAGCTGAAACAAAAGCTGAATTCTCTCTCTTAAAAAACAGACATTAGCCCAAACACCATTTTCCCAGTCCAGGGCACTGCTAGTCACCACAAATGCTGTTGTGTTTGCCAGGAAGAGGAGGAAGAAGAGTATGACATAGAAGTGTATGCACACCCATCTCCAGTGACAACGGTGTACAAAAAAACTTTCTTTCATTATCTCTCTGTCACCACTTCTAATAATAGAATAAATACGCTTACACCTGAAGAAGGAATACTTTTATCAAGGCAAAAATCTGTCATGAATAACACACAGCTGTGTTTTGCTTAGGCTAAAAGAAAGAAATTTCTCTAAGAAGAAACACTTCCTACAACTCCCAGTCACTCTTGTTCATTGCCTTGGAATCTTCTCCAACTGGTCTACTCTGTAAAGCAGCACTATGGCTTCATGCACTTCCACTTTCCCACATTTGAAAATAAAAATGAATGTCTTTATGTATTTTTAACGTCTCAAGAAAACAGTGATAAATTAAATGTATTCCACTCTATTTTTACTGGGAATCGGGTTTAATGCCGTCTAGCACTCTCATTCGGGATGTTTTCCTACATCACTTTAAATAATTTGGTCATGTCCACAGGGTCATGATGATCTAAAAATGCATCACCACATATTTCTGTATCCAGATGAATGCCATTTTTAGAGAAGTTCTTTCAAATGATGGATTTGATTTATCTAAAATATTTCAAGGAAGCACATAAGAAAGATTCCTGTAATCTTTGTCCATCTGTGCTTTCTGGCATTTTAAACACTTATCCAGTCCACCAAATTTGTGTTGAAACTCAGCAAAACTCATTAGTATCTTGTAAAATAATTTACTTAAGTCATACAGTGTTTTTGTAAATAACATTGTAGGCTGCTGCCACCTGACTGTTGTTTTCATTTATGTAGGCCTATTTGTACTAAGGTCACTACAAACACTTTTGAATTGTACAGGCAATGAAAAAAAATCTAAATAAATGTACTTGCAGAACCAGTAAAAAATCACAGTGATCATTAAGCATAATTCTTTACTTTTCAGCTTCACCCAACAACAAATAGCAATTAACCTCCCTATTGAGAGTGTGTTGGATTCTGCCTATAGATTAGTATTTCATTATCTGCTGCTTATGAAAACCAAGGAATGCAATACTGGGGTTCTCTATTGACTGAAGATATCAGTAAGAAGAAATTCCAGTACTGTACAAAAAGCATTGTTACCTAGAGACCATGAATGTGCAGCCATAATGATGATGTGTTGTACAAGGTGTGCTTTCTAGGAAGTTTTATAACACTGCTTTCACAGATGCTCCATTCAGGCGGCAGATCATAGTCCTGTGACATGGCTAACTGAGAAGGCTGAAACTCCTCTATGGTTAAATGACGAAAGTGTTGCTGCTGCAACAATTTACATTTATGAGTCTTGGAAAGAAAAATCTTTCTCCTCAGTGTCAGGTATAAAGTGATATATATACATATACTTCAGGGACTTCTGACTGAAATCAGAAATCCTCACAAGAGTTGCTGGAACTATTTGATTTTTTTTCCTAGGGTAAGGCATCTTTTATTTTAAAGACATGTGTAAATACTACAGTAATATCTACAGGATATGTAACTATACCAGAGAGTTTACCTTGTACAATAGACTAGGTATGTTTCTGTAATGTGTAAAAAGGTCCACAGATGGGCTGTGAAAGATTCTGCGATAAATCCCAATATGCTGTACTACAAATAGGTACAAATATTCTGTTCACTAAACAGCAACCTCTGACACTAAATCACAAAATGATTACCTGGCTTTAGCCAGGAGTTTGATCACATGATCCCTGGCCTGAGCAAAAGACCCACTTTGTCCTTCCATTACCAGTCCAGTATGTGGTATGTGCTGATACACTAATTGGACATAAAAAACGTAAACAGTTAATGCATAAAACATGTATGCATGCAGCCTTTAACCCCATACAGAAATCACAGTTTCTCTTTCCCTTTAATTTAAACATGGTATGGTTTCAAATGGTTCATAGATAATAATTTTGTTTTTATGACTATACTAAAATAGTTACTAGTTCATTCAGAAACCAACATTTATCAAAATTAGAAGAAATTGCATCAATTTACAGGGTCCTGAAAAAGGTCCTGCTAGACAATTCATTATGTTATTTCTCCTTACCTTCTCACCTATTCCTCTTTGCAATCCAGCACAGAAAGCTTACTCTTCTCAATTGCTAGCTTTATTTCTCAAGCAACGCTGAATATGACATGCCCAATGTTCATTAAGTTTTCTAGATATTTTACTTATCTAGTAAGAAGAAATATCACATCATAGTTTGGAAAAGATTCTTTTGTTTTCCTTCCCAAATGCCAGGAAAAAAGGCCTGCAAAAAGAATAAAATTCTGAATATTCCATTTTGATATTTTCATCCTGACTAGAAGGTGATGGTTACTTATACTCTGATCTCACAGTAACATACACCGTGCCATATAAAAAGATTGAAAGCAACTGATAATGGAAAAAATATGTCCAATGTACTGGAGTGCAATTTTATATATTGGGATTTTTTTAGTCTGTAACCTAAAATCCTTCCTATTCCAGGAGTATTTGGGTGAAAACAAATCTAAGTTTAATGCAGGCATCATTAATAAGTCATCTATGATATGGTAAAGGGTTTTGTTTTTATAGCATGCTTTAATTTTTTATAAAATGAATGTGCACAATGTTGTAAGCTCTTTAGAGATTTTATTGCATTTGCTCTTACTGCTGCATCATGTTGCTATTCTAATTTTCACCTCTATATGCAGGCAAAAAATGTTGATACAGAGTCTCTGCAAAGACTTAAGAATACCCTCGAAAAATATATCTTCTTTAAATTATATAATACAGAAATATTTGTTCTAGGAAACAAAATCCTGTGGAAAAGTGTGTACAGCCCAATATAGACAGCAAGAGGAGGGAACAACAGATCAAGCTCCCATTCCTGTTTCTGTGGAAAAGGTGTGAAAAAACCAATTATTTGTCGCTGACACTTTTCCTACATATATTTGCTACTGATTTTTTTTCCTGGATTTTGATGGACTGCCCCCCAAGTATTGCATAAAACAAAGGTTCCTAATGAGTTCTTAAGCCTCCTTGTGACACAGCAATTCAGTACAGCCACTAAATCTGTGCACACACTACAGGCAAATATCAGCCTCAATTATCATATTACTTTCATTTTCCAAAAGACGAGCAATAGCTGTATCCTGAGATAAAAATGACACTGTCATTTAGTTGCAACATTTATTCAGAAAATCATGTGGTGTTTCCTCATGATAACTACTATCCAAGTAACTGTACTGAGACACCCATATCACAGAATCACATGAAAGACAGGGGTTTTGTTTTGAAGAATACACACAATTTTCATTGCTTATTTTGAAAGATTAGTGAAAGTATTTTTTATTATTATTTTATATAAATTTTAATTGCTGCATGTTGGTCAAAAAGAGCATGAGACAGATTTTAACAGTGCCTTGTATGATGTCTGTTTTTCTCTTTTTTTAGTTCTTGAATAAACTTCTTGTATGCGCCTGCTTTCAAAATAAGCCCCTTCCTAAATAACCTTCTGTCTATACCAGCAGGCTTGCCTTTTCACATTCTCTCGATTTCACCATCACTAACAATTTGATTAGAAGAAACTTGGAAACTATTTGGATTAGAAGAATCATATATTCTTCATATAATAGAGAAAAATTTGCACTATGGCTGCTGAAGCCAATCTGAAACAAAGTGAAGGTTGCTTTATCAGTGCTAAAAAAAAATAGGTTGGATAGGGAAGAAAATAAATTGGGACTTTCATAGGATTTTTTTTCACTGAGACTAAAACTCCTATAAGGAACACTCAAATGACAAGTGACTAGATAGTTAAACACACTTAAACGCCAGTTGTAGGAGAGCCAAATTTCTTTCACAGCAAGAGTTAGGAAATAAGGTAATAAGAGCACCAATTCCCAGTCGTCTGGAGTAATCCAGAAAAACGAGAAAACAATAACAAATGATGTTTGTTTTAAAATCATTAATATACCACTAAAGTTTACTGTGAACTCTGAAAATTCTCACACAACTTAGAAAAGTATTTGTAGACTGATTCTCTTTTTCTCAAGGGTGCAGCAAATATACCAGATTTAGTATTTCAAATAAAATTTAATCAGAGGAAGTTAATATTGCACAAAACAATGTAAGAAATACATCATATTTTCAAATATGAGAGATAACTACAGTAGACTTCCTTATAAGATTTTCAGACGTATGGAACTCAGCAACCTAACAGTTCCAGTATCCTTCAGCTCTAATTGGCCAGCCATATCTGCACAGGCTCCTGGACAAGCTTCAAGAGATGAAGCTTCAGGTACCATCGAGAAGAAGCACCTTTGGGAGTCTTCCACCACAGTTTTCCATTAGCTGCACTTTACTTTCACACACCAAGAGGACAAGACAACCTCAACTTTCAGGGTGAATATTTTTAGAACAGTAAACGTCTAGAGATCAGCATGACTCAGTTTTCCTAGTTTGAAAATTTGGTTAAATTTTTTCTCTAAAGATCCTCTCATCGTCAGTAAAACCCTGTGTCTGAATTACAATTTGGAGAGGATTATTGAGTTACTTCAATAACAACCAGGATTGCAGAACAGATCCATACATTTTGGATGTATGCAAAACTCTAACTTTCACACTGGAATACAGCTTTCAGCATAGAACTCCCGCACATTTGATCTATCAATGTTGATTTGTTTTAGGTCTTAGTAGTTTTTTGCCGTCTTAATGCTTAGCAGACTGATTCTGTCTTTCAGCTATCATGATACTTTACCAAGTGCCACTAGGACATGCCCACAAAACCATATGCAAAATACAAAATAAAATTGCCAGCAGTTCCCAAAACTGCACAGCACAATTGACAAACCACTACAAGAAAACTGTGCCTGCTTTCTGGCAGCAGTAATAAATCCAAGCATCCTGCTGCTTGCAGAGCTTTATCTGAATACACAATGCCAGTGCAGGCTGATCTCTTCAGGTCTATGACAAGTACCTGGAGAGTTTTGCAATTAATATTATTATGTACTTTCTGCCAGGAATGCCCTTGAAAGTATGAAATGTTCCCTGATGTATCTGGGAAGGAGAAAAACACTGAGAGACAAGGAAGAGGAGCTCATTTGATAACCAGGGTTGTCTTAAAATGTTAAACTGTGAAGAAGCAAAATCTTTTTGAAGGTAATTGAGCTAGTCATCAGCAGTACTTTAACTACAGCCATTTTAGAGGTTTCTGACTCGTGCAGGAAAAAGCAAATAGCCTTGATATATTCCTTATTCTTCCAACCCTGTGGGATTAGGGGCTGCATTTGCATTAGGAATTTAATTCTTATCAGAATCTTGTAATCAAAAGTTTGGTACCACTCTATGAACTTGTGCATAGAGAAGCTACATTTTTATATGTTTTGATCTAAGACAGATCTAAATCCATCTTAAAGAGGACACCCAGTCACCTGACTCAACTGTGTTCTTATTTCTGGTGACACTGTGAAAAAGCACTCCAGGGCTATTTGACGTAAAGTGCTGGAGACTTTACCAAGTGTGCTGCTAATGTCAAATCTTTACATAATGTTTCAGTTCAAAGTAAAACAAAACCAAAACCAAAAGCAACCAAACAAAAATATACCAACCAACCAAAATGCCACAAATTGCACTATGTTTCTGCTAGACCATACAATCGTATTCAGAGCATGTCCTTAAAAATTCTTAATTTTTTTTTGGAGACAAGGCTAAAAGTTAAGTTTAGTCTCCTGTCTTAAATTAACTGAAACAAAGCAAATAAATTTAATTATTTGAAAATTACATAAAAATTTACATAAAACTCAGCTTTTATGAATATTCACTATTTCTTACCAATGTTAAAAATACTGAGAACAGAGTTAAAACCAGATGGTTCCATATGAAAGCAGTAATTATTGCATCAGAACAATGGTTCATATCCTTACTCTGAAAATGGCCAATACCAGCTGCTTTAATGAAAAGTACAATAAACCCAACAGTAGGCTGTTACTGCTTTTCTTGAATTGAAAACATCACAGAGCCAAGTAATTATTCTTTTTTCATCAGCAAATTCTCTGTAATAAACACATTCCCAAACTATAATAACTATTTTAAATGGCTGTGCATTTGAGCAAGAAAAAGTAATTATTCTTCAATAATATTTCACATTAGGCTTAGAAATACTCTAGTCATTATTAAGTCTCAGAAAAAATGCACTTGAATGAACAAGGCATAGTGCCCATATTTTCCACAGGATGCCACAAATTTCTTGGTTATTCAGTTTTTGTGAGATTATTTATTTACATGCCTTTAACATATTTGGGGGTCACAAATGAAAGATTAGAAAGGAGGGAAAATACCACCTTTTCTCTATTAACTTCAGGATGAAGTTCACATCACCACCATTTAAAATTAAACATTTTGAATTAAGCTTCTAAATCAGCAGCATGGTCTTCCAAGGTGATGAGCTAGGGAACCCATCAATTATAGACACAAGATTGTATCAATTAATTCTGCAATTGAGGCTTTAAAAAACCCAACAGCAGACAGACAAAGAAATCCATCATCCTCTCTAACAGAAAACAAAATCATCCTTTGTGTCTACGCAGTGTGACCTGCATATGGTCCCACTTCAGAAAATCCAGTTCACCAGCTTTTTCCAGCTATTTTTACATTACTACTTTCTGGTTTGAGGTTGGTATGTCTACAGCATCAACGTTTTTCACTAAAAGACACAGAACAAGAGGTTTGCAACCCACCTGCTGAGACTATTTTCTCTGTCTGTGTGGATGTGCACGTGTGTGTTCACGGCTTGATGGTGAAAGGCTGTTCAGAACCTAATCTGTGTGGTAGCTCAACCTCCTCACCCTCAAATATTCACTGGCCATACAACACCCACAAAAAAACTATTTAACACCACAGAGTCTGTAGCACTGCAAGCTGTGTGACTGCTTTCTGTACGATAAGTGAATATTCAAGCCAAGCTTTAAGCAAAAGCTGTTTTTTTTCAAAATATTACTCATGTGGGGTAAGCAATATCTTAGTTGATATTTTAGCCCAGCTACATTAAAGCTTTTTGTTGAAGGAAAGAGAGCAAGTTATACATATATTGCACATACATGTCTCTGCATATACACAAATATGTATCCTGCAAACCTTAGTAGGCAATGCAGTAACAAATTCTTCGTCCCTGTCCCTAGAGCAGAGGGACTTCTTATTTGAGCATTGCAGGCAAGTATTCTGAGTGCAGTATGAAGGTGCTCTATCTAACTGTTGCACAGCACAGGAAAAGATTTTCCTAATTTCACTTTGCCATTTTGTTTTGTAAATGATACAAGATAGTCACCATTTGAAGTGATATCAGTGAAAACTATACCCCAAGAGTGAAAAGATGCTTACAGACACAAAATGCTTATATGCTGCCCTATAATGCCATTCTATTAGAAAGAAACATGATTTCTCAGAACTTCTGTAAAGAGTCTTGACCTTTTCTAGAGCTGCAGTTTCACTATAGGTAAAACTGTTTGAAGATCAAGCTTTGAATTCAACTACTGCTCGACTAAACCAACTTGTACAACAGTAATGTTACACGCAAATAAATGCAAATAATTTTACGTGTTTGACTGACACTTATCACTGATCTAGAAATTCAGGAAAATCTTCTTGGCCTTACCATAATGCAAAGGGAATTTTTTTTAAGCCCTTTCAAGTAGAGGTGTCCTTGAGGTTCTCTCAAGTGATTTAACTCTCAAAATCATGTCCAGAACATTTCCTCATAAGGGACACATGTTTTTTTCTTTGAGAACTGAAGCTAGGTGCTAGTTCTCTAACTTCTTACACATCAGTGTCACCTGGTATCTCCCTTGTCTCTCCACCATAACAGGGGTACATACACATTGATATTTCCAGATGATTCACTAGCCTTTACAATTCTGAATATATTAGCTTTGGCAGATGTATATTTGATGCATAATTCAATATTGACTGTATAAAATATTAGGCATGACTACTCAATTGAAGTTGCATAATATTTCCAGTGAAATATTTTGTAATCAGCCACTTATAATGTGCACTTCACAGGCTGTCATACAGACTCTTGGTCTAGGTCTCACGTTGACAATTGAAGTAAAATGAATTTGCTCATTTTGCGTACAAATGCATACAGATACTCAGGCTCCCCTGTCTCTGCACGTTTTTATGAGAATTGTCACCGCACAGACCTCCCTCCCTGGTAGGCATTTTCTACTATTTTAGAGATATGAATAACAGCACACAGCATTCAGTATGCCAGAAAAAGCAGAGCCTGAGGAAGGGTTACAAGTGTACTGAGGGGAGCATCCTCAATGCAGCTGTGTAAAAACCATCGCATAACCTGTGCCATTTCCCGCCAGCACCTCACACACGGGCCATCACCTAGCTACACAAACTGCAGTCCTGCTGTTGAGGCTGCATGTTTGACACAGAGTTTGTTGCTCTGGCAATGATTTAGTGTAATTTTAAACAGTAGCAGACATATTAAGGAGGTACATCTCAGGAAAACAGATTTTTCCCAAGGTTATTGTTTCCTTGCTATTATTTTAGAGTTTGTGATACTGAATACTTTAAGGAACTGTCTTCATTATTAAGAAAAACCTTGACATATGTGTGCTCAAGCACACAGGAAGATCTCATAAATCAGTGCTAGCAAGATTAAATGACTGATTGCTTTTTAACTATCATTAATGTAAGCATAGCAGGTTTCCCCCCTGCGAAGCACACTAATGGGCTGGTTCTGTTTAATGTCTTTATCAACAAGCTCTATGAGGGGATTGAGTGCAGCCTCAGTCAGTTTGCAGATGACACCAAGTTGGGCAGGACTGTCAATCTTGATGGTTCAGAGGCTATGCAGGGTGGTAAAAGTGAACTGCTCTGTAAATAACCAGTAACCCACAGATGTATCTTTGTAGAAATCCAACTTACATAAATTGCTTTTTGAAGAATCCCCTTTCACATTGAAGAAGATTGTCTGTATACAGTCAGATAGTATAAACAGATCAAAATTGCTCATCTTATTTTCAGTTTTCAATTGTCCTTTTGCTTCTCTCCTCTATCTTGTTCTTGTACTTAAAGGTTTGAGTTGTAGAACTCAACTCAATATTTCCTAATTTTAAAACCTTCTTCTTTCTCATCTTCATTTTACTTAATAAATACATAGACAATAGTTGCCTCTGTTCTAAGCTATGATTAAGTACTTCTGCAGACAAAGCTTTTTTTTTCTTTTTTGACTGACAGTACCATTTCTCATCAAATTTAGCTTTAAGAACATATAAAACTTGCCCCGTGCAATTATGTAATCAATCAATTACCCGAAACAATCTTAATGAACTGAATTCTAGCATGGGTCGACTGTTCCTCATTCTGCTTTGAAGCATGAATGCACGCTCATACAAAGCTAATGCCTGCTCCCCATTTCTTCCCTGTGGCCAGTGCCATTCTACTCAGACAAGTGGTTTTGCCCTTTACTGGGGCTAGATAACATGAAAAGTGAGTAATACAAACCCATGTCCTTAAAAAAACACCAGGAGTCTGACGGGAGGTATTTTTTGTTTTAGTAGCTCGGTTGGGGAAGCTGAATGAGAAAGCTTTTCTAAGTGGAAGGTTGTTTTGCAACTTTCTAGAGAAAAAATTGTGTTTTATGCCATGTGTTCTTTAGTTAGCTAATTTTAGTTAATATTTCGAAACAGTTTAAAATCTCTTTACGTGTCAAAATTGAATCTAAGTATTTTGATTGAGCTGATTTAACTGTTTGATCCTGAATATCAATTTGTAAAAGAACTTACCCTTTGCTTTTTAAGATTTTTTTCATATTTCAGCAATTCAGAGTATGTGTAAAGTTTGGAGAAGACATTACAGTTTTTTGCTACCCTGATGGTATAAGTTAAGACACATTTTGTAAAATTCTGCCTCACTAGATATGACACACAGGAAAAATTATTTTCTCTTCTTGATACCATATCTGCTTCCTACTGATCTCATTATAAACCTTGTTCACTTCCAATGGGATAGTATAGTTCTTGTATTAAGAAAGATTTTCTCCCCCCTACAGAACCTGAAATTTTTCTCTCAGACTGTCCACTGTATCATGAAAAAATTATAGAAAGGTACAAAACTTTGTTAAATAACCCTTTCCAGCTACCTGGTACCAGTTTATTTAGGGGGGAAACCATAAAAACACAGCACCAAAACTGGCTCATTCCCAGGGGTCCAAGATGGATATTGCAGATACTGCCTGTACATGCTGTTGTTTCACTGGCTGTATTTACAGAGACCTTCTCCACAGCCAGTTACCTGTGCTTTACTCTGCCCACTCCAGTCTCTTGGGAGGTGGAAGATGCCACCAGTGCAACGGCTGAGCAGCGCTCACATGCACACTTTGCTGGCTCATTCTAACACCTATCATTCACCAAGGCAGCAAAAAGTCCAGCATGGTGATGCTCTAATGAAGGGTGAGATTGATGACAGCAATTTCAGTTCCAGCACAAGAATAGGCACGCTGCTTTTAGCGGCCTTTGCAAGGAGGGCAAAGTACTCATTTCAAGTTTTCATCTATGCTTATTCTCTTTTTTCTCCAAAAATATAGCAATTACTGAAAAATTAGTCAGAGAAACCTCACATTCTGGTTCCTAAAGAGTTCACTGTTTGAGTCTAGCATGACAAGGGAATGACACCTATGGCAGGGCAATACATAATAACCATCACTGTCTCTAATCACTATTAATTACATGCAGTCATTTTCAGACTTCCAACAAAACACATGCTGATGAATACAGCAGGATTTTACTCCTCCTCAACTTGCCAGTAATAAACGCATTGCCTGAATTAATCATGTTCTTGTTAGGCAATGAAAAAAACCAGTAGCTGTCAGTGAGCAAAGCCCCTGGTGTGCCAGAAACCGTGTGCCACCTGAGCATGCTGAGGCACCCAGAGCTATCTTAGGCATCTGGTGTATGAGATAAAACACAGAAACCTGCCTGGAAATTTTCATGTTTTGAGTCAGTGTCTGATCCAATAAAACATTTTTGGGACTCCTGGGCTGGACTCTGGTAGAAGCATAGGGCACCAAGCACTATAAAGGTAACATGAGAAGAACACCTTCTCTGGGTTTGCTGCACTGTAAGAAACCACTAACTGGGCACACTGGGTCTGCATGGCACGTACCAGCCACATTGTAAGACAAGCTGAATATCTGTAGTTCTGTCCCACTTCCACAGTGACAAGAAATCAATAGCTATCCATGGTGGTTTTGGCTGGGATAGAGTTAATTTTCTTCATTCTAGTATAGGGCTGTGTTTTGGATTTGTGCTGGAAACAGAGTTGATAACACGGGTGTTTTTGTCACTGCTGAGCAGGGCTTACACAGAGCCAAGGCCTTTGCTGCTCCTCACCCACCCCACCAGCGAGGAGGCTGGGGGTGCACAAAGAGGGGGGAGGGGACACAGCCAGGCCAACTGACCCCAGCTGACCCAAGGGGTATTCCACAGCATATGGTGTTATACGCCACATATAAAGCTGGGAGGAGAAGGAAGGAGGGGACATTCAAAGTGATGATGTGTGTCTTCCCAAGTAACTGTTGTGTGTGATGGAGCCCTGCTTTCCTGGACACCTAAACACCTGCCTGCAGATGAGAAGTGGCAAATGAATTCCTTGTTCTGGTCTGTGCAGCATTTGCTTTATCTATTAAACTGCCTTTATCTCAACTTACGTGCTGTCTCACTTTTACCATTCTGAGTTTTCTCCCCATCCGACAGAGTAGTTAAAGTGAGAGGCTGTGGGGTACTTATCTGCTGGCTGGGGTTAAACTACAGCACTATCTATATGTAAATGTTAAGTGTCTGGATGAAAAAGTTGGTAAAAATAATGTAGCTTAACCAAACATGGTGTAGCATGTAGCATAACACAACATTGTGTGGGGGGTTGACATCCACCAAGCCCCTCTACCACTCCTGAGCTGGACAGGGAACAGAAAATTAGATGGAAAACAACTTGTAAGTTGAGATAAGATAGTTTATTAAAGCAAAAGCAGTCAGTTGTCCATGCACAAAGAAAAAAATTATTTTGTTCTGTACTTCCCATCAGCAAGCAACATCTGGCCACTTCCCAGGAAGCAGGGCTTCAACACACACACTGGTTGCTGTGGAAGGCAAACACTGTAAATAACAAATGCCTCCCTTTCTTCTTCTATTCCTGGTTTTTGTATCTGAGCTGATGTCACATGGTATGGAACATGCATCTCTTTAGTCAAAGTGGGTCAGCTGACCTAGTTTTGTCACCTCCCAGGATCTTGCCCTGTCCCAGCCTACTAATGTGATGCAGGATGATAGAAACAGTGCTAACACTGCACCAGTGCTGCTCAGCATTACCCAAAATACTGGTGTGTTATCAACACCTTTACAGCTACCAATGCAGAGCACAGCACTGTGAGGGCTGCTACGGGAAAATGAACTCCAGCTCAGCCAGACCCAATATACATTGCCACTTATATATTCTAATTTCTGCCTTCCCTTGTAGACAAGGGTTATCATAGAGTCATAAAATTGGGTTGGAAGGGACCTTTAAAGACCATATAGTTCCAATTCCTCTTGCCATGGGCAGGGACACCTTTCATTAGGCAACTTGTGCAGAATCCCATCCAGGCTGGCCTTGAATACTCCCAGGGATGAGGCATCCACAACCTTTCTGGGCAAGGTCTTCCAGTGCCTCACCACCATCACACTTATCCACCTAACATTCCAGATAAATGACATCTGTAGCCCTTCTCATGTCTACTGATGCAGCCACTACAACACAGAAAGTCACCAGTGGTCCTGTCTGACACTAGGTTGGTCAGGCAGGACTTGCCCTTGGTAAAGCCATGCTGGCTGTCCCAAATCACATCCCTGTCCTCCATGTGCCTTAGCACAGCTTCCAGCAGGATCTGTTCCATGATCTTCCCAGGCACAGAGGTGAGACTGACAGGTCAATTGTTCCCAGGGTCCTCCTTTCTACCCTTTTTAAAGATGGGTACAATGTTATTCCTACTCCAGCCACCTGGGAGTCTACCTGACTGCCATGACTTTTCATATATCATGAAGAGTGGCTTGGCAGCTACTTCCCTCAGGACTCTGGGATTCATCTCATCAAGTCCCACAGACTAATGTATGTTCAGTTTCCTCAGGTCATGAACCTCATCTTTCCATACACTGGGAAGAACTTTGCTCCCCTTCCCCATCCTGCTATCCATCCACTCAAGAGGTGTGGGAAGAGAGGTTGCCACTGAAGACAGAGGCATAAAAGCTGTTGAGTACCTCAGCCTCCTCATTTGCTGTTACCAGTTTACTAGCCACAAGACAGTACAAAGCATAAAGCCAATTTTTTTTCTGTTATCTCTTAACTCTCAGAATAACATGTGCAAAATGTTATTCAAGACAGGAGACCTTTAAATATTTCTGTCTACAAGTGCTGTTTGAACATATAGTTTTATCAAACGTGCCATAATGTAATGAAAATTAAAATACCAATACTAAGAATGTCTCATGTTGGCTTCCACAATTTCATTTTCTATTCTCCTAATTACCTGGTAATGTAATTAGAAGTAAGGTACCAGGACATTACTTGAAAAGAAATCAAATTATATTTAACATTTATTTATTATAATCACAACATACTTCACTTTCCAAAGAAGCCAAAATAATTGTTGGCATGGTTGGAAATAGTTTATAGCCTCAGTCCAATAAAGTATGTGAAGCTTGAAATCAAATGTCAAAGCTGAATTTTTCTCCACAGTATGCATCTCCAAATGATAATTTCTCAAAGGGGTTATTAATGTTTAATCATCTCTAGAAATAGTGCTCCCCAATTTACTCTTTAATATGCAAACTAACTTATGATCGTGCTGATATTTCCTAAGAAAATACACTGAACATTTCTGGCAAGACTTCAGAATGCTACCACTCAGCTGGGAAACTACAGCTGCTCAATGCCCATATAGGACCAAGCCGTTCAGCTTAGTTGCAAGATATTCCTGCAAAATTATTAAGTCTTACTGCTATTTAAATTAGATGGAACCCCCATAATTAAGAATTTCAAGAGCTGAAGTATATGCTTCATGAGGTTTATGCTGTTCATTTACAATTTTAGTCAGTCATCTTGCAAACCCATCCTACTAAGAATACTGTTGACTGCTGTGGTGAAAATCAATTTCAATTTTCTTGTACTTCTCTAGGGATTAATCCTTGCACCAGGTTGTGACAGTAAAAAACAGAGAAGGCACGAGGAAAAGTTATCTTTTTTAACAAAAACAGGGGAGGCCATGGAAATTTGCTTAGAAAAAAATAAAGAGACTTTTTAAAAAGCTTGTTTTGGGAAACTAGTAATGAAGAATACCATCTGCAGTATTTAAACTTATTTTAAAATGTTTTGAAGCAGTCAGCTTCCTCTCTATTCTTCCTCTAGATATTTTTTCTCTTCTTCTTTTCATTTTGTTAACAAATTACGTTTGGAAAATAAAGAGGAGGAGGAGAAGACCATCTGAGATTTTTAAGAAAAAAAGTTCTAAAGATGATACAACAACAGGATAAGGATGTTATCTTCCACCACCAAGCTACCTTGCTAGTGGTTAGACAAATATTTGTGACAGCTGAAAAATGCTGAGCATCACATTTCCTTCTTTTTTTCTTTGGTGGCATCTGGAATGACAGAAGGTAACAGAGGACAGTCCCACACATGGATTTCGAGTCTCCTTCTGGAAGAATATGAGGATCAGGAAACATGGGTCTCTAGCATATGAAAGACAGCATGAGTTTCTATGCAGTTTAGTCTCAATATGCAATACCAAATTCCCATGAAAGTAGACCAAAGATAAAGTCTTGTGCATCAGTCTATTCTGAACCATTCCAGAAAGGGAAGCAGCCCTAGTGAAGTTCAGGGAAGACTCTGAAGCTCTTCTAAGTCACAGCAGCAGCTATGATCTGACCTGCAATTTTTAACATCCTCTTCTATATCCACACCCACTTTCTTCATAAGGACGTACAGAAAAAACTTTGCAAAGAAGATCTGTGGTGATTTTTCAGAAAGTACTAGAATCATACATTTCCTGGAGACACTGAAGGTGCCAGAATGTTATTCAGACTGTTAACCAGTGACTCTTCTTCCTGATATGCTATATTTCCTGATATTCCCGTCCTTGGGAAACTAGCTTGTGAGATGCGATATGAAGACATAAGTCCTACCTAGTATATAAATATATATATCTATTCTCCTGTTCTCCTACATCATTCTCCTTCATCAAAGGGGAAGCTTGGGTGCATCTTGGGATGCAGTTATGCAATATGGTCTAACTGCCACTGTCTAAATGTGGCCCATGGGAACAGAGCTGCCAAATGCATGGCTCCTTAGAGATGTATGACAATTGGAAAGATGCCACATACAAATCTCAAAGACACTCACCGTTTCTAAAATGATGTGAGTATAAACCCTTTATTCACATAGATAACCATCAGGGTTCTGATGATGATTTAGACTGTCGTCCATGTTAAAAAAAAGTCAATGCAATCTGTACAGAAAACAATAGCATCACAGATGAAGTCCTGTGTTCTTGCCTCACTCACAAGGAAAATATCTTTACCTGGTAACAAACAGGAAGATTCAAACCTTCAGGGATGTTAAAATACTTTTCTGAACAGCTGAGCTGCAGAGATGATCTCAGGACACAGCTGCTAGTCCTGACATAGTAGCTGCATTGCAGCTTTGGCTTACCTCAAAAGCATCTCCCAGTGAGATAAACGATGCTAACTGATGCCAATAATACCACAGAGTATTGCCAACCAAAACTAAAACCCACAGGCCAAAGGCAGTATGTGTTATACACTGACAGTCATTCACTACTACTTTCTGCAACAACCTTCCCCTCTTCCATCTTGTTTACCTCTGATGCTTTACCCTCTTCACTGCAGCTAATATAGCTGTGCTACGAGGAATTTATATTATCACTTTTCCTTAAAATGCCAACACGCAATCTGGCACCATAAAAATGCTCGTGTAAAAGAACACATATCCTTCCACTTCCCGTTCTCCATTTTTAGGGAGTCAGCTATAAAAAAATGGCAGAATTGCAACTAGATCATTGCACCAGAGAGTTAGAAATGTGGGACTGAACCCCTTCAAGTGGCACTTAATTTTTTTTTCAGAAATTCTGAATTCAGATAGTTGACTTTTTGGAGATTCTTACTAAATTTTAAGAAAAAACAATTAGCTTCGCTTGACATTTTTGTGCTCAGTTTTTGTCCTAGCAGTAAGTATAGATCATCTGGTGTACTTCAACCATAGCCCAAGGTAGGCATTCTCAGGCTTGTGCAGACTAAATTTATTTTAAATCTCAGGCAGGAGCCTTATGAACATAATATAAGTTACCCATGAGGTTGCATATAATTACTATGATCTTATGGTCAGTGTAAGCATGAGAAGGATCATTCATTAGTGGTCCAATAAATGTGAACTGAGTGCTATGCTCATCAACTGGCAGCTGATTACACCTAATTAGACAATCCACTAAACTGTAATGCCACTGATGAATGAGCACACTGAGAAACAGAAGTTTAGCTTCTGAGTGTCATTTGCCTACACCTCCATTTTTGTTCCAGTTCCTATCCCAAATAATTGCCTGTGACATGGCACATAAACTGAGCACTTTTCCAGAGCCTGAGGCGTCATTAAATTATTTTGCCAGACTACACAGCTTCTGTAAACTATGAAGTATGTAAGATTGCAGGTAAGTGAAGTGTTTTCATTGAGTAAGCTATTTCTCTTTTCGTTGAGTAAGCTATTTCTCCTCACGTTAGGTAAAAGGACCGACTTCCAGTTTTCCTTTGCTGATTTGGTAAAATACGTGGTACAAGACAATAAGAAAATACCCCTCCTTTTAAAACACCTGTTCAACAGCATATTCACTGACAAAAAAATACTTCAGGCTCACATTCTATGCCACCGCCCAACAGTGAAGGCACCTTTTCCTCCTTTGTGGGTTGTAAGACTCATTTCATTCTTGCTTCCCTGTAAAAGTAAAAAAATTGAATGATCTGCTGGAAGTCATAATGGGGAGAAATGATACCATTCTACAGCATTTTCCCAAATTCAGTTTAGAGCTCCACAAATGGATCTGGTAATAACATCCCACATAGATGGCGAGAAATGGAAAAAACCCCAAAACAAAACTTACATGAGCCATAGCAGTAACTACTGAGAAAAAACATCCTGGAAATAAGATTTTGAGATGGAAGAAAGCAGTCAAAGAGTTGCAGATGTCCTGCAAACTACCTGCAAAGAGGTTATTTAATAAAACAGAAGTAGAAATAGAAGCTTCCAGTGATGGGACAGGGTTAAACCTGCATTTGAGGGCAGGAGCATATTGCAAGAAGCCTGAGCAAAACTTCTACCGGAGACAATGACTGGAGAAGTAAGCAACATCTATGTGTGAGAAATGAAAAAGAACAAGTACAGACCAGATAAAATGTTAGCAAAAAACATGGAATTAAAGAGCTAGGAGGAGTAAACACAAGCCTTTGCAACAGAGCAGGTAACATGGCCAAAAAAGAGAGGTCGTGAAGGTGCTATGGTTGCTATGAAGATAAAGACTGTAGACATGTCACTCTGACTTGGAGGAAGTCATTAAGTTCTCATTTCTTGTGTGAGACACAGCATTGCAAATGTACATGGCTGAGACAGCTTGGTTAAAAACAGCTCTAAGAAATACTAAACAGTAGTTGCTGCCCTAAATTTCTAGAAGAGACAGGAAAATAGAAGACAGAGCATGAATGAAGAATGCCTGCCTGGCAACAATGATTCTCTTGAAGGCTACTCAAAAGAAGTAAGCACAACACTGAAACAGGTGAGAGGGGTAAACACAGAGATGAAGGCAAGCGCTAAGAACCATGGGAAGTATTAATGACCAAATCAGTGGAAAGAAGGGAAGGAAGCACCAAAAAGGTTGGGATTGGCATGTCATAGGCATGACTGGTAAGAGAAGTGAAAAAAGTTAAAATGGTGAGAAAGAAAAAAAGGCAAGGTAGAACACAACCAAAAGGATTAACTTTGGAGTGCCTATTAAGAAAAGTGAAAGTGGGGCTTCCCTAAAATATGTAAAGGAAGCAGTCTGCTGCCTCTTCTACATTTGCCATGAAGAAGAGAGTTGTCAGATAACAGTGTACAAAAACGCAAACAGAAAGTGGACAATGGTGGAGAAATCAATAGAGAAATCTACTGTCCAGTGCATTTGCAGACAATCAGACAACCTAAATGGCTGTAAATCATTAGAGCAGCAATAATGTTAATGGAACTTCCCCTTTGTGTCATTTAGTGATTAGAACAGGGATTGGGAATGCAGTCGCAACTGTCTAGGAGGAAGGCATCCTAAAAGATAACTTGTACAAATAACTGAGAAAATCCAGAGTAAAGGTGAACAATGCAGAAAATCTACTCCAGAAAATAGATTTCTTGGAGGACTGAAAGTGCTAATCCAGCTCTAAGTTTAGTTTGGAAAGAATTTTATTAATCACCATCAACTCCCAGGAATTGGACTTTGAAAGTCCTTTTAACTAGGGATATTCTATGATTATATGATAAGAACTACGAGCAGACTTATTAAGTAAATGTTGCATGGAAAGTGTTACTATAAGTGTTACTTATACTCTGTCTCCAATAAGATGACTTACTTGGCCATGAACTTTGCTCAGGTAACACAGTGCTTTCACTTTAGAGTTATACATTATTGAAGGACTGGTGACTGAGAACAGACACACCATCCTGGTAACAAAAACATTCACCAAAGTTACAAAGTTTGAGAGTAGAGAAGGATGAATATGTCAAGAGCCAAGTGAAAGCACATAAACCCAACACCCATCTGCTTGAAAACTTATTCTGAGATGGTTTGCTGAAACTGGGCCTAGTTGTCCACTGTGTAAATAAAGATGAAAAAATATTGTAACTCTAATCAGAGTTTTGGACAGACAAATTATAAACAACTCAAAAGACAGTTATGTCAAGAAGGTTTCTGGTATCATCTAATTCTCACTGAAATCATGGTGTCATTACTTATTAACTGAAAGAATCTTTTTTTTTTACTTTCTTTAGGCTAAGGAGATGGGGTGGCAAATTCTAATTGAATAAAGAAGTCCAGAGCTTTAATATGCAGCTCAGAAAACCTAGAGATGGCTTGACTCACATGAGGAGAGACTGATTTTGGGAGCAGCAACTTGGAAGCCACTCTTAAGCTTTTCATCTTTAAAATTAAAAAATGCAAGTGCAAGCATTGCAATGCAAAAAAGTCAAGCATATGTCCAAAAACATTGCAGTAGATTTCTATGGAAGAATGTTTGTTTTAATTGCAGGATTAAATACTTGTAGAAAAGGAAGCCAAATGGAACATTCTTATTTTAACAAAGGAAGGGAATTCATACTAAAAACATTTGTTCAAAATTATATGACAAAGTACTCCCTTTGAAATTTCACACAGCTCTCTAAATGCTCTTCCTACAACCATAAAATATTTTTGTTTGAGGTTACAAAAGAGTAATTACCTGTATGCTAAGTATTTCTTAAATGAAGAGAACTAATATGCCATAAAATGATTTCAAAGACAATTTCTGCTTGCATGCTGAGTCTATTTCAAAAGTATCAACTTTATTTCCACTTTTCCATAAAGTGTTTCTATACAACCTAAGTAAATAAACATGCTGATCGTTAACAACAAATCAGTTTTATGCAATTTACTGCAAATTATAGTAATCTTTTGTTGACCTTTTTGTATGCAAAGCAAGAAAAGGAAAATGGCTCAAAAAATGCACACTTTTTTCCTTTTTTCACATTTTTAGTATATCTTATTATTACTGGAATTCAGTGTCTTGTTATAAGAAACATACTGCACTTAAATAAAGGACAAAGGAATGATGCCAAAAAATTTGCTTATAACATATGGTGTGGAACAAATTTTTCAGCACTAACTAACAATAAACCAATAATGCACATACTAAGTTATAGAAATGAAAAATAATGCAAGGTAAATGCTCACTGCGCTTCCTAGCATAACCACCTATTACAGAGGTGGCTGTAACGTACTTCCATTTTAATTTCACTCTTTTCTTTACCCATGTAACTTCCCAGGGGGAGCTTCTCTACTTGCTGTTGAACACGTTTTTTTGGCAACTTTTCTTCATAGAAAGAATGTATCAAGTTCTTCCTGTAAATAAGTGTGTTGTTAGCATTCAACATGTTTCAAAAAATCCTAAATTATCCAAAATGCTGATGGGTCGTTCTACATGACAAAAAAATACCTTTATGCCTTTTTGTCCATGATTACATTTGAAGACAGGGGACTGTGCTATTCAGTTTAAGAAAGATTCTGACACTCTTCTCAATTCATTGTAACACCATGCCACCCCTGGTCCCACAGGGATTTTGAGGATGGTGTTGTCAAATGACTGTGCTTGTACTCATCACTCTATAAGGAATAATTTTTAAACCAACATTTTTCCAGGTGAAACCAAATGCACCAAGGCCACCTTTATCTTGCCAAACTTGGTGGGGCTTTCGGTCAGCCCTGCAGTTCAGATCAGACCCTGCTGCTCTTCATCATTTCTCTTCTACCAGATCTTCACACAAGCCTTGACAATCACTCCAAAACTTTGTTTTGAAGAATAAGCCTAAAATTGTGTTCTTATTGGAAAATATTCTAATGGGTTTATGGTGGAAACTTCTGAAATTTTCCTGTGCGTAGAAACCTGAATATCAAAGCAACTGTACCAGCTTAAAACTTTTATCTGTGAAACCATTGCATATGGTTACATTTTTAACAAACAAAATGTGTAATTCTCTTACAATATATTTACTTAAGTTTCTCAGTCATTTTCCATGTGGCACAACTGAGAAAACAGAGTGAATAGAATAGAAAACATAACATGGGCTCACCAGGAATTGAAGTTTTTATTAAAAAAAAAAAGCAATTGACTAATAAACGAACATTCTGAGAAAAAAATGTTGATTGCTGCTGTCCCTCAAAATGGAGAACATGATCAAACTCAAAGATTAAAGTCTACTTTAACACACAGCAGGAGCAAGATATTCAAAAGCTGACCTGGGCTATGAGGAACAGGTACTTCCTCTAACTTCCCCACTCAGTAGGAGCTGGAGATCAAAAATATCTGCTCTGGCTGAAAATAAATCTTGCCTCTGTTGTAGATAGGAGCTTGGGTTCCCATGTCATATCGACGGAAGATCCAAAACTCCCTGTAAACTAGGCATAACATAAGAGCTGTGATTTAGGACTCAAGAGCTCCCAATTTCTGAAGAACAAAACTTGTCACCAAGCCAGTTGTCAAGATTTGTCAAGCCTCAGTTCCTGATCAAACCTCTTTCATTTGTGAAGCTCACAGGAACTTGGGGGATGGACAACACAGGAGGGATTCTTTAAGGGAGAGGCTGGAATGTGTTTTATACAGAATATTCCAAGGGTCTTATAGTACTCTGTTTGCAATGGCCCACAAATCCTGCATTCTATTCTCATTTGCATGTAGGGAACCAGTAGAATAAGTAGGGTGAGTGTTTTCAACCCTGGGCTTCTCAAGTTGTGTCTACTTTGCCATGATGCATGAACTTGCATGGTAAAGTACAACTGCATACCTTTGCCATCAGCAAACGAGAGGAGAATTGTGCAATGAAGCTGTAAATGACTAGAAATTTAAATAATTAAATAAGTAAAAGCTGAGATGTTATTGTATAATTTAAATTAAGGCAAAATAAATAGTTATTTAATGATTCAATTATGTGTATCTTAAAATTTGAAAATAACGAAGACTCAAGTAGTACAGTTGTAGCTCATCAGGAACATTACCTAAAAGAGTCAATTTTGTAAATGTATTTTCTACACTGAAATAATATTTTAGTCATTTCAAAAAATTCAGCAGAGAGGCTGTAGCTGATCATATTGGCTAACAAAATTTTAGGCTAGATAAGAAAAAAGGTTTTACTACATTGCCCTGTGAAATGAAACTGATGGTCTTAAGGGAGACATGTCTTTTAATGAAAAAGTGCAGTTGGCAAATATATGAGTTAATTTGTGGGAATGTGCAAATCCTCATTCTGAAAGTTAATTTGCTTCGTAAGCAATCACATGATGGAACAGACAATATTTTCAGGGCTGTTATAGAAAGAGATATTATATTCTAACCCAGAACATCTGCTAGTTACACAGTCTATCAATATAAATAGTTTATCTCCAACAAAATTCTTTTTAGTATTTTTTTGTAATAAAAGGATCTGGGACAGAGGAAAACTCACAAGCACAAAATTGAACATAGAAGAGACTGGCCCTAACTGACACGGTGTACTTTTAGTATAGATTACCTGAAACAATTTTGTCTCTAATTTGTAATTTAGTGAGCTGTAGTACTACAGGTTTTCCCATTACAATAACAGATTTTTGGTAAGCAACTAAGTCATTATGTTTGTTTACATCATGTGGAACCAATAGGTACAGCAGCAAATAGCATTGACTAAGATGAAACAGTAAGGGCAAGGAATTAATTTTGTTTTCATTTCTGGAAAGAAATAAAATAACGTTTTCAGTGTATTTGAAAAAAAAAAAGGGGCATGACTTCTTTTTGGTTTGATAACCCTTATTTTCTTGTATAAATGTCTTATATGATATATTTCTTAAGACACAACTGGGCATTTCTCCCATCACTTTCTGTTTCTCATCGTATTTCTTAAACTTTTCTTTTTTATTTTCCTTTTAAAATTAGCCATACCTGAACAGACCTAGAAAAATCATGGTCCAGTAGTGTAAACCGGATTTTTAATGGCATTGAAAATTCACAGAGTTTTCTGAAAGTCTCATTACAGGTATACTGTTCTGTCTCAGTTATAACCAGCTAACTCTACAGGTAGTTACATGATGGTTAGTTCTTGAGTTAGAAGACAGAGTAGCAGACTTCTCTTCTGTATCCTGGAAACACAACTGTGCAAAAAGTTACCAGCAGACAACAACTCCCTATGTTTGCCGATATATTTACAAAATTTTGTGCCTTCATGCTGAGTAGGAACAATCTTTTTTTACAAAGTCTAATTATGAGATGAAAATATGAAGATTTTGAATCTCTGCATGTTTTCTAAATGTGTAAAAAGACAGAAAAAGCACATATTTTACATATGTTTCCATAGAAGACTTCTGTGTATGGATTCCTTGTTGCATAAAGTGCAATTTTAAAATGTTTAAAATTCATCTGCATTTGGGAGTCACAGTATTGCAGAAAAAGGTAGGACAATCTATTACTATGTTTAGATGCAAATATCCTTCTGCCTGTATAATCACAAAGATGCACCCTGTATTTTCATCGACCTTCATTGCCGCCTTCCCAATTTACATGTGGATGAACAGGAAACACATATCCCAGTTCTGTAACCCTAAGGGAGTCCATTTCTGCTCTCTGCCTCTTAGCAGGAGAACAGATGTCATTTCCTGCTGAGGCCGTTTCATTCTGCAAAAAAAGGGAAACTGAATGCACTGCAGCCAGTCTAAGGAAATAAAACAATACCATCCAAAACCAGTAATGAAGAAGGCAGGATGATTTCCCATTTGTGCTCCAGCAATGGTGTCAGTCCTCTCTGTAATATATACAATAATCTTCAGGGCTGTGGTACTTCTAAAATTCCTTTGCACCTCTTTGAAATAATTTTTCAGTCCCTTTCTTTGGTACCCAGAAAGGAGGATGGGTGAAGAACCAGACTGGGAAATAGAAACATGCAGAACAAGAATATATATCCTAGTGCATGTTCTGAGTAAAGGAAAAGGATGTGGATGGTTTTAGCTGCATTCATTTCAGAAAATTGGTATGTGTTGCTTTATATTTTTTGTAGACTCCATGGTGAAATCAGAACCAACTTGAAGCACCTTTGGGCACCCGTAAAATCTGAGGCCATAAGGAAACTTCACCCTGAGAAACTGAGGTGACCACAGATAAGACATGCCCATAATTAGGTGGCCACTGAACATGAGTTTTGGGGATTGCAATTTGAGAATGAGGTGACTGAAACGCACATAGGTTTTCCCCTCACACAAATCTCTCTTTAAACTTGAGACAAATCTTTTGGCTTTTAAGAAAATACCACTGTGAAAGAGACAGCAAAGAGATGGCAAAGACAAAACTAATACTTCCTTCAGCCTTGTTATATGATGAAAACCCCAAAATGTCTCTCTTTTTGTTTTCTTCTAAAATAATAAAATAGTATAGGTAATATCCTTTGGAGCACGTTAATTCTCTTGTGGGATTTTGCTCTGCAGAAAGCATTCTTTAAAACGTATCGACAAAGAACTACAAACTGCATTTAAGACCATTACTCTACTTAATTACTTTTTTTTCTCTGGCATTTCAGAGAGTCCATAAAACTAAGGGCAAAAAAAAAGTTTCATTAAAAATGTTATAAAAAGTTAAATTGCACAGACCAAAGCATATTAAAGAAAGTCCTTTGCAACCAGTTAAAGTTCAGCTAAGGCAATGCCTCTGGTAAAGCCTGCTCAAAGGATGTCATGTACCAATTACAACTGCAGCAAAGAAGGCACCTCAATCCCATCTTCCCTTTATATTGAAAAATGGGACTCTAGGGGATCTTCTGACCCAATGTCTATCCTTTGCTTAGGCCACTTACCTCTACTACATCTCTTTCCATGAGGATCAAGTTCCTCCTTAAAGGAAGTCAGGGGGTTTTGTCTGCATTATCCTTATGAAAGGGCTATTAGACTCATGGGGACAGTACCACACAATCCAATTGCCACACACAACATGCCAGAATCATGAAACTCAAAACAAGTTTAAGACTCTGGAGTCTCCTGCATATATCTTTCATGGACATCGGAACAAATATGTTACTTTGTCCTGGTCCTGGCATTCAAGGGGGCATTTCAGTTGTTGCTGCCTACCTGATACATGTGTACTTAAACCCTGCCACATGGCCGCCTCTGTATGTCACCTCTCTGCATGCTTGCTGTGCAGTCTTTTGTCATCCATTCACATCTCAGTAAGCCTGAAGCAGTTTGGGTTCTCCAAGAGATAGAAAAACAAGAAATCGAGCACTAATTATTAACTGCTCCCTGCGCTGCGCTTGAAAAGCCATCAACGGTTGTGTGACACTGGATATTCAACTTTGAAGCCTTGTGCGCTACCACTGTCAGATCCTCTGCTTAGGAGAAAGACAACTACTTGGCAAAGCTTTTCCTATTTTATAAGAAAAAATCAAAAGCTAAGCTAATTCTGGATAGGTAAAAGTACATTTAATCACAGAATCTAGTAAAAGTATTCAATGGGGACAAGTTCAAAGGATAGTTGGGAGAAGATATGGAGCTGGAAAACACCACAAGTAATTGCAAATCCCACTACGTGAAATTTCTACAGAATAAACTGCAAAATAGAATCAAGGATGGCAACTCAGCTAACTTTAAAAAAATTGATGATAATAAGGTAACAGTTCTGTAGAAAGAGAAGACTGGATTTAGGATCCTGCTTAATCTATAGTGCCTTGAGATCATTCCTCTAAGAGAGGTAATTAACATATGACCATGGTCATTGTGTAAATTCCACTACTCACATCAGCCCATACTGCCCTTTTCATAGTAGAAAGGTTTCCTCTTTCTTTAAGACTCCTTCTGTCTGAAAAACTACTAGATATGTCTCCTTGTGGCTTTCTTTATTTGAAAGATGCTTGTATGTGTCCCAAACTTATGATGAGACCACTCCAAAATAAGCATACTTCCTTATTAGATGAACATGAAGTAGTACATCATGAGATGAGAAACAGGACTTAACATTGGACCAGAAACTCTTTGAGACGAAGAAAAGTATTAAAACTTGAGAGAACTTGAAGCATAAAATCATAACAATTAAAAGAGACCCAGGAATCAATGGCATGAAAGACACAAACTTTAATGCAAATGCTAGGTATTTTACACACTGTCCAGAAATTGATTTTCCTTCCACCTTTCTATTTCAATCTATTCCTTTGTCTCCTCCCACCAAACCCCTACTGATTGAAAATAACATCTGAAATTGCTGTTTACCCTAGACACTTCTTAATTCAGACATAAGGAAAAGTTTCCTTTTTTTTCTTAATCTCCATCACACTGCTGAAAGCATTACCATGATGTTTCTTATGCAGTCATTTCTATGTATTTTTTTAATCTAAAATGAATATGGAACATTATTTATGCATAGACTTAGCATGATTGGTTAAAATGGAAACCAAACGAGAAGCAATCAAACAAGCAAACAATCAAAGCTAGGTTTTTCCTTCCCTTCCTCCTGCTGCTGCTATTTATACTTCAGTATGCTTTAGTATCTTAAGCTCCTAATAATTAAAAATCATGGTTCTGTTACCTTTCCCCCTGCAAATAATTTATAAGCAAGTATAGTTTCTTTGCTTCCTAGTTACTAAGTTTTATGAAAAGACACAGAATGTTTTTTAGATTTATTTCTGTACAATGGCTTTTCTATTACCCTTTCTGGTTTCTCTATGAGAAGAATGAATCTGGGAAGGTCCTTGAATACTGGAAGGTAGCCAATGTTATTCCAATTTACATGAAGAGTGAGAAGGAAGATCTAGGAAACTACAGACCTGTGAGTTTAACCTCAGCACCCAGAAAATAATGGAGAAGATGATACTGAATCCTGTGGAAAGGCTTCTAAATGACAATGCAATCATCAGGCACAGTCAACACGGATTCACAAAGGGAAAATGCAACCAATTGATATCCTTTTACATACCTGCCTCATGGATGAAGGGAAGGCTCTGGATGTAGTTTTTTCGGACTTTAGTAAAGCTTTTGACACTGTCCCCCACATCATCTTTCTGGACAAGTTATCCAGCTGTTGCATGAGGAGGTTCATGATGCTGGGTGAAGAACTGGCTGAAGGACAGGCCCAAAGGGTTGTAGCGAAAGGGACTGCTGACTGGTCACCAGTTGTGTTCCTCAGAGCTCAATTCTAGGGCAAGTTCTGTTCAAGATTCAGGAGTTCAAGATTCTGTTCAAGATTCAGGAGTTGAATGCCCGATTAGCAATTGTGCTGATGATACCAATCTGGAATGCGCTGTTGACTCTCTTGAGGGAAAAAAGGCCTTGCAGAGTGATCTAGATAGACTGGGGCACGGGGCAATCATCAATGGCATGAAATTTAACACTGGATTCTGTACCTATGAGGGAGCAACTCTGGACACAAGTGTGAACCAGGAGAAGAGTGGCTAGGGATCAGTCCTGCAGTGGGGATCTGGGAATGCTGGTTGGCAGAAGGCTCACTGTGAGCCAGCAGTGTTCCTGGGCAACCAAGAGGGCAAACTGCATCCTGGGGGGCATCAAACACTGTTGAACTAGATGGTCAGGAGAGCTGATTATCCTGCTGTATTCAGCACTGGTGTGGCCTGAGTCCTGTGTGCAGTGCTGGGCTGCACAGTCTATAAAAGGATGTGAAGGTTCTCAAATGTGTCCAAAGAAGGACAACAAAACTGTTGCTTCTGTGAGGGGTGGCTGAGAACTCTGGGTTTGTCTAGTTTGGAGAAAAGGAGGCTAAGGGATCATCTGATTTCTCTCCACAGCTTTCTGAGGAGAAGTGGAGAGGGAGGTGTTGACCTCTTTTCCTTGGGATCCAGTGACAGGAGACATAGGAATGGCTTAATGCTGCGTCAGCGGAGGTTCAGACTTGACATTAGGAAACATTTCTTGACAGAGAGCATGTTCAAACACTGGGCCAGGCTTCCTACATGTTCAACGATCCATGTCTGTCAGTGTTTAAGAGGCGTTTGGACAATGACCTTATTATGAGGCTTTCATGTTTGCTCAGGCTTGAAGAGGTCAGGCAATAGGCTGGGATGATCATTGTAGGTCCCAAAACACATTCCTTACCAGAATGCCAATTGAAGAAGAACTGGTATTTTCAGCTTATTAAGTCTGGATTTGTATAATGGAAGAGAGAACCTACACATATAATTCGACTTTCTTATGATCTCAACAGCGGTACTCTTTTTCAATAATTTTATACTTGAACTTGTTTCAAATGCATCCCAAATCCAGTAATCATGTCTCTTTCCAGCCATTCACCTTCTTCCCACACACAAGTGATAGCATCTAACATGCCCCCATTTTTTCTGGAAACATAAATTTGGTTTAGATAAACAGCACAGTCTTGGCAAGATGGATTAAAAAAGATGTACACCACACCTACATGAGAACACCAGAATTACTCTTCTACAAAAGTTTAATGCAAAAACTGTCATCCAGCACAAACCAGACACATTGTGCAGTAATGTTCTGACCACAGTGCAACAATGCAGCCAGGGAGTGCTGGAAAGAAGAAAACACCCTGCTAATGGCTTGCCTTGAGATGTAGTAATGCCTGAGAGGAAGCAGGAAGCGGTGTCAACAGAAGGTTTAATCCGGAGCTATACTATAATAAACCTTAATAGAAGAAATAATCAGGCTGATTGACTATCAGATTGAAGAGGAAAAAATCATCTCTAGCCACCCTTGTCTTTCTCAGTGACAAGAGCCCAGCAGAAAATTCAGGCTTGGTGATTATAGATTAATTCTGTCTCTATGTTATGTGCATTATCCTAGGAAAAAATACTTTTCATTAAGCATTGCATTAATATTTCTATGCTTTGCAACATATTTATGGATTGCTCAATTTAAGCAGAACATTTTATAAAACATGACATTTGTGTTTGCTAAGCAATAATTAATAATCAGTGATATTAGTGAATTGTGTCTAAATGCATTCCCATTAAATTTTACTGTGTATGCACCATGCAGTTACTAATTAACTGAAATTACAATTTTAATCTGAACAAACAAACATTCAATCTAAAAGAAGTCCTTGTGTGATCTACCTTTACTACAGAATTGACTGAGTATGGCTCTGACAACCAAAAATATTAATCACATATTACAGCTAGTATGAGTACATCTGCTAAAACACAATTCAGGAAAATGCAGGAAAAAGATTAAAAAACCCCTTCCACTATTTGTCCTCTCTATTTTGCTTTAAAAAGTCTTGCTAGAAAGTATTTTTTCATGTTATATGTACTAGTTGATGCAAATAACAAATTCCACAGAACATTTTTAAAAATCATTGCTTCATTTACATACTCCAAAATTGTTATAGAAAATATTTGTGAGATAATTGTCCCATAACACTGTTAAATTCCTAATTCCTCAGTGCACCGAAGCACCTTCTGAAATGGTGATAGTTATCAGCTGATCATTGCACAGAAAGATGATCTTACAGCTTTAAATTTACCTGGAACCTTGTCATTTAACAGATGGGGATGAAGAACTTGAGGTTGTGGTCCCCTTGTCTTCAAGTGACACATACACGTGCCATTCAGGTGGGGTTTTTTGTGAATACGAGGGTGGCATGGAAAGGCCATTAGCATGTGTCTGTCTTGAGAACAGAAAAGTCTGGTCTTGGATGGTCAAAATGCCTTCATAGTAAGGGAAGACTTATTGATGCACTATCAATATGCAATGCAGCTGATGATCATTAGTTCACAAAATAGGAAAGTGCCAGACACCATTTAAAGACTACATATGTAATTTCAGCTCCAAGACTGGCCAACTACCCATCTTCAAAAATGTACTTCAGCAACTGCATAATATCTAAGGATTTAATTTTAAGCACAGATAATTCAGACAGAATGTTAGAAAATGTGTTCAGAGCTTGTCATAAGTAAGCAACATATTTTTATTTTCTCTAGGTGCAACGTTTAATTGCTTCTAAATTTGGAATTAATATTTATGTAACACTGTGAAACAATGTAATTATCTCAACAGCATCTTTATTGTACAATATTTTTACCTTTTGTTTTGTCTTGGAAAGACACAAAAGTGTAAAGAGAGTAAAAATATCCAGGAACTACCAAAAAAAAGGCATTTTCCAAAGAGCAAGGAATGATACCAAATATGTAAAGACTGACATTTTACACAGGTAATTTTTATGAGCTGATGCAGTAAAAGAAAGCATTGACATGAGAAAATAATGATTTAGTGCTATTTTAAGTTCACAAAACCGTCAGCATTTTAACTTAACAGAATTTATGAACTCTGCACTAGTGAAAGAAAAATAACATCAATCCATACAGAACTGTGAAGAAAGAAGAAGTATGCTTACATTTCTAGATTTAAATACATCACGGTATCTTCTGACCATTACTTAAGCTTGTAGTTTCTCTGTTAAATAGTGATAAAATAATTATCAACTTTTCATATTTCACATATTTTACTGCTTTGGAAAGATTTATCTATCTTGCAGGATTTTTAAACAAGTATTTGACTCAAAACATAATTACTGTATATTTGTTTTATATTCCATCAGATAACTTAATATGTCAATGAAACTTCCAGAATAAAGAAAAAAAAAGAAAATATTCCAGATCCAGTACGCTGCAACACAATACCATGAAGAAAATTATACTGACTACTTAAGACATCAAAAATTCAGGAGGAAATGTGAATTTCTGATTATGACAATACAATGGAACTTACAAAATTCAAATTGAATACACCATTTCCTTTTAAACCCCTCTTACAACATTATGCAATGCATTCGTTTATTTTATGTGATAGCCTCTTTCTTTCCTTTAAGGTTCCTAGACTTTTCTTTGCTAGAAAAATTGACAGTGGAGATGAATTATTTGACTGGGTGACTTCCATATGGAAGAAATGGAAATTAAAAAACGCATTCTCAGCTTGCAGATACGCATATGTGCTAAGCGGTAGCATCCAAAATGTTGTAGAAGAGGTTGGCATGGGAACCACCTGTTCATCCAAACCATATTGTATTTTCCGTGAGAAACTTTCAGGCTTGCGTCTTAACCCTGAACAATAATCATGGCCTTTAAACCTCTTCAACCTAGTACACTAAAACAGATGCGGTTGTATGGAGTACTTCATAAAGTTATGAAATCATAAGTTTGCTAAGCTAATACAGTTAGTTTGAACTTAAAATACGACAAATAAAGTTTTAGGAAAAAGTACTAGCTTGACTGGGGATTGAATCACCTCATGCTTTCAAAGAAACAAACTAAAGACAAACACCCTCTTGGAACAGGCTACCCATGCAAGTGGTAGAATCACCATTCCTGAAAGTGTTCAAAAAAATATCTAGATATGGTGTTTAGGGACACGGTTTAGTGATGGACATGGGAGGTTTAGGCTAATGGTTGGACTCACTGATCGTGGAGGTCTTTTGCAACCTTAATGATTTTATGATTCTCCCCCCAAACAGAACAGCTGGGATAATAGCTCTCTGCAATGCAATGAATACTTCTTAGAGAGAAACTAGGTTTTGCTCCTTTCTGTTGTTGGCCTGAAAAACTTTCTGATTACTTTACACTATGCTATTGATAGACACTCTTGGAGCTGGGTGGAGAGGAACCTAAGGAAGTTCAACAAAGGCAAATGCAGGATCCTGCACTTGGGGCAGAATAACCCCATGCACAAGTACAGGCTGGGGGCTGACCTGCTGGGAAGCAGGTCTGTGGAGAACCAGCTTGGGGTGCTGATGGACAACAAGCTGTCCATGAGCCAGCAATGTGTTCTAGGGGCAAGAAGGCCAATGGTATCTGGGGGGGGGCATTAGGAAAAACATTGCCAGCAGGTTGCAGAAGGTATCTACGCAACCCTAGTGAGCACCTGGATTGCTGTGTCCAGTTCTGGGCTCCCCAGTTTGTGAAAGATAAGAAGCCACTGGAGAGGAGTACAATGATGATGAGAGGACCACAGCATCTCTCTTATGAGGAAAGGCTGGGGGAACTGGGCCTGTTTAGCTTGGAGAAGAGATGTCTGAGAGGAAACCTTGGCAATGTCAAGAAATGTCTTAAAGGTGGGTGTCAAGAGGATGGTGCCAAGCTCTTTTCAGATGCCCAATGTGATGCCCAGTGATGGTATAAGGGGCAAGGGGCACAAACTGAAACACAGAAAGTTCTACTTGAATATGAAGAAAATCTCCTTGACTTTGAGGGTAACAGAGCACTGGAACAGGGTGCATGGAGAGGTTGTGGAATCTTCTCCCCTGGAAATGTTCAAAATCGACCCGGATACAATACTGTGGAATCTGCTGCAGGTAAACCTGCTATACTAGCAGGGTTGGGCTGTATGTTCTACAGAAGATTCTTTCAACCCAGCCACTCTGTGTGATTCTGTGTTACTTCTACTGCATTAACGTCACCATAACTGCAACTATGCAACTTGCTTTTTAACAGATACTGTTCAACTGATCATACAAAGGTGGTCAGAGTGGACATCCTCCTCTGTGGAGGGGCGGGGGGGCTCCTGTCTTTTGTGGGTGTGTCCAGTGGACACCTTTTGTATAGAAATCTCAGAAATTTCACAACAGTCATCATATTCTTTCTGATTACTAAATAAATGTAACTTTTTATGTCACTGAATATTATATTTCTATAGTTCTGTAGCTACAACACACAGATTCTGACATGTCACCTCCCTATATCATACATAGTAATAAAAGAAAGTCAAAGCTTCATTGAATCTGCACTGTGTTCAAAACTGCAGCTACACAGTCATTTATGAGAAATATTTACTTCTTTTCCAGCTTATGAAGCAGACAAGAGAAAATTTTCCTCAGGCTCAAGAATAAGGTGACATAGAATCAACAGATATATGATGTTTGCTTATTACATTGTAGAAACAATTATGGAAATTTGGAATAGTTTTTATTAAGTTTTTAAGGTGATAAAGGAGCATTTAGAATTTGTTTTAGTCAAACGACTGCTTCCAGTAGAAACTAGTATTCTGTTTGAGTGAATTTTTTGATGGGATGGAACACCATTGCTGTTGTGTTTTATATCTCAACATAGAGAGCCTTAGTCTAGGACCTCTCGTCTGTCACTACGGCAAAACTTAGAAAAATTACTTTCACAGAAAATTTCTAAGCTAAAATCTCTCCTATGAAACGGGGAGTTCTCATCAGGCTTCTTCTTTACTTTCAGTTTCAAAACTTAAAAGCAAATTCAAAACTTTTACTACGTGGTTGCACAATTAAAAATTAAATGTACATATAATGATTTCACAAAGTAAGGAATCGTATGCATATGTGTCTACCACAACACTGAAGAGAAGCAGCAGACCTTAGTATGGTTTGAATGGAGTTGCTTTGAGTCAACCCACCAAAAGTAATTTTCTTTTTTCATGTGGGGATATATACATACAGACCCGATATATGGGATATATGTATGTATGTATGTATATGTGTCCCTAGGAGAAAAAACATCCATATATATAAAAGTATATGTATTCTTAACAAACACTATAGTCAAAGATTTTACCTGAGTGCTTATAGTACATTGGGATTTTTTTCAACTATTTATATTGGATATATTGGATAAACTTGCCCCCATATTCATTTTGGAACTCATGTTCTTTTCCAACAATAAAGCCTTGAGTTCCACAGCACACTTCTTGAAAAACAGTTATAGTTTTTTCATCATGGAACCTTACTGGCTACACCCAACTGAGGATTTAACGCACAATATTGAATCTTACTGTAGACTTCAATGGCGCTAGGTTGGCATCCTTCTTTTTCAATATCCCTGGATACATAATTGAAATAAAGATGTCTTACGAAACAAAATTCCTGACGCTTTCTGAAATCTGACCAGAATCTTCCTGGAAAATAATGCAAAAATCAGTACCTTTTTAATGCAACAAAGAGTGATTGCTACATTTTCAATCACAAACATTTACATTAAATTACCCCTTGTGGAACTATTCCTATCAATCCAAGTTATTTACACATATTATCAAAGTAATGAACTTTATATGAATGTATTAAACCATTGCATTAATCAGTACAGCCACATTACCCGGCATAATTTAAAAACTCCAGGCATAATTGAAAGAATGCCACACCATCTGTCATCGCTGTAATTCTCACAGTGAAATAGTCTTAGGTTCTACAAATTTTGGACACATTTTGATGACTCAAGGATTCTAGTTTCATTGAAAAGGCAAAGCAACAAACTGCTTTTTCCAACATTAACATATTTTACTGCCATTGAGATCTTACAGAAAGTCACATTTCTTTTCAATTCTTGCTTCCAATAAACTTTAGGCACTCTTAAAGAGTCTCTAGTAAATAATTGGCTTTGAGCCCTGCTAGTTAAGCAAGACAGCTTAAAAGTCTTTGCCTTACACAACACAGTGTCAAATAGCACAGGACAAATAAAATCCCCTCAAATAAACTTAACATTAATATTTCGAGAGTATTTTATTGCTTACTTTTTATATTTGTCAGCAGAGTTCTGTGGTTCACACCTTGAAAAACACTGGCGGTAGAGATATTCAAGTGGACTGAGTCCGCTCTGGCTTCATGACCAGCATGAGTAGCAGGTCACTGTGCCACAATGTGCAGATGCAAGGCCTGGCACAATTTAGCTCTGGGAATTGTCACACCAAAAAAAAAAGTGCAGTATGTACTATTAAAGCATCATCTGCCATCCACACCAAAAAAATTCATGTGCTTGCATGTCCAGAAGATCCTCTTAACACAGCTTCTTTTGACTACAAAAGTTCAACACAAGCTACACTGCTTAACTGACCCACGGTTGATCTGGAATGACCACTGAAATTATGTCCTTCCACACAATTTATCAAATAATAAGACTACTCTGCCGACACTGGTGCCTCAGGTACTATAACTCAGTGTTCTCATTTCTTTATTCTGCCCTCTGTGGTTTTTTTTCTATGAGGTACTTTTTTGTGCATGTGTCAATTCTTTCAATCCCAAGAGTAGGTTTGCTGGTTTGAGTTCTTTTGTTTGCTTTTGGGTTCTGCTTGTTACCTGTGGGCATCTAACCTTCTTTAGAAGCAACAAGTACAAGTGTGCAGGTTTCAGAAAGCTGGTGCAGTCACCCATAAGGAAATCATTTGATGTAAAGAGCAGAATATGAAAGACAAATCAACTTGCAGATTTCTTGTCCAGCACTACTGTAGCATTGTGCCATAAAGCAAACTGAATTTAAAAGGAGATCAAAAAATTCAATTAGAGATTAAAAACTGCTATGCTTTTTTGCTCTACCCCACTTTACATGAAAGAATAAACACCAAGCAATAATGAAACTGAAATAATGGAATCTGAAGAGAGGAACACAAACTACATATCAAACCTGCTGTGGTCAGGATTTCATTGCATGACCACAATAAAACTAGCCAGAGCAACAGCTTCTGTAAACATTTTTCAGTGTTAAAACATAAGAACAGCTAAATAATTTCCTTCGTTATGTATGAAACACCCTCCCTCCCTTCCCTCTCCACCCCCCCAAAAAAGTTAAAACAGATTTTAAACCAACAGTAAGGTATAACTGCAATTCTAATTACAAAAACAAAACCAAAAAAAAAAGAAGTCACAAATATTGTTAGTGGACTGATCTGAGAAACTGGTGTCTTTCATATTGCTTTTCAGCAAGTAGAAGTTTTAGTTGAACAGGTAGTTTAGATGAACAGGCAGTAGACTGTATAATTATGCTGAGAATGTTGTCCTGTATAATGCATGAGATTCTCATCAGAGATACTGCACACAGCAAACTCAGAGTGTCTGACTAAGATTAGATCACAGAGTCCACAGGGCTGAAGAGACAAACATATCCAGTGGGTCAGGATGAATCTTAAATTCCAGCTTTTTACCCAGATGTTGACCAGCCCTTTAAAATAAATAAATTAATAAAAATATTTATTTCAGACCCTCAGCTTGCCTTGAAGTTGTAGGAGCAGCCAGATTTTTGACTTTCAGGGCACTGGTAATTTTAGCCTCACCCTTGGAGGATGGCAAGGAGCTGGAGCATAACACATGTTGCACAACCAGCAAATATATAATTTTAAAATTATTTTTTAAGTATCACAATCATATTATTGGGCTGCCATCTTCCTTCAAAGTGCCATTTCCTGCCAGAGATTCACAGCCACAATGGATTCCCTGGTGTCCTAATTATACCCATGTTGAAATCTCCTCCTTCATTTTCATCAGTATCCATCCACTAGTTCTTACAGTTGTTTCACCCGGCTCTGGCAGGTGGGACAAAGGCTTCCTAAATTCATGTGGCCAAATGGCAACAACACAGTAGGAGGCCTATGTTGTTCCCTACTATGTAAGACTGTACCAATGGCAGCTACAGTTTACCTTTGTTTATCATGTATAAAAGCAACACTGGAGGGAATTCGTTACTTATAGCAATGAGATAGAGTCTATAGAGCCTGACTTTTAATGACTTGAAAACAATAAGTGGTTTCTATGATCAGTCAGAACTACTTGATGCAGCTCAGTTTTGAACATAAAATATCCAGTACCTTAGCAATTACCACAGTTAGAAATCTTTTCTTAAAAAGCAAACTGAGGACAAAACAACAAAAGAAATTTGAGAAAAATTATAATATGATCACAGAACCCCACCCCAACAATAATTGATTAAATTCTAATATACAACAAAAACTATACCTCCATCTCCTCAGAAGGGACACAAATGGGTATGAATGCTGGTTTACAGTGGAAGAATGATACAGCATATGTTGGGACTACACATGCATTGATGGAACTCACGACAAATTAAAGAGAGCATCTCATAACTATTAATTTTTTTAGACCCTCTTTAATAACAAATCATCTCTATTTCATTCATTTTTTACATTAAAAAAAGGGTGACCGGGAGTGTGAATTAAATACTAAGACTTCATGGCTACAGGAAAAATAGAATTAAATCAAGCCTCAGAAAAGAAGGCTTCAGTTTTAAATGTGGTAATTACACAGGTCTGGATCATGGTTGATGTACTCTAGACTCAGAGACCAAAGGACAAAAGCAGAATGGAACACCTTCATTATGGCTCCAGGCTCTTCCCAGTGCTGCTAAGTAACAGGGTAACAGGCAATGGCAGAATCTGATGCTCAGGAAGTTCCACCTGAACATGAGGAAGAACTTCTTTACTGTGTGGGTGGCACTGGAGTGTCCCTTACTGGAGACACTCAAGAACCATCTGAATCCAGTTCTGTGCAATGAAAAAGCTTCTTTTCTTTTTTTTTTTTTTTAACAAAAAATGTCTACTGAAGAACTCCAGGCTTATGACATACAAATAATTTATTTGCATTAGTGCAAAACAGTGCATTAGCCCTGACAATGACCAGAGAACAGCTGTAAGTGCCTGGTAGTGTTGGGATATGTTCCAGCATCTCCCAGTTACTAGATACTAAGTAGACACAAGGATTGCATCACAGAAAGCACAAGGCAATTGTTCATGATTATATAAAGTTATTATATAAAACGTATTGTAATGATCCAGAAAATTGAAATTAAAATGGCCAGGAAAGAGTGACTCAATTAAATATTGGAAATACTTTGGACTGTATGATATCATTGGCCTGTTCAGAGCTACAGACGGGAGGAAGCGTGGTCCTCTGCTTCTCTTCTTGTGTAGACACAATGCATTTCTCAAGAAAATGCATCCCAGTGTTCCCAAACAGTAATCACTTAATCACATTTGATACCCCACTGTTGTCTCTCCTCTTTCTACTCTTTCTTCCATAAAGAGCTTTGAAACTCTGACAGTTTTCAAAAACAAACAAAATAAAGCCAAATAACTATGTATACTAGAATGACTAAATTGCTCAAGGACTTCAAAATGTTATACCAATACAGGTTTATAGTCCCATCACACTCCAGAGGGCTTAGATAACCATGTAAAAGCTAGCATCTAGAGACCTCTGCTGCTTTGCATTTTGGTTTTTTTTTCCAAACAAAGTCACGCATTTTGGTTGAAGAAATGGAGATAACTCTGAAGGACCACGATATATGTGAAAGAAGCGAGAAAATGAAGTTATTTTAAACCTGAAGTTTATTCGTGTTATCAACTGAGAGACAATGTGCTGCAAGCTAATGTAATAGCTTAAAGAGCAGCTACTGTGCAATCATTGAACTCCCATGGAACTGTGCATCACAACCTAGAATAAGTAAAAGCAAACCAAGTAAACAAAGAAAAACCCCCAAACCAATCCAAACATCACCGCAAATACCATGTCCTCCCCAAAAGGATGTTGTGAGAGGCTTGTCACACTTGGACCACAATATATTGTCAGTTTTGCATTCAGGTTCCCAGCAGACAGTGGAGACCCTAATCTTCCAAACCATTCCCACCGACAGTTTAACATAAAGAATCATGAATGGATTTTGATGAAACATACATAATGTTTGCTGTGTTTTTTTTTATTTTGGGATGACAGCAATTGGCTATTATGACATGGAAAATAACATATCTATTTCCAAATAATAAACCATATCGAAATGTTGTTTTCCTGAATTTTTAGAGAAATGTCACCATCTTTTATAAACTACTATGTAATCTTTCCTAAAGAAACATTTTGGGTACAGAAAATTGCTGAATTTCATGCTACAAGTCAATAAAAAATTCAAAAACTTATAAGCAAAGAAGGGGTAAATAATGAGATGATGACAGAGAGGAGGAATTCAGTTATGGAATAGATGACACCTCTAGCTTTCTAAAAGGCACAGCTATTCCTATACATTTTTATGAAGTGTAAAGTGCTCAGAAAAATTCCATTCAACTTCCAAAAAGGCAGACTTGAGTTTTCAACTAATTTCACACAGATCAGCCAAAATTCCAGCTCATTTGACATAGGAAGCTCTTAGGGTCCTTAGTGACACCACTGGAATATCTCTGGTTTTTTGACCAGAACTTGACTGGTCTGTTTAACACAAACTTCTAAAGTTTGTTTAATGCAAGCCCGAGCTCTCAACTGAAGAAAAAGAACTAATGTTCTGAAAAGAACATTAGTGTGCAAGCTGCACGACTGTACCAGCTGTCCACTGAGAAAACTGAGGAAGAAGTGCTCTGAAGATAGAAAGAGCTAAATAACGCAACAACTCATGCTAGGTGTGATAGCAGCAATCTGGTGGCAATTTGTTGCTGTATAATGAATGCCCAGAATATACTGCAGGCAATGAATCAGACACTGAATTTATCAGTTGTTATTCTAGAAAACTAAATTAAAAACTCATATTTTAATTTAAAAAATTGTAAAAGAAACATTAAAAAATGACATTCATAAGTCTACAATTTCCTCTTGAAATAATTGGATCTGTTGATTATCCTAAGTCTCAAAACTTGTTTTGTTTTGCCACATAAAAACCCCAAAACTTACAAAAAGTAATGCTTAATTGTTTTACTTACAAGCCAAGCACCTAAGTGCTATACTTATGAAAAGTATTTTAACACAGTGGGGTCCATAGAGATCCAAAACTTCTTCCAAAAAATGTGATTGCTTAGAAGTATTTTTGTTGTTTTCTGTTTAAATTTTAAACTACCACTTATATATTTTTATTGTCCTGATGCCAGAAATTGTCTTAGTATGCCAAGAATCATTTATTTATCACAAGAAAGTAATTAAAAAAACCCTTAAATGTTAAAAATAAAAATAATCAGCAGCCCACCTGATAAGTCTCTGGTGCCTTGAAATTATGTTCAACAAAGTATTTCCAACACCATAAGACTGTGAACACCATTCTCAAAAGGTTATTTCTTTTTTCTTTGTCATTCCAACAACCTGTTTTAATGAAAGAACATGCAAACAACAGGTTTTTCTCTTGACAACCATTTTTCTCCTGATGATTACCTTTAATTATTCAAGGAAACACTAAAAATCCACTAAAACTGGGCTTGATAATATGCAAAAAGAGTTCTCTCCAAAGTGAGATTGATCTGACTTATCTTTCTAATCAATGGCATTACTTTCCTGATTGTGGAACTAACAGCAATGGGACTTACAGTAAACACTATGTATTCTCACGGCATCAAAACATGCAAAAACCCTCATGTAAGTAGAGAAGAATGGCATCTGGTCTCTGTCACTGTTAAGGCACAAATGTAGCAGCATTATTTTGACAGGAATGATTTTGTTATTTTATCACACTGAAGACCAGAATTTAGCCCAATTTTCCAGGGATGAACACTTGTCATTAAATCATTCTGCATGAACGTACTGCTATTCACTTTAATTTGTCCTTCAAAATATGAAGTCTATTTGGCAAGGTTAAACACCTCACCCATAAACACAGCCCTGAGTGTAAGGCAAGACAGATTCCCCAGACAGTGTCAAATGCAGCATTCAATGTGCCTCTTTCAAAAGAATCCATTTCATTATACACAGAATTCAGTTCTGTCCTTTATAACCAGGCAGTGCTAAACCCAGCTCAATTTCTTTAAAAAGCAAGCAGTAATTTTTCAGTGACTTTTTAACATACCAGTTACCAATCTGCAAAGCAAGCCTTAGCAGATTAATAAACCTGTACTAAACCAAGAGCATGTAATGTCAAAACTATAAAAAATACAACACTTAATGTAAATTATTTACACAATGGAAATATGCATTATAAATCTGATTATAATTTGAGGACAAATATAAGATGAAATTTGATGGAGAAATGGTGCATGAAATTTAATCTACAAAATAAAATTGTTACTTGAACCACATTTAGTTGGCTAGTAAAACTTGGATACTTTGAATACTACTTGTACCTTTAAAAGTGATCTGAAATACTATAGGTTTGACATTTCCAAACAAACTAACTCTGCATCATCTGAATTCAACTGACCTGGTTCTCAGGCCAATTTGTCTCATTGACAAATTCATAGAATAAAATCACAGAATCACCAAATCACCTGAGTTGGAAGGAACCCATCAGGATTATAAAGTCCAGCTCTTAGCCCTGCCCAGAATGTACCCAAGAGCCACAGCATGTGCCTGAGAGCTTTGTCCAACACTTCTTGAGCTCTGTCAGCCTTGGTGCTGTGACCACTTCCCTGGGGAGCCTGTTCCAGTGCCCAGCCACCCTCTGGGTGAAGAACCTTTTCCTGATATCCAGCCTAAACCTCCCTGACACAACTTCAGGCCATTCCCTCACATTCTGTCACTGGTGACCACAGAGAAGAGATCAGTGCCTGCCCCTCCTCTTCCCCTCACAAGGAAGTTGTAACTGCAGTGAGGTCTCCCCTCAGTCTCCTCCAGGCCGAACAGATCCAGTGACCTCAGCCACTCCTCACACGGCTTCATCTCTGGGCCTTCTCCCTTATTTTCTTTCACCAGTCCTTTGGTGATGAGAATACTGTAACACATGTCTCAGGCACAGGAACAAAACTACAGTTTTCCTTACACTGGATAGTCATCCAGTGTTTCTAAATAAATTCATGCATCTGTATATTTCAAGCACACTATACAGTTATATATATTGAACGACATTTCTCAAGCTATTCTCTCACTGATTCTCAAATTTCCTGAGCAGCATCTTGTCTGGTAAGCTAATACTCTTGGTGGCCCTCCTCTGGATTCGCTCTAACAGGTCCATGTCCTTCTTGTGCTGGGAACCCCAGAGTCGGGAGAGCAGAGGGGCAGAACCCCCTCCACCACCCCGCTGGCCATGCTGCTTTGGATGCAGTCCAGGATACACAGTGGAAGGGACTTTCCTACCCCTGCCCTCATCTCCCAGTTCATCCACTTGAAGCATGTGGGAAGATAATGTGGTTTAGCATTGAAAATTCAGGCAAAATATTCATGTTCAGTTTTTTCTCAAGTATTAAAGCTGACACTGGACTATTCTAGTTTTTTCACAGTTTGAGTCTGGATCCTCAGAAGTGAGTTCACACAAACTTTTTCTTGCTTGGCTGTTGTCAGCTTTCACAGAGGAGGGTTTTTGTTGCTGATACCAGGTAAGAACATGAGGTCTTTTTCAGGCAGTGGAAAATGCTTTTCTGTTCCTTATGACAAGATATCTGCAAGGACTAATATTACTTTTTCCAGATACGACATGCTCAAAAAGAAGGTTATGGCAAAATATAAAAGGTCAAAAGAGGAAAGTAGAAATCATCAACACAAATTAAAAGTTTGAGACTGATGAGGGAATTTTAATTCACCACAAAACTGAGAATAAGAATAGGGTGCTCCAAATGGATAAAACAGGATTAGAGGGATGGAACATCTCTCCTGTAAGGAAAAGCTAAGAGAATTGGGATTGTTCAGCCTGGTAAACAGAAGGCTTCAGGGTGACCTAATTGCAGCCTTCTAGTACCTGAAGGGAGCCTACAAGAGAGGTGGAGAGGGACTTTCTACAAGAGCAAGTAGTGACAGAAAAAGGGGAAATGGCTTCAAACTGAAAGACTGTAGGTTTAGATTAGATATTATGAAGAAATTCTTTACTGTGAGGGTGGTGAAGCACTGGAACAAGTTGCCCGAAGTGGTGGATGCCCGAACCCTGTGAGTGTTCCAGGCCAGGCTGGATGGAGCCCTGAACAACCTTCCCTAGCGAAGGATGCCCCTGTACATGGCAGGGAGATTGGAACTATATGATCTTTACAGTCCCTTCCAACCAAGCCCATTCTATGATTCTGTGATTAATGTGCTAACTATTATACAATTAGTACTTCTAATTGTCAACATTGTTATACTGTCAAAAACTAAAAAAAATTAATATTCTGAAATGAAAATGAAGTAAAATCTTTTCCTGTCGTCAATGCCTTCTCACTCCTGGTGTATAGACATGTGTGTCATCATATTAGATTTGTCAGCAAAAGTTAAAGGTAGTATGAGAGAACTGATCTGAGTTACAAGGTTAAGAGTGATTCTGAAAAGGAACTTTTCAAGACAGGGAGAAGAAAATTTTTTTCAATATTCCTTCTAGAATTCTGCTGCTGCCATACCTAATATTTATTCTAAAGACCCACTTTTACTACTCACAGGAATGACAAAATATCACCTGAAACCAAAAATTACCTGAACTAAATTTGATTTTCCTGCATTATCAGAAGCAGCTAGCAGGGTCTTGTTAACACATAATTTATTGTATTAAGTTATGTGTTACTCTGGGGATTTTGCTGGCACTTAAGCTGTAGATGTGTAAATTATTTATTCCAACACTTTGTTTCTAGTAACTGGAAAAAAGTTATTATAAGGCATATTTGTAAATTCTGTGAAATTCTCATACAGTGAGAGGTGGAGATATTTCACAGGATGCATGGGAAGCTACCAGGTGAAGAAAATGAAAAACATTTTTGTGAAGAATTATTTATAGCCAAATTGCTTTTTAAATGAGAAAAGTACAAAAGTATAATACTTACAAGCTCACACAAAAATGAACTGTTTCTTGAAAGAATATATGCTACTGACAGCTCATTTTACTACTAGAAAGCTGTAACAGAGCAGGTATATATGGTATTATAAGATAAATGGAAAGCTGGCAGCTGCTTTGAGCAACATCATTAGCCAATATATTAATATATTAGATTATTCTTTTTATAAATGCCTTGCAAAAAAAACCTCCAAACCAATCCAAAACTCAACCAAAACCTAAATCCTCCAAAAAACCAAAACCAACCAAAACACCATCCCAAAAGCTACCAAAAAACCCCAGCTAAACAACCAACTATGCATAACAGATCAAACTCCAAACATATTTTATTTGTAACCTATCTTGACATTACTTCTTCTTCATGCTGAATAAGACCACAGATTACTTCAAAGACATTCCAAGAGATTATTGACAAGTCTAGACTAATATCTCTAGATTCTACCCATTCCAAGTGTCTGTTAAGTTCCAGGTTCACTGTCACTGTCTAGTAATTTTAATTTCTTTGATTTCGCTTGTTCTACTGTAGAATTTTTCTTCTCTTAACTATACTGGAAGCTTCTCAGCTCCATTACTGTGGTGCTGCCATGCTGCTAGCAGCATCTGACATCGTTTTCCACTACAGGGACAAAGAAATAAATTGCACTGAGGAGCTCATATTCTTCCTCTCTGCTTGGAATGCTGTTCCTGGAATGCTCTCCTAGCATTACACTAGGCATTGCAGTTTGGCAGACTTCCTTTCTGCTGCAAGGGAGCCAAAAACAATGGCATGCAAGGATGCAAGGATGGCTAGGAAGAGGATGAGTATATGCCAGACTCGTGGACAGCTTTAGAGTGAGTGTATTGGGCAGCAGCGCAGTCAGACCAGCAGAAGAAACAAGAGATGTGCCAGAAAGCCAGATGAGAATCTAGATGCCACTGCTAGGAAAAAAAACCCCACCAAAATACCACCACCAAAATATTTCCCACATTTCTGAGCTTTGTCTCTGGATGACAGAGTTGCCAATTTATCACTTTAGCTGTCAAACTGATTTGAAATGTCAGATCATTCACAGCAGATTGATAAAGCTTAGTTCTCCGATAAACATTAATAAAACATGGCAGAGGACTGCAAGTTAAACTGAAAAAAGAGACAACATTGATCTACATTATGCAAATCAAGTTTTTGTCATTGTCTGAATACATTAGTATCAGACTAGAATGTTCATAAAGCATATACACCTCTTCATTCACAGCAACTTTTAAAAGTCAGTGCTTTGATGAGAGTATTTCTCAAACAATATCTGAAATGGGTTATTTTGGTTTTACTCTACACTGCAACGTATACTGCAAACACAATAGGACTGATGGAACATTCTTCGAAATCTCACTGACTTCCCAAATACTCTGATTATGTCTGAAAATATATATTTCAAAATACACAAATAAATGCCCACCTTAAATTTTCAACAGTAGTGCTGCAGTGTCAAAAAACTCTTCAAAGATACGAACTGCCCAAATTAACACTTCTGTCAGAAATATTTTACTTTTTCCCCACCAAAACTAGCACTCTCTTTCAACATGGCACCTGCCTTGAATAACTTAACTAAAAGGTTTTTTTGTTCTAAATCCACTTCAAATATCAACAAAACTCAGTGAAGACTGCCTTCTTTTATGCAATATTATCAAGCCTTCTCTTAAGGCAATGGTAGTGATACTTAGATAACCATTGCAATAAATACATTTTCTCCCTAATACCATTCTATTATTCCATATATATTTTTTCAAATAAGATTCCATACATGATGCTAAAAGGCTCAGTTTTTTCTACCCTCACTACAATACATTACATGTAACCTTTTCCTTTATAAACTGCCTTCTGTAACGTCAAACCGAGACAGCAACGTAAGCTTAGAACAAAAAAACCCCAGCAAATATGTGCATGTTACATGCATGCAAATACCTACTGCAAGGGTCCTTTCATGTAAGATAAGAAGATATTTTTTATCAAAGATGATGGCAGTTCAATGTTTGAGTCATTAGTATAATTACAAGATACCTCTTTCTGTTTTAGAGCTGCACAGTGCCAAAAACTGCCAGAGATATTCAGGATTTTCAATGAAAATTTGGTAGCAAAGTCATAACTTTTTAAGTGAGTAAATAAAATTACTAGAAATTTTACATTTGCTTCTAGCAGTCTTTGTACTGGGATTGAACTTTGTTGACATGAATCCACTTCGATTGGAGGGTAGAGGATTAGCAGCTGATCTAAAACAAGCCCTTAGGTAATGATCCAAGACTTTCTGATCCAGGTGGGTCAACCTGCAGTTTCACATACAACTGCAGTAGGTCAGTTAATTTCCTCAGAAGACCAGGAGTTCATACCTACAGATTAAGCTCTAAAAGTCTGTGGTGATTCAAAGAGCATTATCTTCATTACAGCCAACAAAATATATCTTAAGCACAACTATTCACAACTACAGATGTCAAAACCTACAGATAAGGTACCAAAAGTGGTACCAAAACCTGGTCATTTTCCAGACATTAATCACATTAATAAACTTTTATGTGTAATGTACTTACTAATAATTCCTCTACTAATAAGCACATATTTTCTGGAAAAAAATCTTAACTTTATAGTGTATTTTCTTTTTTTTTTTAGAGTAAATGTTCCTGTTTCTAATAGAATTCAGATCTGTAAAACTAATTATCTTAGCACTACGCTATATCATAACGGCCTTTCTTGGTAGTGCTGTGTCTGCATCACAAATTTTTATGATTTTTCTCTTCTCTTAATGCAGTGTTTTTCACTTTGAAAGTTATGCTCATTTAGGTGTTACTTTAGGTTCATTTTGGTGTGTTCATTTTGATGTCTAACATTATACTGACCTGTTTCCTCAGAAAAAACCTTTCCCATATCTTTAAAAAGGGAAGAAAAAAAAATGTCTGACCCTAATGACATCTTTAAATGTACTTGCATTTAAATTGTCCCAATTAAGCTTCAAAACTTGCACAAGCAAAGCTAAGTGGATTGAGGAACAAAGGGTTTCCCAGTTCAATTATTGCAAGATTAGGTTAAGGCATCACCTGCATGCTGATTAGCTTAAGCCAATAACACACTCGAACTTCAGAAAAATTAAGCAGAAAGCTGAAGCTACCACAAGCTGCTTTTACACGGCAAAGACATTCCTGTCTTTTGCCCATACTGGTACATTTGTCTTATGGTCATGCAATCAAACCTCAGGTTGAATGTGGAACTTCTAACTACTGCAATGAAATCAAACAGTTTTCTCTCTCACTTAAAATTCTCATTTGGATTCTAGATGGTTTGCTGTATAGGATTCTGGAGAATCTGAGTTTTCTTCCAGAAGATCCTACCTGCATTTTGAGGGCTGCAGCTTTCAATACATCTGCTTTTTTTTTTTTTTTTTTCCCCACCACAAAGTCTATGCCATTCCTCCTGCTTGAAATCAGAGGAAGAAATAAATATGGGAGAAGGTTTATTAGCTCTAATGCCTTCCAAATGATGCATCCCCTGTTTCCATCATGACAGTTTTAAAAGTTCATTAGGGTGTACACCATCTTTTTCTTCATCTTCCTCATTTATTCTCTGAAAAGACCTTAAGGGCAGAAAAGTTTCAAACATATTTAGGTCAGGCCTGTACTATATCACCTCATTACATAGATGGCACATAATATACGAACTATTCAAGTACAGACACATGTAAAGGTAAAGAGAAAACAAAATAAATGTGTCTTGTATATGTGAAATGTAAATGACCCCACTCAAAACATGTTTAATCAAAATCTCCTGTTGGTTACAGAACATGCTGTTAAAGGAACTCTATAAATTAACAATTCTCAGTGGGATTTTATTTTGGATTTTAAAATGAATTTTTTTTCAGTCATGTGTTTTCTGTGGATTTATTAACGCTGATTAAGGATCAATAGAAAAATGTTTTCCTTGTTAACTGCATCAAAAAAATATTTTCATCAACAAAAAGAAGGCAAAGAAACATAAGGAATCTCTGTTGCAAAAAACTTTTACACAAAAAATCTATGCCAGACAAATACCTGTTAAATTATTTTTTTATTACGAAGTTATACAAAGAGAAAACAGAATGTTAAAATATTTATGGTATCAGCACAAAAGGCTACATTTCTTCCATACTGTCCTCAACATGTTTCAAACACAGAACTAATCCAGATTGTTTTGTTTAATCTCCAGAATGGGGAGACTGAGGGTTTAACTCTAAAGCAGCAGTCATCAAATCCTGGTCCACAGGAAATAAGCATAATTATATGTTAACATTATTCACTGTAAGAAAGGTAGAACACTCACTGAAACAAAACAGTTGTTACATGTCCTACATGTCCACACATGTAGGGAACACATTAATGGAAAAATATTAAAATCATAAAGGATCCTGCTAAGTTCAGTGTACTCTGCTTTGTTAGTCACACAGAACAAAACTATGCAAGGAAGGCCATGGGTCTGATTTTAATTTGCATTCAATTTATTTGGTGAAAGACATTTATGTGAAGGCTCGAATCTAAGAGGGTAAATTTTGTATAAACACAGAGGGCCTGATTTTCATTAAACTTTTCTTACAGTGGATAAAGAAGACTTTTCCTAAATTAGCATAGCTGCTCATGCAGCTGCACATGCAAACAGACCTGTTACAAACACACTGAACTGGATATAAATCTTAGTTCTGAGGCCAGACCAACCTTTCCCATAGGATTTTACATTTAGTTATTTCTTCTGCTACTTAATATTCTTAGAAGAATGGAAACAAGCTGCTGCAACAGATATGTTGACTGCCACTCGACAAAAATCATCATATTTGTAATTGTACAAACAAGAGCTGATGATGACACTAATTAACAATTGCCATTAGATAATTAAGTGACTAGGAATATAAAATACTAATGCATTATGTTCTTGATGGTGTGCCTGACAATACATATTTCACATTTAACAGATGGCAAAAAAGTAGAAACATTATCTTTCAAAAAACCATTATTTTTTCACAATCTATCAACATGAGGATTTCTTAGGACCAAACCAAGACAGAAGCATGGATTTCATTCAACAGCGAGATACTAAGATATTCTGTATTCAAATGTCACAATGTTTTGAAGGCTTCCTAAAAGTGTATTACACTTGCAATTCAAGCGTAACTGGGTAAAATACATAATGTCACTCCTATCGGTCATTATCCACAAGATTCAGTTGATGCCACCTATGCACTTGGAATTCTTGTGAAAAATACCAAAATAATAAATCAAAGAATTTCATTCTTTCTCTCAAATTTTAATGCAAAAGGAAAGGGAGTTCAGTCCAATGTCAAGTATTTCCTACAAACACCATTGTAATTTACAGGACAGGGACATACTTTGGAAATAAGATCCTTACGATTGAAGGAAACAAACTTCCTTGTTATAACTAAATATTTAAATAAATGTGTAACTGAAAATAAGCAAGATTAAATGACAGTCTCAGGAAAAATATAAGGGGGTCTCAAACTCCTTATGTTAACATGAGTAGCCATTTTTTATGACTTTTTCTCTTTTTTTTCATTTTTTGAAACACAGATTCATAGAATTTTACAATTAAAAATTATATAAAATCCTTAAATTTGAAAAGCAGCCTAAATCTTCAGGTTAATTATAATTTCATTTGTCTCTTCCAGGAAATAAAGGAAATTAAAACTAACAGAACATAATTGAAACCTAAAAAAATACCTGAATTAAACCTACAAGCATGAACTTTTCACCACTTGCTCAGACTAATATGAGAATGATTCACTTCCAGTAATTAGTACACTTCTGATTGACTTATGAAAACCTCTGCATTCAATAAAAGCTTAAAATACCCTAAACATGCAATCAGATCAGGCCATAACCACTGAGTCAGATTTCAAAGGCTTCTAAAGGGGTAGAGGTATCTAGTGTAAATAAAAGACCTGGCAGCATTTGACACCTGTATTATCAAATTGTAGGCTGACAAGGGACAAGGTAAATTTTTAAAGTGAGAGCAAGCCACTGAAAAATAATGTTACACAACAGTGAAAATAACAAAGCCCAAACTAAGCACAATTAACATGCAAAAGGTCAGCTTTAATATTCAAAAAGAAGACATTTATAACACAATAAGTGGAGGAACAAAGCAACCTACATCTCTGAAGCAGGAGAGAAATTCACCCTAATGCACTACAGTGTTGCCTTCACTTGTACATTTTTCTAATAACATGATCATTTATGTGCTATATGTCCCTTGGACTTTAATGATATAAGATAGTGTAATAAAGCTCATTTTCTCATTTCCTGATCCTTAACATCTGAATTTGATGGTCTGCCAGTAAGCCAGTTAAAAAAAAATATTTTAAAATAACTTAAGAATGGGTGGCAAAGAATACTTTATGAAGAAATGACAATTGCTACATTGCCCCATACCATTAAAGTGCAATTTTGTTTATTCCGAGTACTTTTGTATCCTTTTATAAATAATAAAAAAAAAGAAAAAAAAGTGCCAAAATAGACTTTTAAAAAATATGATCAATAATATAATTGAAGATAAAAATACTGTACAAAGTAATCAGTAGAAACTGCAAGAGAACCACAACCTTCTAGTATGTAAGTGTCTTCCTGAAAATACAATCATGACAATTGTCTCTTTGGAATAGAAGAATGGGATTATGCTCCACTGTGCAGCAAAGATTTTAACTAGAGTTTGTGTGCTCTTCTGAGTTTATTTTGTAATTAAAATCCAACCAGGGAAGGGGAAAAAAATGTGTCTGCCACTGTTGGTAGCCTAGACTGTGTTGAAGAATATTTGAGTGTTTTTTGATCAGAAATTTCACTGTATTTCAATTCTGAGCTGAAGATGACATACTGTCATTATTTTAACTAAAAAATAGACCTTATAACATCACAGAAACAACTGCTACCCTCTAAAATATTAAAAAAATAAGTAGTCCAATTATATGTACAGAAAATTTCTATTAAGCTTTTTCTTTTTCAGTGGGGGAAAGAAAGCAAATGTACCTTTCAGCCTTAACACAAACCATGTCAACTACCACTAATTCTTATCCACTTCACTGAAAATGCATTTCTGAAAGAGTAGCAGGTGCACAGAACAACCCATAATCAGTCTACAGAGTCCTTATTTTGGTCAGAACTGAAAATGAATAAGGCTGTGATTCATCATTCAATAAATATGAGAACCCACCTGTGTCCGACTCAAAAACTAGTAATCTGTGTGTGTCCCAGCAGACTCAATGGGTTTGGCTACACTTAACATGTTCATAATGCTCAAATGGATCATACAGAGATATTTTGGCATTCATACTGAAAACAAGACAATTAAATTCTCAAAATTTCCTCATCTTCATAAATATGTAATTCAGTTTTCCTAGTGCTTTACCGAAGTTGGTTCAAATTATCCTAGGATTCAATGTGTTCAACCCCATGCATCACCAGAGGAAGAGTGGCTGGAAAGCAGAACAGCAGAAAAGGACCAGGGAGTGTTGGTTGACATACACCTGAATGCGAGGCAGCAGTGTGCCCAAGTGGCCAAGAAGGCCAACGGCATCCTGGCCTGTATCAGCAATAGTGTGGCCAGCAGGACCAGGGTACTGATTGTCTCCCTGTACTCGGCACTGGTGAGACAGAACCTCCAGTTCTGTGTCCAGTTCTGGCCCCTCAATTCAGGAAGGACTTTGAGGTGCTGGAGCAAGTTCAGAAGAAGGGCAATGGAGACAGTGAAGGGTCCAGAGAATAAGTCCTATGAGTAGCAACTGAGGGAGCTGAGGTACTTTAGCCTGGTGAAAAGGAGGCTCAGGGGGGCTTTACTGCTCTCTGCAACCACTTGAAAGGAGGTTGTAGCCAGGTGGGCCAGCCTCTTCTCCCAGAAACAGGACAAGAGGAAATGGCCTCAAGCTGCACCAGGGGATGTTCAGGCTGGACATCAGGAAGGATTTCTTCACTGAAGGGGTGGTCAAGCACTGGAACAGGATGCCCAGGAAAGTGGTGGAGTCACTATTCCCGGAAGTGTTCAAGAAATGATTGGATGTGGCACTTAGTGCTATGATTTAGTTGACATGGTGGTGTTTGGTCAAAGGTTGGACTTGATAACCTTGGAGGTATTTTCTAACCTAATCTAAAGATTCTATTATTCTGTTCTATGAGTCTATCTCCAAAAAAATACTGTTCAAATCTTCACAAGCATCCTTTTAGCTAAAACCATCTATTCCCATATCTGCTTCCAAAACTCATATTGAATGATCAATTTTTATCTTCCTAAAAAGGCAGCTTTGGTTTTTTGTAAGAGCTGAATTGCATACAAGCCCCTGACCTAATCTTATACTAATTTTCTCAGCAGTGGAATGTAGTCTTCAAAGCTAAAAAGTGTAAAGAAAAAGACCATAACCTGGGTGTTTACATTAGCAATAACCTTCTTTCACCCTTTCATTGTCTTTCTGGAGTTCATATCAGCAGACCCAACTACACACAACAGCTGGCTGTCAGCTGCTACTTCTAGTCATGCTCTGGTCCTCAAGGCTCCAATGATGTAAGACATAGGCAGAATCGACCAGTCCGAAAACATTCACTTGGTTCATTTCATAGCAGCCTCATTTTAACAGCATTTTGGAGGTGGGAGAAGGAGTGACTGGAATTGAGTGAAGAATGGTAAATATAACTATTCCTGACAGCAAGTTTGGCAAGTATTCAACACTTTACAGAATCAGGATCATTAGTTAGCACCATTCCCTTGAATGAACCAGAGATTCTGTAGTGTGCTGCTGTCACTGCAAATTCATAGCATCATCATACGGATGGGAAAACTACCCCCATGCTATGCCAGTAATGAATAAACCATATAGATACTCTAGAAAAGAAGAAATGGAGAAAAAACTAGCGAAAAACACACTGAGAACCATATGAAAGCATAAAAGACCTGTGGATATTTTAAGGCTTAGAGTGACAATTCTACAGAAAAAAATGAAACAATGAATAACTGATATTGAAATTTAAAAATGAAGAAAAAAGTTTTTAAGCTTTCATTTAAATACATTTTTTCCTCATAATTTTTATTTCCTTTCTCCTTTGTAAAAATAATCAGAAAAAATCCAGCAAAGAAATCAGTTTGACATCATGAACACTGAAGAACTGAACAATCATTCTGTGTATATTTTTACATACAGGTTAGGCCATCGACTTCAGTGTTTATAAAAATCTAATGTTTCTTTTCTAAATAACTTTATCTTAAAATTGATCTGAATGAAAAACTTAGTAATATTAATGGGTTTGGCAATTATTTTTAAAAGCTTATCAGGGAGCTTTGACAATTGTTTATACAAGTGTATTAAATTGATGAAAATATTGGGTTGATTAGATGATTAAAACAAATATTACCACTTTATTTCCTTAGCCTCCCACAACCTGTTTCTAGACAAAAAAACATTTGTCATCTAATGAAAATTAATATATATGTCAAAATAGGTTATGATAAAAAAAAAAACAAGCAGCCAAACAACAAAAAAACCCAAACCAAACAAAAACTAACAAACCAACAACCAACAACAACAACAAAACAACAACAGAAAAAAAACCCCACCAAAAAAACATCAAAAACCAAACAAATCCACAGAAGATCCTTCAATATTAAGCAACAAAGAAATACTTCAGGACAACTTTTGGCTCTACTGTTGCTTCTGGCTAATATACTGTAAGACATCATCTAGCTTTTTGTCTCCAAGCATAAAGGTTTTTTGTTCCAAGATCACAGAAGAATACAGTTCTGTTCATCTCTGTGAAATGTTAAAAATGAATTTTATACATAACCTACATATATTGCAAAACCTAAATTTATTCTAATGAATAAAATTTATCGTAAACATCATTATGTATTTGACTTATAGATGTAGAGCAATGAAAGAAATTATATATATTCTGTAGAAAGAAATAGCCAAAATCAGATCTGCAGTGTAGACTTCCATAGTCCATGGTCACAAATGGAGTTGCAGTCAAGAAACTTCTGTTTGTCATATCCAGCCAGTACACTGAGGACATTAGGAAAAGATCAAAGTACTTTTGGAAATACTCAAGACTTGTTTTCTACAAAAAAGGGAGAATTTTCCACACGTGCTTCTTAAACCTGAATGCTGATTACATGACTTGATTGGTGTACAGAAATGTAATGACTGTCGTTTTTTTCACTTGTCTTATAGAACAATTTCAATTGCAAAACAGAATGAAGAGAGATTTTAACACACTGCTCATGGTATTGATTTTCAGTGCTCTTGCATTTCAGAAAGCAAAGCAGTCTTAAACAAAGCAGATTTATTCATCAAAGGTGCTCCTTTAAAAGGAAAGGCTTTCATTTTGGGAATAGTACATGGATAAAATTTTGGTACTTCCAGTAATTATAATCACTCTTAAACTGCTCAGTTCTGTGTCCAGTTGAATTGTAACAGACCAATATGAAAAGCTCACCTTGAACACCTATTATAGCAAAATTTAATGGAATGTAAAAATGTTTTAACCTTCTTTGAACTATGTGTCAAAGTCAATTTGACTCAGCTCAGAGAATGAAATGAATCTTGCTATTTTAGAGAGAACTAGAGAAGCCCTTCTCAGTGTCAAAACATAACCCTTATTGCACCTCGCCTTTTTATAGGTGTTTCTTTCCAATAGTGTTATTACAGAGAAACTATTTCCCTGCATATGGTAATCTTTAATTTCTAATTCTAGGTTTGCCATTACCTACTTTTGTCATTAGCAATTTTCCATCATCATTTTCCAACCTTTCAAATATAAACTTTTCATGGGGTAACTCAAATGTATTTCAAGGATGAGCAATTTTGTCAACTCCCACTAATAGTGGCATCCCAAGCACAGCTGTATTTCTTGGGTAAAACCAAGGTGTAGATAAAGAAATGTTTGGGTGTAATTAAAAAAAAAACACGTGCAGTCAGTTGCAGAAAGTCTAGCTGTAGGTCATTCTTTTCTGCTGAAGTCTGGGAGTGCATACTGAGGAAAACACCATTCAACATTTTTATTAACGGCCTGGATGATGGGCAAAGTGCACTCTCAGTACATTTGCTGATAATAGAAAACAGGCAGGAGTGACTGATAGGTCAGAAGGTTGTGGCACATTTCAGGTGAGCGCCAATCGGAAGGTGAAATGAGTTATGACATCAAGAGTGGGAAGTGCAAAGACCTCTGCCTGGGGAAGGATGACACCAAGCAATAGCTGATGTAGCTGTCTGGAAAGCAGGTCTGCCAAGAAGGATCTGGGGGGCCCTGCTGGACCACAAGTCGAACATTAACCAGCAATGTGCCCTTAGACAGTCTCCTGTGCTGCATTAGAAGTGCTATCAGCAGGTGGAAGGATGTGATCCTTCCCCACTAACCAGCCCTGGTGAGGTACTCCCGGAGTGCTGGGTCCAGTCCTGGACTCCTAACTCCAGGAGACATATGGACATACTGAAATGAGTGCAGTGAAGAGTCACAAAGACAATAAATAGACCAAGGAGGAGAGACAAAGAGAGCTGGGGCTGTTCAGCCTGGAGGAGTCTCAGATAGGAATCTCAGCCTCATGGAAAAATACTTGATGGGAGGGGATAAAGAAGATAGAGCTAAGACTCCCAGATATCTAGCATATCCAGTGACAGGACAGAAGGCAACAGGCACAAAGTGAAATGCAGAAATTCCATATAAGTAAAATAAAAATACTTTTTTATTATGAGAGTGGTTGAACACTGAGCAGGTTGCTCAGAGTCTGTGGACTCTCCACCCTTGGAGGCAGTCAATATTGTACTGGACACAGTCCTGGACAACTTGCTCTAGTTTAACATGGTCTGATCCAGGAACTTGGAATAGCTGACTTTCAGAGGAGTCTCTAATATCAGCCTTTCTGGGATTCCATAATACCACTGTGTAAGCATTAATAAAGACTATGTATTCAGCACTAACATATTACAGAGGGGAATGACATACATTCAGACGTACAAATGCAAACGTACACTTTCTGTCTTAAAACAAGTAGGTGTCTAAACATCATCTCTATCACCAAAACCACTCTATCATCTCTTTAAAATGCATTGTGAACTTTGACAGTTTCATGTAAAACAGTTTTGGAAAACATAAAAGACATTTATATAAATAGTTCATTAGCTGCTACATATGTCAAAAGTTCTAGTGATTGACAAGAGATATTTTAACAAATACTAATCCACAATGTTTTACGTTAATCACAATGGAAAGAAAGGCATACAGCAAGGAGGTCCAATGTTGTCACTTGCCAAGGATGTACTGAACACAAGGTGTGCACTGGAATGCAGCCTCTTTCATATCTATAAAAGGGAGACCTTAACCATAAACAGCAGTCCTTGACCTGTTGGATAATAGGAGACTGTATTAAAGAAGTTGCTACATTTTTTTAAACCTCATACTTTGGAAAGAGTACATCTGAATACATGTATCAAAAGTGTGCATGTTTGTTCTGTTACTTAGCTCATGCTGCTTCCCAAGAGAAAGAGGGAACTCTAGAGATGGAAAACTATTGCTTTTTTCTTAGCAGACAGGCATCTTATACCACAAAACTTTATTCACTACAGACAGAATAGGCTGGTATTATTATAATATAATTTACAAAAAAAATTTACCCTTACCTCCTTTATATATATATATCCTGGGTATTACATGTATACAATGAAAAGAAAACAATGCTCAAAGAACAGTAAAGTTCTGGAAATTCTTCTGCAGCATCCGTCCAAAGAAGATAAGCTTGGTCTTCTGCTCATATCTTCATGAAATAAATATTTCTGAATTTTTATTTTAGCTAATATAGTTAATCATCATAAAAGATACTCAAAATTGACAAAATAATTTGAGAAATAGAATTAAATGTCATCAAAAAAGAGAAGTTCTCCAAGAAACAGTTCCTCTTGTTCAGAGCCAGAAAAAAAGACCAAATTTAAGTTGCTCAGCGCTCTGAATTATGATACAAATACAGTAATTAAGAAAATCACCATACAGCTATGAATATCTAAATTCTACCAGCAAAGTTAAACTAAATACTGCAAAATTATAAGCAGTATCATCAAGTTTTAGTACACAAGAAATTATTAGACCTTCCCTTTCTTATGCCTCTGCTTCCAAGTCTGTGCAGCATTTATGAGTCTTCTCACAGCTGTGAGAGTATCAATAAGGTGCGCTACAAAATTATTTTATTTCTGTGCTTCTGTTCCAGAAGTGGATCACTTAAAAAAAAAGAAGCTTTCTCCTAAGTTCAAACTTTAGAGTATGCTTTACTAATTTAGGGCCAAGGAACTTGAAACAATCAATAGCCATGGTAGGAAGGAAAAGAATTACTGGAACTACTTTATGTGTCTTCAACTTCCCTTTCATTCACAGATACATCTGCAGAAAACACATGCATGTGAGGGCTCATATGACTATCCCAGTCATCCTATATATGACTGCATTTTTTTCTTTCATCTTTGTTTTGCATTCCACCCTGTGCAATTCTTTCGAGTAAAGACAAGATTTTAATGTACTTCTGTACCTGACAAAAAATACACTGTGTCCTTCACTACTAAGAACAAATTATGCATTAGGTAGAAGGCCATCCTTGATCTTTCAGTGAATGAATTTTCTTTGCATAATCACTAAGTTACTCACTGAATAATAGGAGGTGTTCAAATCACAATAGCAAATCCTAACACCAGAAACAATCTAAGGTTTTCTGGACTATATTCCGGATACACCTATGAAAAGCCAACATATAAAACTAAATTGTTAGTGCTGTGCATGCCTTCAAATACATTTGCTGTGGTTTGCACCTGAATACTAGTAATTTGTCTCTAATAGAAAACGATAACATTCTTATGTTGTATGATTTGCAAGGTCAGCTGCAAAGTGTGCGAAAAAGGGTGACGCCTGCTCCTGGTTGCGCTGTTCTGTGCACACAAATATTCAGCTGCTAGAAGGCAGCACCTTATGCTCTTCTGACACATCTGAGACAATCCTTTAAACAAATACTTCCACATTTTCCTTTAGTTAGAGCTTTAGGTGAGCAATACCTCAACCAGAATTTTTAACTTGGGAGTTGATTATTCGAAACCACTGGAAATTCTTTTTTCTTTGTTTCTTAATTGCTATACTGAATTAGAAAACACAGCACATACATATTTTAATCATACAGCTGTAAGAAAAAAGCCAATAAAAGCAAGATAAGCACAGGTTCTATTTACCTTGCCTTGGAGAGGAAAGGCAAGTGTTGACACAACCAGTATAATTGGAAGAGAGATATGCCACATTTGCTATTTCACAGTACAGTAATTCAGGTACTACATTCTCCCTATTCTCCCATGCACACCGCCTTTTTTCATTGTTGCTGTTGTTGTAATTTGTAAGTAGCTCATGAACATAATATAACCACAGAAGCTCAGAATGTACCTCAGCCAGACACCTCACCTTCTCCTCTACCTCAGGGTGAAATCAGCTATGTATGTAATTCAGAGTCCATCACAAGATATTTGTTCAGCCTGTTTTTACAAACTGCAGAGATGGACCAACCACAACCTCTGTAAGCAATATTCAGTCAGCCTTAGCAGATGAATGTATTTTCTAACATACAGCTTTCAGCAGGAGCTTAAAAAAAGCACTCCAATACAAATGGACACTAGAGATGTAAAGTCACATTTTTTCTTGAATAAAGTGATAATGAAGTTAACATAAAATCTCTTTCTTTATGAGAGCTATACAATTCAATTTCTTTGATTATTTCAGTCAGCAGTGTATATATCCTAGAACTGTCTCTCTCCCAAATTTATTGATGTGCAGAACCTCACTCATTTAAGGAAATGAATACATGAACCACAATATACATAGAAGTATCTAATGGTATTTCCACATTTTAATTTTCACTTTTTCCTTAAGTATTTGGTTACTATATTCCTAATATTTAAACTCCCAGTTTCCAGATGCCCATTTTCATCCCAAGTTGACTTTTTCAATGGATATGATGGTTTCAGTTGTCCTTTTAGGACGGCTTTGAGGATGATTTTAGCAGTAAATGAAAAGTTAATATTGCCACCATAAACAAAAAATTAATCAGACCTTTTCAAGCATCTCCAGTTACTAATGGAGGTATTACGACTAATGTGGCATTCTATTTGCACTATTATCAAAATTAATCTTAAATGTCTGAAGACAAGTCTATGATTCTAAAAAGACAAAACATATGTCCTAAAAAAGGCTGCCCAATTATTCCCTCTGAAAAGCCTGGCCATTAGCAGCTATTGGAGATACCACTGATATCAAATTCAAAATCAAATTAAATCTTGTATTTTCAGCAGTAAGTTGAAAGGTGACATTTCCTCAGCAAAATCAAAAGCAAACAACAAAACAAAATAGAAATGTACCTGTCTCAAGGACATTTTGGCAGATAACATCCTGTTAAAACTAAAGTTATGATCATTCCAAGTGATGATTACGAAAAATTTTGCATGTCCTAGGGGATTTTTGGTAACATAATGTCAGCGATATTTGCCAAGAATCAACTGATTCATCTCCCAGATTAGTGCAACTTATCTGCTTTCTGTACAGGAGGGGAAAAAAAAGACAAGGAAGTACCAGGGAAAGAAGATTAAAATGTAAATTTCATTATATTTTCCATCTGTTTCTTCTAAAATAATTTCTCTCAACTGAGCATGTGTCAGGGCTAATCAAGGAAAAATTTCTAAAGTAGCATATACTTCATCGCCTTTTTTAGGTTGAAGAAAGACTACGCATTTTATACAAGCATAAAGTTAAACGATCACAATCCAACATGTTCCTTGAAACAAAGAAGCAGGACTGTTCAGGGCTCTCAAAACAGAGACCTGAAGAGTGCTGAATTGCCATAGAGAAGAATTAGGGAGCTGAGAAATCAGAGAAGATATTTAATTTATCAACCACAGTAGAAGACAAGAAGGTTATTTACTCTGTAGAGTTTTAGAAAATACCTTTTACCTTTTCACTGGTACAACTTCAGCTAATTCCATAGTGTCACTCTGGATGTAAAAGCATCCCCTTAACTACAGAAATCAACTAAAAATTTTTTCTCAGCAGATGAATGTGAATTTACCACATCTGAGAATATAACTCCACATTTCAAGCTCAACATGTAGTCATTGATTTTCTTCAACAGCAAATAATTCCCTCTTTTTAATCTGAGCAGTAATATAATAATAAAAACATAATAAAAGCAAGATGTTTTGAAACATTTCATTCACCATCTGGATTGGCAAAAGAAATATTAGTTAACTTCCATTTCTCCAGTTATTAAAGACTGAGGGTTTATTAAAATGTATTTGGTTTCAGTGCCTAAATATCACTGGTATCTTTAATAGTTTGCGGAAGTGCGGATCTGTTACATACTGACCACAGCACTGATTATCTATCTGCCTCTGCCGCTCAAGACACTGCTGGGGAGCAGGCAGACGATTTGGGAATGAGGGAGTAAAAGACATCTTGGGAAAAAGGAGTGGAGAAGTGGGAGGAAGGTGGGGTTTATATTTTGTCTTTGCGTCTCACTATCCAAACATATTTTAATTGGCAATAAATTACATTAATTTCCCCCAAGTTGAGTCTGTTTTGTCCATGGCAGTAATCATTTAGGGATCTCCCCGTCATTATTTCAACCTACAAGTTTTTAAATTTATTTTCTCACCCGGCCTCCCTTGGGTGGGGGTCCAGTGGCCAGCCCAGGTCAGGCCACACCACCATTACACACAGGAAGCCATCCAGGTAAATTTAACACTGTCATACTGTGATTTTCAATTGAGTATCAAACAAGCCAGCCATATGACCTATTTACCATGAGATCAAAGCAACTTTCCCTTTTTAAGGAGCAGAGTTGTAATCACAAATCTTGCAGAAGTGAGCATCATAACCTTTTCATGACTAAAACAGTATGGGGTGAAGCCACCATTCTTTCACCTGCCACTGTTGTTATTACCTAAATAAACAATGAAAGAAATGGTAGTATCCTCAAGAAAAAAAAATAAGGTTATCTTTTGAAGATTCTGACCAAAAATTTGAGTCCATCCATATGCAGACAGACAACACCTATATCTCAAGCAGTAGTTTGTTATGTACATGCACATTCTCGTACATGCAAGAGGCGGAACTGAGAAAAAGATAGCAGTCCAGGAGTCAGCTGTTTTGGAGACACTGCTCTAGACACCATTCCAAAATTCTCCTGGCTGCATGTGTATGCTGCTTCCCTTACACATGGCAACTCTCACCATGGTTTTGTTTCTGCAGTCAGCCCATGACCACCAGTATCTGAAGTGAGACTAGCCATCAAAGCCACACAAGCAGTGTATTGCAGTGGAAGTAAGAAAGAGAGATAAAGAGAGAAAGCAAATACATTCCAAATTGCACCTATACATGTAAGGATTTCCTGCCTGCAATTCAGTTTTAAGGAGATAAAAAATTGAAACATATAATTTATTTAGTAGCCCATACCTTTATGTTTTCATAACACTACCAGAAAGCAGAAATGAAAATTTAATTTAAAAATTATACTTTAATTTATTGTCTACAGGCTGTTAAAGAACAGCAGAAAAGGTTTTCCTTGAGTAAAAAAAAATAATTTTCTAGCATTTCTGAATTATCAGTCTCTTTATGAAGTCATAATATTGATTGATATTTAATTGGATTTTTAATTAGTCAGGTGAATTAAACAACAAGTGACATTCACATGTTGACAAATCCTCCACTTTAATCTTGTCAGATAGTGGTTTCAGTATGTCAAAGTACCTTATGAGACTTTTTATTCTTTAAGCTGTATTCCTTGGTATATTCAAGTAACCAACCTCAACACGAGTCCCCAAGATTATAATGCACAGATGTTAAAAGCTATGTGTAGGCCTTTGCTTCAAATGGTTTCAAAAATCAAAACATAGAGTTTACTTCCTGACAGACATATAAACATTGTCATTATAAATATTATACTAATTTATCAGGGGAAAAAAATCTTTACATCATTATATATCATATAATTCTATATATATATATTATATATATACATATACATATATATATATATATATATATATATAGTGTGTGCAAATAATTCAGGCAGAAATTAATGCGGGATGGTACTTTAAAAAGTTACTACCTAGCATCTGATAATAACAGAAAAACCCTATCTAAATTACAATTTTATATTCCAGTTATTGTCTCGATTCCCAAAGCAAAGAAAGGACTTGTGACCATGTCCAGAGGAGGTGGATGCCACATGTTAGCTGCAGGCTAACATGTTAGCTTGGCAAAAGATACAGAATTGACAAATTCTGAGACAGTTTTGTCACTTGTATAGAGCCAACCGAATATCACAACTTCTCAAATAATAAACTATGCCAGGTTAGGCACAATTGTGCATGTGAGCATGACTTATACACATACACATATGAGTTTTCTCTTGTACCTTGGGATCTTGTTAGTAACACTCCCTGACATCATGTCTCCCATTTAGAAATGTGATTCAGCAATCACTGGCTTACTGACATGGCAGCATGTAAATTAGACTAGCAAAATACATAATAGGATTTCACAACTTTCCTCTTATTCAAATGCTTCGTCATCTGTCAAAACCTGAAAAAGAGAGCTCAGAGGAGGTGCTTCCTTTGCTATCATAGTCTAAAATGTTTTACAGAAATTCAAAATCTCTTATGCACTCTAGAGATATATCTGATTTTAGATAGACACACATTTTACCTATATATTTTATTTCCTTTCAGAAGGCATAAGGAAACTAGTGTAAGGACTCTGAGATTATTACTTGCTGGGAGGATTTGGCTACTTGTTGCCATCCCCGGGAAAATACCCACTCCCCAGGGCTGGAGCTGCCCAACCACTGTCCTGCTCCCTGGTGAGGTAGTTGGACAGTCCTAGCTAACTGGTCCTTCCTTGCTACTGTCATGGGGACAAGATTTTTAAAGCTTAAGTACAGCACATGTGGTCTTTACATGTGCTATCAGCAAAATCGAGTCAGCTGACTCTGATCAAAACAACAATTTTAGTTGTTGTAGTGCAGTCACCAGAAATTAATTCTGTGCATTGTTCAGATGCAGGAAATCCCTTTGAGAGGAAAGAGGGGAGGGTCTTCTCCTAAGAGGGGAGTACAACTCAGGATAAGGTGCAGCTACTTTTGGAAGTGTCCCATCAGAAAGGAAGCCAAATTCCCTCATACATTAAATGGTGGTTCTAAACACAGAGGATTCCAGGGCTCCCTGTCTTAAGGATTTGTTGAAGAAAAACACTCACCTCCTTCAAATACTCCTTTGAACTGTAGAAAAGGTACAGAGATTGGGAAGACCAGCATTTTAACAAAAAACAAACAGTGCTCATCTAATGTTGAATCTCTCAGCAACATTCCTCATCTCTTTTTTTTTTTTTTTAATCTGAGAATCAGCAGTCTGTTATATTTATAATGTGGCTGTGTGATGTACTGATTAGTAAGGAAAATGATAAACCATTGTAAATAGAAATTTAAGTCCTGTAGATAACATTCCTCTTACTCCATACAGTGAAGCAGTAAAGTTTTGAAACTAGTACATTAAACTTATTATGTCACAAGTTTAAATGACTGCTTACAAAGCCCAGGACAGGCAACATTTCAACACTGACACCCATGATGTAAAACACAGCTACATAAATTTCAGGGTTTTTACATCATAATGGCACTGATTATAATTCTAGGGAGGATATAAGTTACTACTGTAACACTGTGCTTTACTGCAGAAGATTTCTAACACCTACACACATTTTACCATTCCCTTGGTAACAGTAAGTTAAGAGAATTATACACCCTGGGTAAAATGTGGCCTGTACAATACAAAATTAACAATAAAGTTTGATGAACTATTTCCATCAATATGAAATTTACAGATTATCAGGAGTGAAGTAATTTCCCAATGTAAAATGTGCATGGAGGAGTGTAGCAGTATACTCTCTTTAAACAAAAAACTTCCTTATTACCAACCCTAAAACCATCATGTGCTGTTTTACCTTCAGAACAGGTAATTGTCTGTACATGTTTGTTTCATTCAGATTTTAGTGTTACTATTAAAACAAAATATGAGATTGGTCTTAAGAACACACTGCAACAAGCATGCTAAGCATTTGCCTTAAGGATAACAGAGAAACAGATACCAGGTATATTTGATACAACAGGTATCTTTCTGATTTGTCCCTTTCTGTCCTTTACATCCTGGCAGTATTCTGCTTTACCACTTTATGTTAGAACCCAGGGCAAAAAATTTTCCAAAGCTAACCTGCCAGAATGTTGCTCATCTTGACTACAGACAGAGCAGGATCAGTCTTTGTCTAATTCACGGCCCTGACTCAGCTCACTCTGACACCCAAAGGCAAGGCTTTCAGGGCAGCTACTCTGTAAATTGCTGAGGTGTGTCACCCAACCACATCCACAATCACTGAGATGCAGAAGGATGGTTGTACATATGGCTGGAAAAGCTATAAATGAGTGAACAGAAAAGCACAGGAAAGGAGACTCGGTCAAATACAGTGAATTTTGCACTTCCAAGAAAACGCAGTAGTACTTATTATGGTGAATGGCCAGAGTGTCTCCAAGATCAGGAAGGTAAACTTGCTTCAGAGAAAAAGACACTAGCCAGAACATCTAGACGTCTCAAAGGAAGACTGGAGATAAATGCTAAAAATGGTCCACTGAGAATGGGTAATGTCTGACACCCTGGAGCATGCAAGTACAGAAAGGTTCCCAAACAGCAACCACAGCATGTCAGCTAAACAGGCAGAATAGAATTTTTCCCAGCTCAAACTCAAGCTTTACACTTAACTATTCCTGTGAAAGCTGCACTAATTGAAGGCCACTGGGGATCTGCACTGCAACCTCTGATGCCTTTAAAAGAGACAACGTTATGCCTATCAAACACCAACACAATTCTACAGCTTTAACTTGCAATTCATTACACCTTTCTAGCAGTAGATTTTGGTCTACATCTAATACACAGAATGAAACTGTTTTCCTTGTTATGCTTACCAATTTAAATATTCTTTGAAAATGTCTTAATATGCAGTTTCCTTTCAGAGCTCCAGCAAACTTGGTAAGTTGATCTTGAGAAGCATACGTCCACATTTCCAGAGGCAAATAATCGTTATTGAATATGAACATTTCAAAGTCCTTGTAAGTGATTTCTTAAGTAATTTCTGCCTGCTTTCTATGTTCCTTAGAAAAAATGGGGCTTTTAGCATTAGATAGGCAGCTAAACTCTTCAGGTGTTCCTTTATATTATCTTATATCTTGGGGTGCAGTTTCAATTTTTAAGTGAAAATTATTCAAGTATAGTAGCATATTTTCCTTTCTGTGGCCTCAATTTCAAAAACTGAATCCTTCCTAATTAAAAAAAAAAAAAGCTGAACTGTGTCTAATTCATACAGCACTTATACATTTTAATATGGTCCTCAGTTTAAAATACAACAAACAAAACAAAACCAGCACAATGAGCCAACAAACAAACAACAAAAAAAAAAATTCCCAAACCACAAACTTACCTCTACTGGTTAAAGATTCAGATCAAAGTGGAAAGGACTGTGAAAATGAACCACTGTCTATTCCGGAGGAAAAAAAAATTCAAAATTGCTAAATTATAATACTCCTCAAAAAATGTAAACAATAGATACAAAAGTAGATAAAAAAACTGTTTTCAATTCCTGCTTCAAGGAGGATAGGAGATAGTAAAAGTATCACCTCCTTTACAGCAAGAGTGATATTTTTTCAAGGTAATAAGATACTTCTCACAGTGCAGAGAGGTACTGGAGTAGATTGCTTAAGGTAGTTTTGCTGTTCCCATTACTGGACACTAAATACTTCCCAAGAATGACTGATATTCAGATGATAGACACCGTAACCTGCTTAGGTCCCCTTTCCCATATTTTTTAATCATTCCATAAAGATCTTAATCTGTGGTTTTAATCATTATATTTTTGACTATTTAAACATTTTAAGTTAATCAGTTTTTCTAGTATCTCTTCACCAGCTAGCAGGAGGCTCAAGTACCTGTAACTTTTTTACCTCTTCTCCATAACCTTTTGTGTTAAGATCGGCACTCCGTTAGCTGCATGTTAGCAGACTCCGAGCGTAACTCAAAGGGCGTCCACTGTCAGCTTCAGGAGGAAGGGGGCAAGTTTTTAACTTACTTGGAAATTAAGTTAATAATACAAAATGCTTCAATGCAAACTAAAGAATTAGAAACAAAAAATAAACATACTGGAGAGCAGAACTTTCTAATGAGTTTTCTTAAGACAAAGCTCTATTTGTGCTGAATTGTAGCACACATAACAAAGCATAACAAGTCTATGGACATTCAGAGTTTCATTTGTACTAATCAGTAAAAATGGGAACTGGATTTAGATCTTTCAAAAACAGCAGGGTAGAAAACTTTCTGACTATTAAGCTCTTTTACAAAGCATAAAGCAGATGCACAGGACAATGAATAGCAGACTTTCAAAGTGACAGACCAGAATGTGAGTCCAATGCTCATAGAGGATATCTAAACTAATTTTAGATATGAAGATATCCAGTCACAAAAAAAGTCTTCTAAAGAAGCTCTTTCATTTTTCAGTAGAAACATTGTCTTCCTCTTTTTTTACATAATAATAGCAAATATACTATTTGTTTTTAGGTAAGTATGGTAATTAAACTGGCAACAAGTAGCTCTTGCAGCTTCACTATAAATATGTTATATGATGGAGAGGCCTTCTTGATGTGTAAAAAAAAAAGTAGATTTAATTTGCATGAAAAACTAATTTTGACAAACCACAACTGTATAGTATAACGCATATTTTAAGTAAAACACTTTTCTGATGGCCAGGTAGACTGTAACAGCTATATCTCATTTTACTTTTTTAACTATTTTGAGCATTGATTGAACAGGCTTCATCAACTGGAGTGGATCTGCAACCTATTTAAAAATAAAATACTCCTCAAATGAAAACAAAGAGCTCTCTAGTACAACTACATTGTATAGAAAGCCTCTAGGCAATTATTTCCTTTATTATAGTAGATGCAAGAGACAAAGAGGCAGCAACAGAAGAGGCAGCAGTTCATAATACACTAGCATGGAGGGAGAAAAAAATAGAAACAAAAATATTAGGATAAACTAAATAATAATCCATGAGATAAAATAAAGTAAGCCCCTGTGTGATCAAAGCAATATTATAATGAAAGCAATAATACAAGGTTGAGGCTCAAACTATAAATTCAGATATGAAAGTAGATGGGAAGGAATCAGTATTACCTATCAGAGTTGACAATGAAAGAGGAGTTTAAAGACATCTTCAAAGATTTTGAAAAAAACACATTCCTGCCAGATTACTTTTTCCCAAAAGTATGTGTTAAAACTAGTTTTAGCCAAGGATTTGAAAGAATTTGAGTGCATATCCACAAGTGTTTCCAAACAAAAAAAGGTATAATGACAGAAAGTTTACAGCATTTGTCTCAACAGAGGATAGGCAGGAATGGAACCTGGCAGCAATGTAAATCTTCTTGCACATCTAAAACTTCTTTTGAAAGTTTCTTATCAGTTGTGTAAATTAAGTGCCTGAAGAAAGGAATGAACAGTAACTAAAACTGGCTTTTGCTCTAGTACTTTTCCCATCTCAGTATTTAGATGACAAATTACCACTACCATTCATATAAAAGCATCGATACTTCATCTAAATACACGCATACCTTAAAGGCCACACAGTTATGGACCAGCTGCCATTGTTATGCAAATATAGAATTCCCCTGATCTTAATAAGACCATAATCCTCCTTTTTAAACTGTGAAGTCCCTTACCTTACTGAAGGCTTCCAACCTTAGATCAAGGGCTCTGAAAAACATGATTACCCTGAAAAACAATCTGAATTCCAGGCAGTCTATTTTCTTTATCTTGAGACCCAACAGTCTTTTTTACTGATGAATTTTCCTCTTTAAAAAGCTCTAACATATAATTTTGCCTCAGAGAAAAAACTATTGGAAGAAGTCATTAGGAAAATAAAATTATCTGAAACTCTGCAAATTTATGCTTTGCTCATCTTAAACTCTATTTTCACTTCAGGAAATGGGTTTGCTTTTCACTCCCAACACAAGAGAACTTAATTACGTCTCCATCCACAAAGCAGATCGTCCACCATCTGCAAGGCTCCTAATCTTATTCTTCACAACTGTGACCCATTGTTCTACATGTCAGGATACCCCCAACAGAAATAGGGTAGGACCATTCGTACTACATTTAAACAAAAGACATCTCAATATTATAAAGTGCTACTTTCATCTTCTTTTATGAACTTTTATACCATTATGTGTGGGACTTGCAAAACCATCTCAGTCATGCAACCAAATGCACTTAACACCTCCAGTGGGAATGCAGTCTTTAAAACAACTTTAGCACAAACAACATTAGGAAAAAAGACGGAACTTGTTTTTTTAACATTACAAAAAAGATGAAGGAAGGAAAAAAAAACCTCCGTGAAAGGATCCTGTGAAAACAGGTTCCAAGATTACAGAAAACATGTTTCTAAGGATGATATGATTGGCACTTGAAAATGTTAGACTGGAAAAAACCTTTCTAGGAGGTATTTCCCTTTCTCCTCCCTATAAGAACGATCAGTTATGCTCAGACCCAGTGTCAAGAATACTATGACCTCCCCTGGCAAACTACTACAGTGCTTCCTTAATCTCCATTCCTTAATGTGTATTTCTCAAACCCAGCACATCGCATCCCAAAAATATGATGTATATTGAGGAAAGCAAGATTATTTATATAACCAGAGGGTTATTTTTCTGCTCATTTATCAGAATAAGCATTTTATTCGTTAATCTTGTTCAAGTTTACGATCCACTATGGCCCTTTTCTTAAGAACTGGCCATTATTTGTGTTTGTAGAGTTGGCTATTCTTGACTAAGTGCAGTACACTGCAGTCATCTCTGTCAAAATTCCCCTGTGCTACTTTCAAGCAAGTTCTTGAAGAACAGGTGGAAATCTAGTCCCAGCACACCTGCAGTATTTTCCATCTTCTTGTCATGTACAGATTCAGAAAATAACATTTTCAGATTGTGAAAATGTTAAAAAACTGCACTTGAGAAAGGCTGCAATACTGTTGCCTTAAATTTAAATGGGAATAGTTATTTACTTTTAAGATACAGCAGCACCAAGGTCATTCCTACATATAGGTCAAAGACCCAAATTGCTATGTTGATCCTTTGATGGTTTTTCATAGATTTCTTATGTGCAGTATTATCTACAGAAAAAAAAATCCTCTTGCTTTTTTTATTACATTATTGAATTCCTCCTTCTTTACTATACATAATCCCTTCACTGCTGAGCTGCACAAACCTAGTGAAAATGCAATACTAAGTCCAGTCAAAGTTGTATACTACTTGGTGTAAGAAATGAAAGAGCATACTTTGTACAGAAAAGAGGACCACCAAAGCCCAGAGAATAAAGTAAAAATAATTTTAAGGAATAAGCAAGTGAAAAGTCTAAAGAAAAAAACATATTTCACTCTTGCCTTAGAGGAATGAAAAGTAGCCAGATAAAACCTGAAACACTTGAAATAATCAAAACTTCTGTTTTTCTTTTTTTTTTTTCTTTTTTTTTTCTTTTCTTTTTTTAAATTTGAATACTGGGGGCAGGAATCAAAAGAAAGAGAAAATGGAATATTGATCAGTTGTGCTTCTTTCTCTTGCCTCAAAAATCAACTGCATTTTCACAAACAATACTGTGAGAGATTTTGATTATCTCTTCTCTGCTGACCAAGCCATATTAAGTACAATACTGTTAAAGAGCTCATACTGCCCTATTCAAAAACTCAAAATCATGACTCAAGTTCCACTTTACCTGAGTTCATACCCAGGATAATTGTACTTATTGCAGTATTCAATTTATATCCCATATTTGAAATGAGCAAAGTTTGAGGAAAAAACCACCTTGTCTCTTCTACTGGTTAGTACAGCAGGATACTGGACAAGGAAAATACATTAGTAGTGAAATTAATGAGTTAAGATCAACTATATGATAATTTTAGTCTTTACAGTTATTTGTACTAGTCTTAAAACACAAGGAAAGAGCTCATAATTCTTTTGTAAAAATTACAAGCTCTCATTACGTTGAGTTCCAGACCCGAAAAAACCTCTTGGTTGCAATCTTCAATTTTATTGTGTTTTTTTAATTCTATTCAGAGAGTAAATTATGCAGATACCAAAAGAGAGATTTCTTCATATTCCTGTGGAGAACCTCACTCACGTGAATTCCTTTCAAATATAAGAAAATAGATCTGTAAGTACCTCAAAAGGAAGGCAATGCCAGCACTTCATTTTGAGCTCAGAAAATCCGCATTTCTTTTCACTAGTTTCCTTAAATGATGTTTTTAAAAATCATAAACTGTGTGAAGCGAGAAGAATTAAGAGTAAATAGTCCAATAAAATTATCACAGAGCAGAATTTCTAAGATTCTTGCAAAGCACAGTACACATTTTTAAATCTGCATTTTCATATCTTGCAGCTCTACATATGTGACAACTTCATGAGTTGCCTGTGAATGTCAATATTGTGGATATCAGTGAAAACCAGGAGGTACTAAAAGAAGAAGCCATATAAAAAGTACATTGATAGATATAATATTGATTGCAATATTTATTCATAAAAGCAATGTTTAAAGACAATTTAAAACTTTTTTTTCTCTGGGGCACAATGGGGTTTTGATATTTTCTGTGATGGAGATGATGCTACTAACCAGAAGCCATTATATATTTTTCATTAAATTCATACCTATTTTTAATATATCATTGGTATTTTCAACAGCATAGTCTCATGGTATTTCCTCTTGGTTCAATAGGGAATTTTAGCAGAAAAGTACAAGACAACTTTTCTCGAACTCTCAGTGTTCAATGGAGATGGAAAATCAGTACATATTAATCTTGGCATCTACTTGGTACTGCACAGAAGAATGAAACTATGATGTTCTTTTTTTCTCAAAATTTGAATCAATATTTCAAAATGTTACATCTTCAGGGGAAAAAGAAGAAATATCATGAAAGGCTCAAAACTCTCCAAGATTTTATAAATGTCTTAGATATACTGCAATATCATCAATGTTTCAAAGCTGCGCTTCCAGACACATAAAAATTCTCAATCTTCTTTCTACTTCTTTACACAGGTCAAGTAAGAGACATAGAAAATAAAAATGAAAGATGATTTTAAAACTTTTCCTTACGCATTCCATGGCAAACAGTGTAATTGCCCAAAAATTTAAAGGTAGAATGAAAAATGTATTCTGAAAGAGCACAGCAGAAATCCAGGGTAAAATGAAAGATTGTTAGTTTTATGTTTTGGGTCCTAAGAAATCTTAAGCTTTAAAAAAAATGCTCTTAACTTTTAATAATATGCATGAGAAGTCAGAAATACTAAAGAGCTACTACAAAAAACATCACAAGCTATGTTGCAAAATTAAGTAAGTGGGTCTCATTCACTGTAAAATGAATCTGATTGGTTAGGATAAGGAAAGTCAAGTTACATTTCAAAGAAGACTAGAATATCTGTATGTGCATTACAGGAAAGACAAGTGATGCTTGGAGCTGCTTTTCTGGAGGGGTTGTTTGGTTGTTTTTTTCTTTTTTGTTTGCTCATTTCTTTTGATTTGGGTATTTTGTTTGTTGGTTGGCTTTTCTTTGCTCATTTGTTTTGTTTTTGGGGTTTGGTTTTATTTTGGGTTTGTTGGGTTTGGGGGGTTTTTCGTGGTTTTTTTCTGAAAAATTAGGGTATTAGCAAGGTCTGTAATTCTGGTTGGAAGCTCCAAACAACTGCAGCTCAAAAGTGCCCTCCTACAGACCCTTGCAGTCACTGTGAAATGGAGTTGGCTCAACAAGTAAGATCATTTCCTTTCAACACCCAAGTACTTTTTTACAGAATATCTGTCTGCCATGATTAAGATTTTTTTTTTCATATTTAGAGAATAAAAAAGAAAATATTTTGGAAGATTTCTGGATTATTGATCTAAAACCTCAAAGCATGATTCTTTTATTCTGTACATATCTGTGTGATTGTTCTGTATGGGTTTTTTAATTCTGCTAACTAAATTTTTCCATTCTGCTTCAACCTTTCTTTAAGTGTCATCTCCATTAGAGAGTGTTTACGCTGATGAGACAACATATATATTATATGAGACAGTAGAAGAATAACGAATTGTCTCTAAATAATGAATTGTCTTTAAATATGTTACATATTAGAGGTGTCTAGCCGACTTGAAGGATGTAAGTCCTTTGGGACAGGAAAATTCTTACCTTGTCAATATATGGGGAAAGTTTATAACACCCCTAACTATGGTTCCAGCGCTCAAAAAAAAGGACAACTTCCTCACCCTCACCAAAAACAAAAAGCAAACAAAAAAAATGCCAAACAAAACCAAAAAAAACCCCTAAAAACAAACAAACAACAACAGAAAACCTAACCAACCAAACAAAAAGTTTAGGAAAATAATCAACAGAATAGCATTCTTGTGCTAGAAAACAGAACCATGGTAATCTTGTGCATTACTCCTGAATTAAATTCTAAGAAGGGGGTTTGGAACTAGATGAGGTGTTAGGTCTCTTCCAACCCAAATTATTCTATGATGCAAGTTCTACTATTCACTTTAATATATTTGAAGTATCACTATTTCCATGCAAATTCATTTGGGAATAAAATGGTAAAGAATAATTCAAATTAATCTTATGTCTCATGGCTTTCATATTGTGCAGTTTATTCATTCTATGATTTTCTGAATTATTTTTTCAACAAGGTAAATTATGATTTGTCTAGTTTTCTAGTTACCAGATTTATTAATTAAATCAGATTATATTCCTAGAACAAACCAAAAGCATTAATGAAGAATCCGTTATTTATATAATACAGTCACACAAAACTAAATAAAAAAAACTTTTACAAGCTACTGTTGGTAAAATGTACCTTAATCTTTGATTTATAAATAATGTTTTTAGGAAACAGACTGCAGACAAATTCTAAGTGTTGAAAGATATTTTTATAACTATTCAGATTCCATTTTGACATTAAGCCACTACAGTTCCTTTCTTCACGGTATCAGTGGAGGTGTAAAGAAAATCCAAGCCACTTTAATCTTCTTTAAGCAATTTGCACCACTCTTCCAGCATAATTTTTAAATTTAACCCAGACATTTCATCATGAAAGATTTTAATCAGGAAATACTGAACCTGGTGCTGATTTTGAGTACATTCTTTCAGCCCTCCTTGCCCTTCCCCATCCACTCTCACCACACCTGTTAACTAAATTATGTATTTAGATTTGATTTGTGCCTCTTCAATTCCATGAGTTCTCAGAGCCTGATAGAAAATTGAAATAAATAAGGGAGAGAGATAATATCAGAAAATCCACGCAAATATCTGTGAGGAAACACATGAAGAATCTGGGGAAAAAGCTCATGCTGTTCAGTACATGTCCAAAGAAAGAAGCCATCATTTACTGCAGTGTCAGATTTCTACCATGCAGATCACTTGCAGCAATTGGTGAGAAAATAAGAGATTCAGAAGTAAATAAAACAACATGGGCTTGCAATTCTTCATTTTTCTCTTTGCAAAACTGGTTAATTTGTTATATGTTTATATAATAATATATATATGTAGTATATAATGTTTATAATTTCAGTTGTGCTTTCATATAGCTTCTAAGTAGAAAACCTGAGGGTCAGGCAGCTGTAATGCATGGCAGTAAATCATTCTAAGAAGTTCTTACATGTAATTGTACCTTCAGACTTTTCCAACATTACCCATCCCTCAGTTGTGTATTCCAACTGTTCCATCTCTACTTAGTGACCCTGCTGGAAAACAGGAAGGTTCATCTCGTCACTTTTTCTCCTTGGCAGATATGCTTATTTCAACTCTTATCTAAATTTGCATCAGAAGTGTTTCAGAAAAGACAAAGTTATATGACAGTTTTATAATTTTACAACAGACATTATTATAATACATTCTTTTCGGGGGTTGTTTGCATTCTGAGTTGACTTTTTTTGGCAGTTGTTTTCTTTAATGGAATTCTAAAAAAAAGGATATAGATGTGTCTTGCAGTTTTGCAGTAACGTGTTTCAGGATAAAATAAATACTGACCAAAACTGAGAAAGGATAGCAGAAATGATGAATGATAACATAAAAAGGAGAATCCAATGGAAATTAATGTTGTTAGGTTTAACTGGAATCATAATTGTTCATTTTCATGGAAAGATAATGCAAGAAAAAAAGAAAGTGGGAAAATGTTTTCCCTTTTTTATTGCTTTATTCACATAGCTCTACCACTATAATAAGAAATAATTAAAACCTAATTGTTTCATGCAATGCCTAAATCTCAAAAGACCCAGTTTCTCAACACTGCCACAATTTCCTCATATAGTTGAAACTTATTCCACTTGAGAAGGAATCACTGATTGCACTGCCATCTCAAGGATGTAAAATAGAATAAATAACTTTTTCATTGTTTATTTCAGTTACTGTCTTACCAAATACACATTCAATGCCTAATTAAGAGCATAGTAAGTGGGCAGTGAGGAACAAATATAATCTTAAGGGCTAATTTATCTGGCACTTATTTCAGTGCTTCTTTTAAAAATCTTAATTGAATGTAATGGTTTAGAAACCACATATTTAAGTGTAGTTTCACCAGTTTAATATCTCTGTAAATTGTTTTTGTAAAAAACACAATATAATGACATATTATGCCATGAACCTATCTTGAAATACAGCTCCACAGTGCTAGAACTCACCATGACAGGTTAATTATCAAAACATTTTAAGAGATTAAGAATTAGCCAGTTGTCCTTGGTGAACTGGCAAGACAAAATAAGTTTTTTATATATATCAGAATGTACTAATTAAAATGCAGTGTTTCAGTATCATTTTAATGAGTGACAACAGACATTCCATTTTCTTTTTACACGTCCTCTGTTTCATATAACTGTCACTCTTAAAGAGATTTAGGCAAACAAGAGATAAAGCAAATGGCTTTAATTTAAGCTTGCAGCTTTCTCCAAGCAAGAGGTAAAAAGTAGCTTGAATACTGAACTTATCCTTGATAATATTTAAGTATGGAGCTCTTCCTACATTCATTTGTATCTTTGGTTAAGTAGTACATCTACAGCAAATTGACAACTAATTAAGAACTACCTTAATTTTTCAGTCTCTTGGCAGCTTATCAATAATATTTTTTTAAGAGAGAAAATACTAAACCTGTTAGATCATAGGACTATATAAATTAAATATCAGTTTTACTAGAACTAATTTCCATTTCACCAGTCACTAGCTATGTATCCAAAGCCCAGGGGTAAATATGAATCCTCAAAATAATTTCAGACATCCTTTATTTTACTTGCATGATTAGCCAAGTCAGTTTAGCCACATGAAAAGAGTTTGAAGCATATGATTTGTATCATGGGCCAAGCACACAGAAGCATTCCTGGAAAGTTTTATTGACTTTACGGGTTTTTTAAATTGAATTTACAGATTTTGATATGTCCTCTATAATGAACACAGCATATAATTCACTTCCACAGGCTTATTATTGTCCATGACTATTTTTCATCTAAAAGAGTGCTGAATCACGTAGTCTTTAACAGTTTTATATATTTATGAGGTTCTGTGTAGGATGAGCTTTGCTGTTCATAGATGAATCATGACTTTCAGTTGAAGGTGGGCAGAGCCCATCTGTCTAACTAAGAGAAAGAAGTCTCTATGAGAGGAAGTGTTATTTCAGCTACATACCTTTTTTATTTCCTTAAGACAAATACTTTTAACCCTTATCTACTAGTCACTAAGACTATTTGCCACTACAGAATAAAGAAGACGACAAGAAAAATAATTCTGATGTATTTCCAGTCCTAAAACATTTTTTGGCATCAATGTTACCAAATTCAACGTGCTATAATTAAAAAAAAAAAGAGGAAAAAAAACCCAAACCAAAACCAAAACCAACTAAACATGACTTTCAAAGAGTTTATTAAAAAAAGTAAATTTGCAGATAATCTTGAAAATTAATTAGTTAAAGACAAATTAGTCAATTCTTTGAAGACAGAAGAACTGAACTGCAACACAGAGGCTACACTTTGTGTGTGTCTTTAACTAAAACACAATGCTACTTTGTAGAACCTTTATCTTTTGAATCAAATATGCTATAAAAATTAATCTCCTGAGATCTTCAATGTCAGGGGCATTAATAAGCTTCCTGTGACTTCAAAGTCATTAGTTTTGGCTTGTACACACTGCCTGTTCTACTTTAACAAGTAGTTCAATGAATATGTACAGCAAAATAATCCACACATTCTATATTTCAGGAAACTACACTTCAGCTTTGGTCTTACCTGGCCCAAGAATCTGACTATCCAGAAGTCCTAATGAGGTCATCCGTCTCTCCTGAGATTTCTGCGCACGGCTGGGCTGAAGCAAAGAATGGCAACTGAAAACAGCCATGAGGTTTGTTTCAGAAAAAAAATCACACTTCAAAACCAAACAATTGGATCAGGGCAGGATGATGGCAGAAGACAAAACTAACTAGTGATCCTAGTCCAAACAAAAATTCTGACGTAAATAAATTACACTTAAAGTATTCCAAAGTCAAATACTATGCAATAATCATTGAATGGTTGTGTTGGAAGGGACCTTACACCTAGTTCTGACCTCCCCACCATGGGCAGGGTCATGAAGACACATTATCCACAGAAAATGGTATCTAACATATATGTGTTCATGAGCTGTCACATGGTTTTTAGAAGACTGGCAGTAAACACACTGCTGAAAAATACAGTACTTTGCTCTTGAAGACAATCTATTACATAGACCAAATTCATCCACAGCTTATGAAATACTGAGGCATGAAATTAACTACCTATTACAGCTTGTCCCAAATGGGCAGCTCATTTAAAGATCATATGCCTCAAGAAGAGGAGAAGACTACCAAAACCCTCACATTGCTCCTGGGCAGCATCTGCATTAATTAGGATGTTCCATTTGCTCAGAATCAGTGGCAGGTAAAAATACAACATTAATGAAATTTGGACTCTGTTTTAGTTCTTTTCGAATGACTTGTAGAAGAAATGTTACTCAGTGTTTTAAGAAAAGCTAGGCACTGTGTTTCTATATAAGCAACAAACAGGCAGTGTGTGTTTATATGCCTTCTGTCATGCAGCATAGAGACAGAATGTATTAGTTTCACATAAAAGCCTTCATGTCAAAGTAGAGCATTGGAGTAAGAATTCTATAATAAATATTTAGAAAATTATTACTCTGAGGCAGGCTAGAAGCACTTAATTTTCAAACAGCATTATTTAAATTTTACTTAATTTTATTTCTATATTTGTATTTTCTAAAAAAATGTATTTTTTTCAGTGCTGGAAATGTAGAATAACAAAAAGATATTAATCTTGATGGTGAGTCTGTGTTGTGTAACTCATATGGACCTGACAGCAAAAACAGAGTATTCCTACATTAAAACTAGTTTTGATGAAGTATATACATGTATGCCTGAGCAGTACCTGACATATTTTTTATCTCAATCCTGCATAGAAAGCATATAGATAATATGAAGACATATAATACCAAAATTTTTCAAGGCCATTTGCATTATCTTAACTTAAAAATTAACATTATAAATATTGCTCTCATTATCTGTAATTGTAATCTAATGGAAACAAAGAAAATCACAGAAACTGGAAATAACCAAATACAACAAAACGTTATATGAAAGCAAACTAAGAAAGTACTGTATCATCAAGGTAAAATGAGAAAATCTACTTTAATGAAAGAAAACAAAGTGTAATAATATTCTTGTTCTCCACAGCCAAGTATTCGCAATTAGGAACAAGAGATGGCTATTAACTCTAAAAATTGGCAGATAAAGACCTTGAATAAGGCTAAAAATATATTAAAACCAAATCTCATTTTCTGCATTTCAAGGTTTCATGTAAAATAACTAGATCAGTCCACCTTACACCTCAAGAAACAAAATTTTCATCTGTACAATGTATGCAGTAGAATGACTTTCTTCATTGCAGGAAGTGGAAGAAAAAGGATAAATTATCATAGCAAGACTGTCAGAGACCATATATTTTATTTGTTCTGAGTTAACTCTAATTTTATATTCAGCTCAAAATACAATGATGCTGACCCGTAACACAGCAGGTGAGTGCATAAATTGAAATAGTTCTAAGTTAGTTTTAAGTCAAAACTACCGAAATAATCTTTTAATGCCTACTGATGCTTGTATCATTCCAAGATAACATATTTCCCTAGGACAGAGTTAAAAGATAGATCAGAAAAAAATCATACAAGCTTTTCTGAAAGATCACTGCCAGTCACTAAAACGTACTCCTTCAGTTGGTTAAGTATGGCCTTCTTTTGACACACATGACAGTTATTTTATTTACCTGAACGTAGTCTAGATCAATGCAATTACACTAAAAGTTAATGTTTTGTTACAGAACTCTTTCACCAGAATGTCATTCCAATAACAAAGTGAAAAGTTAGCACTTTTATGTGCTGTGTCTAAAATTATCAGTGAGGCTACATCTAAGAGAAATGCTCAGCAGGGTTTGGCACTGCTTCCATAATACTCCTTTAAGTTGCTATTGCATGCAAATAGTCCTTAAAACATTTTAAAATACTATTTATTTTTACAGAGAACAACATTAGAACAGTCAAGTATTTGTATTTTGTATTCATTTATACCAAATCTCTACAGTCAGATTCTGACTATGCCTGTGTACATTTTAGGGGAACATATTTTAGCACAGCAGGCACAGAAATTAATTTACAAAAGAAAAGTACTGCAGTTTTAGCTGTATATATTCCCCAATGATGTTTATCTTTTCGAAAGTTAAAAAAAAAGCAATTTCTATGGTGTGTATAGTGGTTTACATCTATTGAACATCATAAGCTATTTAAATTTTCAAATAAAATTTCTGTGTCTCTTTTAGAAGTTAAAAATAGCTTAAAAGTTCACAGTATTAGGACTACATATATTAGTAATGCACATAGAATCAGTCTGAAAGGAAATTATGCTCTTCATGGTTTCCAGTTATACTTAATATTTTTTAGTGTTATTGTTAGTATTCACACTCAGAGTTGGAACTTGCTGTGTTAAACTCAAGTCACATATTACACCCTAAACCTATATATTTCTAAAGCGCTTTTAATAAAATCCACTTTTAAAAACAATTCAGCATTGAAAAAAGGTCTTAATGAATTGGCTTGAATTCTATAAATATAGGAAATTCTTATCTAGTTTGGTATTAGAGGTGTAGTAGTAGTAGAATAAATTTAAATAGTAGAATCTAATAAATTTAGATTAAGTTAAAAATTGTAATTGAATTTTAACAGAGAACTGATAGAGATGTCCATCATAACTGGAGAAATACACGCAAAATCTGGGAGTTAGAGGTGGGGGTGGGTTTGATTTGGGGCAGAGAGGCAGGTGAGATTGGTGGTTTTTTCTCAAAAATATGGCAAAAAGACAGTGGAAATAATTTTGTGACAAAGAATATGAGAGAGAAGCAAAACGGAGCATCACATTCATCAACATATTGATTAGAAAGTGCCTCCATAAAAATATAATGAAAATGTCCCAGCTGCACAAGCAAATCACGTATTTTGAGCTTGCTTTCTTTCCTCTCCTCTCCTCTCCTCTCCTCTCCTCTCCTCTCCTCTCCTCTCCTCTCCTCTCCTCTCCTCTCCTCTCCTCTCCTCTCCTCTCCTCTCCTCTCCTCTCCTCTCCTCTCCTCTCCTCTCCTCTCCTCTCCTCTCCTCTCCTCTCCTCTCCTCTCCTCTCCTCTCCTCTCCTCTCCTCTCCTCTCCTCTCCTCTCCTCTCCTCTCCTCTCCTCTCCTCTCCTCTCCTCTCCTCTCCTCTCCTCTCCTCTCCTCTCCTCTCCTCTCCTCTCCCCTCCCCTCCCCTCCCCTCCCCTCCCCTCCCCTCCCCTCCCCTCCCCTCCCCTCCCCTCCCCTCCCCTCCCCTCCCCTCCCCTCCCCTCCCCTCTCCTTCTCCTTCTCCTCTCCTTCTCCTCTCCTTCTCCTCTCCTTCTCCTCTCCTTCTCTTCTCCTCTCCTTCTCCTCTCCTTCATTCTCTCTATCTCTCTCTTTATTTCTCTTTTTAAAAGTCCTGCCCAAAGAACTTTCAAGCTTCCCTCTAAAAATTATCTGATGATGCTGAGAAACCACAATTTATTTGAGAAGGTCTCCAGGCAAAGCATATATTCTGATCAGGCAACAGTTGAATAAAATTCAGCTGTAGAGGTTAATTAATACTACAAAGAAGAGAGTAAACAGCTGTAATTTATAATAAAATGGGACATGCCTATTCTATTTTTTAAGAGAGGGGATATGCCATTTGGTATATTCCAGTGAAACAAGAGACATTATCTACACTGTCTCTGAAATGAGACCCACACCTTTATAAATTAGAAGAGTCATCTGTGAGTTCTCATAGAAAAAAAATGTCTTTGCTAAAACAGCATGTGCTTATTAAACACATTAGCTGTCCAAACTTGCTTGTACTGCTGACAAAAAGAAGGTTTAACTAATTTATTTGGCTAAAAGAGACTCAAAGAAAGGTCCTGAAATCTTTTGTGTATCTGGGCACTACTCTTGGAAATTAAGATCTCCAGTAGATCACATAATAGAACCATAACATTTTTTTCTGTATTTTTTTATTCCCCTCTTTTTTACTATACACCTGTGTTTAATGCAAGCCTTTTGTTAAAGAGAGCCCATAACTGGTTTCATATCCTGTCAGATCAGAATAAAAAGAAAATTTCAAAATGTTTTCATTGAATTATGGTAGTCCTTTAGTTAGAAATAAGAGTTTTTCCTTATTTTTCCTGGATCTACAGAAAAAAAAATGGCGAGAACAGCAGAACACAACTAACACAACTGAAACACCATTGCAGTTTGATGTAAACTACTAACTTCCATTTATGATGAAATGATTTGAAAGCTATTCAGTTCTGCTTCCCTCAAGTAAAACATTCATTAATGCATATAGATTTAACTCTGTCTCCTCAAATATCTGAGGTTATGTGATTTAGAAATCACAGGCTATCTGTGATCATGTGCCAACAAATAGGCCTTAATATTTCACTGTGAGCCATAATTTAATTTTTATTTATCATCTTCTGACCTGTTGTCTTTCTTCCAGAGCAACCTATTGCATATGCTTGAATGTATCAATTAGCAGTAGTAGTAGTACTTGTAGTAGAGAAAACACTGAAATTAAGAGAACTGCTGGACTGAGTACTTAATGAAAGACTTACATGTACTTAACCAGCAGTCTACTCATTACTGGGCAGTCATGGAACAGGACAACATTAAGCTCATTGCCACCGGGATAACTACTCTGCTGTGCAGTGCAACAAGTCTAAGACTACACCAGGTATCATTTTATTCATGCTAATAAAACTTGATAAATGAATTCTCAACTATTCAGTTGGTAGCATTACTTTCAGTGAAGCAGGATACTTGATGTTTCAATCAGCAAAGACAGTGAATTAATAACCCCGAGCTCTGCCAAGCAATGATCCAAATACAGGGACAATGACTGCTGAAATCTCTGCTCCTTTTAAGCTGTGCCATTTTCTACCTCCTTCACTTCTTGCTGTGCCTTGCAGACCATGGCACTGAGAAACAGAAAGACTATGAAGGAAACAGTAACAGCAGGAAAAGCAATACAAGATGTTGACACTGGTAATTCATCTGATAAGATATGAAAAAGTGATTAAGGAAAAAAATAACTGTAAACTAACAGGAAAGCATTGAATAGTTTTTATGTGATTATCTAAAATACTGTCTCACTAGAATCCAGAATAAATTTTTTCCCTCCTAGGTCATTTTTTTGCACAGAAATTTAGTATAAAGTAGAGACTGAAGGAACGTAGAGACTGAAAGAAGAATGGATACTGCATGTTATTACTTGTACAAAAATCTAGAATGGTCAGTAACACATTTGATCAGAATATGTAGAAACTATTCTAAGAATTTAATACACTTAACCATTGTAAACCTTCAACATAGAGCATAAAAGTTTTCTAATACCTAGTATCTGTTCTAATGATAAGGAACGATAATCCAAAATCAACAAGTTTTATTTTTTGCTCTACAGAACTTAGGACACAGCTCCTTCCTTCTATGTTCGTCTTCCTTTTGACCTTTTTCTGGCCAGGTCAAAGACCTTCAACCTCTGCACTAAATTTTGTGAGATACTGATATGCTATTTTTCTGTTGAGAGCTCTATGAGTCTTAACACACAGGGCTATTCACAGATCTTGGAAGAAAAAGCCCCCCACTGTTTCTCTTTCACTAAACTTCCTGTAACTTTTCAAACTGCTATAGAAATGGAGTCCATTTGTCCAAGCAGGCCACATATAGATAGGTGTTTTTTGCAGTGCATGATCCAGAAAATTCTTACACATTTGTCCATTGATTCTTTAAGATTAGATACAAGATGTTTAAAATCTAGTTGTTAATCATGCTGGAAGGTATCTTTCTGTTTTATTAAATAATAAAGATTTTTCCAATGCTCAGAATAAGTAGCATAGAAACAAATTTTAGGAATTAATATATTATTTTGTTTTGTTGTAAGACCTTATGGATCTTGTGAAATAAAACCTTTGCATCAAAAGGTTAATTTTATTCATGTGATTTACTTTTTTCCTTTGAGGGTGGAGCAGGTAGTTAACCGCTTATTCACCTCATTTATTTTATCAATGCTCCCATGTTCTTTATAATGACTTGGCTACAGTGCCTGAAGTACGTGAGCTTAGTGAGCCAGAGGCAATGCTGACCAAGCAACACAGAAGCCAACTAATCAGTTTGTAAAAAATAGTTAAAATTCAGGAACAGCTAAATCCCAAAACCCAATGAAAAAGCTCTCTATGAAAGAAAGAAAACTATAGACTGAAAAAGTAGAAGGAGAAATTTAAACAGAGAATAATCAGTTATCCTTTGTCAAGATAGGTGTACTGGCTTTGCCTGCAATATAGTTAATTCTCTCTGTAGCAGCTCACTGGGTGTTTTGGATTTGTGACAAAAACAGTGTTGGTAACACACCCATGTTGCAGCTATTGCTGAAAAATATATAATGTCTGCGCAAGATCAAAGCCATTTGTATTTCTCACACAGTCCCAAAAGCAAGCGGGGCTGCAGATGCAAAGCACAAGCTGGGAGGAGACACAGATGGGCTCAACCGACCCCCAAGGTATCCCATACCACACAGCATCATGCTCAATACAAGATAGGAAGAAGAAGGAAGATTTGGGCTTTCGGTATTTTTCTTTCCAAGTAAACACTACACGTGGTGGAGCCCAGCTTTCCCATAGAAGGCTCAACACCTGCCTGTCCATGGAAGCAAGGAATGAATTCTTTGTTTTGCTTTGCTTGTGGGCGTGGCTTTGCTTTACCTAGTAACTGTCCTGACCTTAAAACACAAGTTTTTCCACTTTTACCCTCCTGATTCTCTCCCCCATCCCATCACGGAGACGTGAGTCAGCAGCTGTGTGGGGCTTACTTGCCAACTGGAGTTAAACCACAACAATATGAAAGAAGATACTTCTAACAAATCAAATTACGTAAACTCATATCCTAACTGAATCAGAGAACAAGCCATTTATTTTCAAAAATAAAAACACGTCCTAGTCAACAAAAATGAGATTTTGTTATCTTATTACTACAGACCAGAGAGGGATAATGGTTCTCCTAGTGACCAAATGAAAAGGAACATACATTTGAAAAAAAAAAAAATCAGGTAAGAAGTAATCCTGATGGAACATCACTTCATGTAAAATGGAGTGTTATTACTGATAGAGAAGATGCAAAATCAACCTAGTGTATGTACCTTGTAGTCTATGACTGTTAGAGAACAGTGTGAACATGGTAGAGAAACTAGAAAGACTGAAGCATACGGAGGGCTATGCCAGCAGATTTCAAGTAACTATGACCCTTTTCTAAGGAAAACTTGGAATGAAGACAGGCCAAGCAGTGAATTAGACAGGCACAGTCATCTTCCAATTCAAGTTATTCTTTACTAGAACCAACCATTCATACATCCATCATCAAGGAAAGGAATTGTAACAAGGACAAAATTACGGATGCACTAATCTTTGAAAAAGAAATGCGCCTGAATCATAGACTCGTGGAAAGAAGTCATTTTGGACTGGCTGTATATGGACACGGCTAGTAACCCATGTTCAGAACCTAAGTAAACTCTACCTAAGTAGATTTTTAAATGAGGAAAAGAATCAATGGCTGTATACAAAACAAAGACATGGAATTGTTTTATCACAGTAATTGTGTAAGAACTGGCAAAGCAGCAGACCTCTGCCTGAAGGCACTGTGATTCAGATGTAGCAAAGAAGCTAAAGGTGCATAAAATCTATTGGAGCTAGAACTGGATGGGAGTATTTGTGGAGCTGTATCCACTAAATCAGTAGCAACAAGCCACAATTTCACTTCAAACATTGAATATGTACCATTTCAAAATGTCACTTTCCTTATAGCTTTGACAGAAGCAATACAGTCAGGTGAAGGAGCATGTTCTTCAGTATATTTCTGAAAAGTCTCTGCCTGAAAATGAGTGGATAATTTTAACAGTGGGTAAGGACAAATAAGGAGGTGATAGTCTACTATCAGAATACTTGTTTTATACTAATGCCAGGAAAAAGAAGGATGACCAACTTCCCAATTTTTTGTTCTTGCTAACTCTAAGGCAACTACTTCTAAATGAATATATAGAGCATTTTATTTCCCTGCAAAAGAATGAATGCCGTACAAATTAAAACAACTACTACAAAGTGAGGCCCCTAAAAACATCCTAAATTGCCAATTTAAAGATTCTACTAAAACTACTGCTAATAGCACAACAATAATGAAGAGAGAATTACCACATATTGAGCAGAAATTTGAGCTGCATAGTGCACACAAGGTGAATCTCGTTTATAATTTAAGGCAATAATGAAATAGCAGAATAGCTAACACAAAACTTTCTTTAATAATGTCTTCATGTTTATCCCAATCAATGAAATTTTTGATCAGACTTTTTAAGGAATTAATGCAGAACAGAATGGAGAGCAAAATGTTTTCAGATCATGTACCTTAATTTGCCTTGCTTTTTCACCCTATAGGTTTAATTGTTGTAAGTCAAACACTTATTTCTTGTCACATATATGCCTATACCAAATTCTTGGCTTTCTGAACTCATTTCAGGACTTATTATAATAGCTGAAATAATATATTCCACCCATAAATAGTAACATGTTCAGAGGCGTGAATTTAATATGATAGAAAAATGAATGCTCTTTTTAAGATGTCCTTTATCTGCTGTCCACGTTGTGTATTTTCCCCGTGTCACAAGCCATGTTTGTCTGCAGAAACTTCAAGTACAGTAACTTATCTTCTGATGAAGAGGATCTGCACATTTACATATCCAGATTTATCCCTCAAAATCAGTCTGTGTGCAAAATTAGTCATGCAGCATGTACGATTTAGCGACTTTTAAGTGGCTTAGACCACCCCCACAAGATTCAGTGACCCAAGAACAGATATACCCGTAAGATGTTATGGTCATAACATGCAGCACTGATCTCATTGCCTCTCTTCAAACAGCTGAGCTGCATAACTGTGCAAATTTCAAAGAATTCAAAGCAGCTATTCTTACTTTTAGAACCTGAGGCCCAAACCTGCTCACACAGACAACTGACAACTAACCATAGAAAATGTTTCAAATTAGTAATTTTATTTTCCCTCTACCAAAGGAACACCATGTTACAGCAGTCTAAAAATCTTCAGCACAAAGAATGAATATCAGCATTATTTAAGGAACAACATATAAACAAAGATATGCCTTAACAAAAAAACCGAAACAAAACAAAAACAAAAAAAACCCAAAGCCAACTAAAATAAATACTATCTAGAGAAAAAGTGCTCACAAAGCAGATTTCCTGACTGGTATCATTACCATCATACATTGCTATGTATAGCAAAATCTCCCAGTGCAAAATAGTGTACATGAACACTGAACCTTTAGATTAACTGATCACTGAAGTCTCATTTATGCAGTGGGCAGCAGATTTTTGTTGCATGTTGAATCTCAGGGAACCTTTTCCTTGTTTACAATTACATCATTTTTCCACAATTCTTCCCCCTACCACCCACCCCTCATTCTCTTGTATTGCTCTTGTTTTCAAATGCTCTGGACATTTTTACACATCCCTGACATAAAATAAGACAGATTTGAAGCAGAAAATAAAGCAAACTAGAAAAAATACTGAGCTACAACTATATTCCGTCACAAGATACATTTGTTAGACTCCAGTTTTCAGTTGGGAGGTTCACTTTGAAGATAAAAAGAAAATATGTACTGACAATGTCAAAATTATTCTGCTTCCATATTACTTCTCCTTTCAAAATCTGTTTATATTAATACATATTTTAATGACACATGAAAACATGAAGATGAAATAGAAACAAAAGACAACACAAAACATTTCAGATCAACGGTTATTGATTCGTTTTTAGCTGTCCCCTGGAAAATAAGAAGTTGAGGAAAAACAGATTTATCTGGAACGAAACCAAGTCTCTACACTTAAAATCATAAAACAGAAATGTAGTTTTGGAGCATTACTGGATGGTATAGCTGAATCCAAAAGCAAAGAATGAGCATTATGTGTCCTAGAGCACACTCTTTCACTCAGTACAAAGAAACTCATGTCTAGCAAGAAGCAGTAACAGATCTCACTTTCCAAATCTCTGTGCAAACTAGGATTTACATCTTTGAGTTTGTTTTGATGTCCTTTTCTTAAGGAAAGAAACCATGAAACATTTTTTCTAGAAGTCTTAAAAACAAACCCCAATGCCTTTCTCTTCCCATGCATGCACCTTACTGCAAATCATATTTCAGAATCTGGTCTTCAGCTTCATATTCCCAACATGAATTACAAAATAACCTAAGTGACTTTAACTGCAAAAATGAATGACTGTCTATTTTCGATTATCAAACAACAAAAAGGTGTCAGCTTATTTCAGAAGCTAGCACAGTGTATCTCCTCTATCTATTATTTCCTTAGTCTGTACATATGGACAATAAAACATTGGTAAAGATGGCAATTTATTTTAACTCTCAAGTCAAAGTCTCACACATCTGGTTTTTAAACACTTACAAACTATTTTCTAATTTCTTTATTTTCTAAGTCAGGTTCCCTCTGCTTTTTGGCTTTGTTTTTTTTTTTTTAACAGGTCATCTAGAGAAAACATTCATGTTATGTTCATTCACCACGGATTTTGGGTTTCCATTTAAACAATGCAGTTGAAATGTTCAGAAGAAATTGAAACTGAAACACTGAACACTTACATACATAGTAATATGCAAAACAATTTCAGAATTAAGATACAAGCTTCAACACTATTCAGAAATAAAAGAACACCTAATACCTGTGAAACTTTATGCTGTTCTTGGAAATAGTGTCTTTTGCAGCCAGTTACAGGTGTACTTACAGTTCATTTGCCTTCAAGAATCTGAGATTGTCTCCTCTCTCAACAGATAATGTATACTCACTATTAACTCTCTGTCAATGACTCCCACCTTGCATAGAGTGGAATAATCACACCATTCTCATTTGCTTCCCCTGTAAAAAAGCTTGAGGGCATAGTTTTATAATGATTCGTACATCTTTAATTGTGCAAATAAATCTTGGTACTACCTTAGTAACATCCAGTTGTCTGATCTGCCACAAATCTAAGCAAAATCTATGGCAAGACCTTTCATCCTCTTCTCTCCAAAGGCTCTTCCTTCCCCCCTAGTATATCTTCTTTTCCACCTTTTCAACTTCGACATTTTCCACTAAATATATTAGGCTTTCCAAGGCTGACTGCTCCATCACAGATGATAAAAAAGAATTAAAAATATTCTAAACTATAATTGATTATCTAAATTCAGAAATTTTGACTTGCAGATATTGAAATTCTAAGTGCTGACAAATACTTACAATATTTCAGGGCTACTGGAGTTTTGGTGCTTTGGTTTTGATGAGTTGTTGTGTATTTTTTCATATCTACCAGGTCCATTCAACATTTGCTGTCTGTACTGGGTGATGCAGCACACGAATATTGTCAATGTCTCTTACATGAATTATGGGAAGTAGAAACAGAAAATAGAAAAGAAAAACCAAAAAAACCACTCAACACCCAACAAAACAAATATCACCAAACTTTACAAAGAAAAAGCATATAGCTCTAGACACACAGGACAACATCAGCAGATATCAGTTCTGAAAGCTAAGTCCTTGCCCACACCTTTCGTGGCTCCAAGATCATCTGTCCCAGTTAGGTTTAAGTCAATCCAGCATTGTAATGCTACATGAATGACATGGTACCTCATTTGCACATACAACAATGCTCACACAGCCTCATAATCAACAAGACCAAACACTTGGCCTACTTGCAAATGAAATCAATTAAAAAAAACCATTTAAAACCATTTATCTTTTTCATGCAGATCAGTCCAGGTTGGGTTGATTAGAAAAGTATGCCCTGAGGACCATCTACAAGAAAAGTGCATTAGAGTATTTACACTGGGTGAATTCACCCAAGGTGAACGTGATCAGAGTGCATTTATCTGTCAGTTTTAAATTTTCTCTTCTAATTTCTCGTGTTTTGCAAAAACAAAACTATTTAGTTGCTGGAAGTAGCAAGGTAACTCTAAGGAAATGGATGCTTACTACAAATCTGTGTATATTTGACAGCTAAGTAAAGTCTTTGAGATGTAGGACTGGTACTAAATCTCTCAGGAAAATCCTCTTACAAGAGGAAATGTGTAAAGATTTTAGTTTCCTTTCTGGTCTCTGGAATAAGGAATCTTATTTCTGTCAATATACATTACACAAATGAAGGAACAAGGACAGGGAGGTAGGTACCATATGGAGTGACAGGTCAGACACTCAAAGTCAAACAAAGAACATCACTTTAAAAAATTCAACTTAAAAGAAGGAAAATAATTTTGGCCCCCTTTTTCAGTAAAATTACCAGTCAAATATCTCTCTTGGAGGAAATGGCCTCAAGGTGCCCCAGGTAAGGTTTAGATGGGGTATTATGAAAAATTTCTTCACTGAAAGGGTTTTGTGGGCCAGGCTGCTCATGGAAGTGGTTGAGTCACCATCCCTGTAGGTATTTAAAAGCAGTGTAGATGGGGCACTTAGGGACATGGTTTAGTGGTGGACTTGGCAGTGCTCAGTTAATGGGTGGACTTGATGACCTTAAGAGGTTTTTTCCCCAGTAAAAGATTCTATGTCTCTTCTACAGTGACATGTCAAAGTAACATGCTGTTCCTAGCTTAAACATCCAAACACTGAAAAGTCCTGGTATCCATCTCTGACACGACAATGTTTCTTCTTAGGATAGTTTATCGGCAGTCTTCAGGATCCAAATACCTATAAACCAGGTATTTATCTGCCTTCTATATACCTCAGACTCATGATTTGTGACTTAGAAACCTCTGCACTCAAATATTGACAGTCTTTGTGACTGCTTCTTAACCTATCCATGCAAAAGAAGCAGGAAACAGGTTGAAACAGCAGATTATACTTAAACAGGAGAAAAGAAGGTAACTGCGAGAGAAAGATTGCTGGGAGTAAGCTCTATTAAGAATACTGTCCAGGCTATACCATGTGAAAGAAACCTACAGGAATTGACCTTCAAATATCTGTCATTCTGATACAAGCCTGTTGGACCTGTCATGCAGAGTAAGAGCTTAAGAACAAAATGATCTACACACAAGTGTCACTGATAATCTTTGATTGTCAATGTGAAGAGCCTGATTTGCCAAAATATGTCCATATTTACCGGCTTTTCATAAATTCAACTGCATCCATTACTGATTTCAACTGCACTTATCTGGCAGCCACACCTCTTCCTCAGTACCCAGACTCTAATGATAACACTATTACTCAGCATCCCTTAAGACTTTTGAGTAATCCAGCAGCATCATAGGGATGCTGCCTTAATGGCAAGGAGGAGATAAAAACTTGTCCCTTCACCTGAATGTCATGTTGAAACTGCCTTTTGTGTTTTAGTTCCTTCATTTCCAAAAGAAAATACTGATCAATTCTGGAACAGCCTTGAATGACTTTTGTGACTAATCCTAACCATTGATGACCTCCATTTGTAAAAACCTTTGAGCAAATTTATATTTGTTTCCTGATGGTCTTATTAAAATCTACTTTAAGTGAAACAAATATAATTTCAAAGTCTGTTTTTGAAGACAAAAGACAGTGTTTTATTTGAATGGTATTTAAGCAAAATGCTGGGGATGTTTTGGACACAAATTCAAAACCATCAGCTGAACTCAGCACAACCTGTATTTGGGGAAAATAACTTTTTTTTTTTAGAAATTTTATTCACATAGAAGATAAAAGGCAGTGGCACATTATGTGTCAAGGAAACACATTTATATATGATTCTTACATAGGCTCCTTGGATGCAGCACCAGAAAGTGATTTCAAATTTACTATTAGCTGTAAAATACAGATTTTGTATATCCTATTTGGTTTTGTCAGTTAGTTCTTACATCACCCTGACAGAGCAAAGGAACATTGATCAAATGTTCACAATACCATACAAAGTTTTTCACTTTTAAGTGTTTGGTTTTTTTTTTTTTTTGCCTCATAGAAATCACAACATCATCACTTACGGCAAAGTTCTAAACAAAGATAAATTGTTTCCCACTAGAAATGTGTATGTTCCAGCCCTACACTTTTTTTTTTTAATTTGTTTTAACCTGAAACACATTTTGTTCCCCTGGGCAGAAGTAACAGTGACTCAGTCACTTTCACCAGATGGCATGCTTCTTACTGAATTGAAAACTGTGCTGAAGAAAGAGTATAATCTTACTGGCATGACAGTTTTCAAACCAGTCCCGCTTGCAGAGATCTAGAGAAAGGAAAGACGTCTTTCAAAATTGGCATTTTGTGGTAACAAAAAGTAATAGAGTCTCCTGCTCAGTAACTGTATTGAAAAATAAAAATGTGAAGTAATTCAAACAACACATTGGAAAAAAAAATGCTGTGAAACAAGAGGCTGAGCAGACACACTTTCATTATGTTTACTAGTAATAAGAATCAATTTTAAAATTTTGTTTTGTATTAGCCTTGTTTCTTGTATGAATACCAACATTTCTCCTGAAAAATAATAGCACTGTTACATGAAAACAGACCCAAGATAAGTTTGTAACCATTACATTATTTGCATAACATCAGGATAAAAAGGAGTATCTCGAAGCAAAAAGGCCGGGGGCTTAAATGGAAACAAAAGAGAAAACCAAAAGTTCATCAGTGACCTAAAGTTTGGAAAAGAGCTGAAAAGCATGTGTAATGCCTTTTTTTAATGATTGCACATTTTCTTAAGTTAAATGCTTTATGGCTTTTCCAGCAACAATATGAACAAGCCCTCATGTTAAATCAAAGCGGGAATGCTATTAAGCAATTGAGTAAATCTTTAACTGGTTTACATAATCATTTTAATACAATAGTTCGTACCACTTGAATGGCTGCAAAAGTCCAACTGAATTGCAATGGCATTTTAATACATAGCCCATTTAACTGTACTAAAATAAAAACACGGCTGCATTACTTACAAAGTCCTTCTTAAAACTTTTTGAGGAGAGGGGAGGGTAGAATAGGAGGCAGTAGAGGACAGGAGAATTAATTCAACCACTACTTGGAAACTTCAGTACTATTTATCTACTTCTATTTACATATTTATCTACCAATCTAATATATTGGTCTACCTCCTTCTAAAGACATCCTTTAACAATTATTAGCCAATAGGTATCTTTCAGTTAGAAGTGGTTTGTGGAATTCTTTTTATTGTGCCTATTTAGAAAACCTGCAAAAATGTTTTTCAGTGCAATATATCATTGTGACACTAATTGCTAAAAGGCAAATAACTAAAAGATAACCATTGTTATAACTGTTGTTCAATAAAACTTTTTATTTCATGTAAGGAATATCCATTTTTCTTTCTTAGTGACAGAAGCTACAAAGAGCTTGTTATGACAGCAGTAAAAAATTCATGTTCCTAAAATAAAAATCAAACTTTTCCAAGACATCTTAAATTTCTTAACAAAAATAAGAGAATGTTCTCTATGAATATGTATACATGTGCTTGTTAAAAACTCTAAAGTTCTGTTGTACCATATTCAAGTAGTGCTTAAAGAAGGGATAGATTATTCACTAGTAATTAAGATAATGTGGTCTTATTTTTCTTTAAAAGAGAAAGAAAATCCCACCTTACTCAGAGCCCTCTTTACTTGTTTCATTGTAATACAACCTGTAAGTGCTGAGTTTACATACTCACTATTCCACAGTTGTTTTATACACGTTAATTTAGAGAAGACCCACAGATAGATAATCTGGTGAAATCTGGCTGTTCCCTTGGAAGAATATCCTTTTCCTAAAATATCTGTAGAGAGGCATCTTTGGTCTGATTTTTATGTGGTTTCTGAGGTGTTTGAGACCATATGTTGGGTCCTGGGAAAGCACTGTTATCTCTTACTGTTTAAAAAATACTCAGAAAAAGCAACAAACCCAGACATGCACCCTGTAGCACAGGCCTTTTCATAAATAAGTACTGTAAATACTCCTCCTCTCAAATTTACTGTCAAGACTATTACTGATCCTACTGATTTTACTGTCAAAGATTCAGCATTGACAAAGCATCTGTAGAGATAAGTTCACTAAATTATTACTACAACAAAAAAACCTCCATGTTGTACAACACAAAACCAGTGTGCTTATTCAGCACAGTTTAGACTACTCATTTGAGACAATTCAGTTAAGCCCCTGAGTCTTATACAAAGCACAGCTTCATTAGATAGACTAACTCATGTGATATTTTAAGCATGAATTAATCATGTTTGAAATGCTAGGTTATTGTGAAATGTACTAAGTACAACCTACTGAAAAGCTCGTTTGATATCTCTAAGACTTCTTCAAGTGCTCTTGTAGTGTTCAAAGTGATATTCCATTTCATATAGTTCACTATTAGAAGCATTTATATTTAGTATTTATAACAAAGCTGCAGTGTTTTCTATAGCTTCTTACCATGTTACATTCGATAAAGCAGTAACTGCCCATGTTAACTTAAAAGATTTGGTAAGTGCATTTGTAAAGTTATCTAGCTGTAGTCACTGTACATACAAAACTGTAAAATATTTTTAGATTGAATGCAGTCATGGGGTGCAGTGTAGCAGAATGCCCTGCCTCAGTAGGGGTAAAAGGTAAAACAGTTCACACTATACCCTATTTTGCGAAAATTATCAGTGGTGGACAGAGGAAGGAGAGTCACACTGATTTTGGTAATGGAGAATGCTGACACTGCACTGACTCTTCAATCTCAAAGCCAAATATTATGAGGATGGGAAGAACAATGTCTTTCCTGAAGGAAACTGGCACCAGTAAAGGTGCAGCAAAATTTCTGATAAGAGAACAAACTAGTGATAGTAGTTGATAAGCAGATGATTTACATAAAGCTGCTGAGCTGACACAGCTGGCCTGGAGATATGACTCACAGTCAGCCACTTTATATTATAGAAGCCCCATCCAACTTTTTAATGGCAGAATCTTCTAATATACATCCCCTTTTTGGAGTTTGTGTGGAGATTTCTTCCTTGAGTCGGGACACTCCTGAAGGTTACTCCTCAAGGCTGAGTGAAAAAGATTTACCCTTGTCATTGGTATGGTAGGGGCGAGTAAAGTCAATCTGTACTTAATTATTTTGATAGTTTTAATATAATTGCTTCAATATTGTTTCAAAAAAATTGCACTATAATAGCAGTTATGACTACCTATATTCTGTAGTTAAAAATTCTGAATCCTTTTAGTCTAATCATTAACATGATCGTCATCTATTTAAATAAATTATTTATTTTATCCTTATATTTGGGTTGCCACCTTAATCCTACAAAGGACAAAGTCATATAAAGGCTCAGTTGCATCTATATAATCCTTTAGACCTAAACTATTGACCAAGTCTGTACTAGGGTTGAATCCAGATGCACTTAGATGCCTCTCTGAAAAGGTGTTTAGAAAGGAAAGTGGTCCTTTCCGAACTTCATGACTCAAGGGCAGGGTCTCTCTGATAAATCTTGTTTGAAGCTCCCTTTCTGCTCACACCACCTATAAAGGACCTTATATATATATATATATAAAATATTCAAAGAAAGTCAGTATTTTATATATAAATACATTCTACTCTCATAAATAGAAGAGCCCCAAATTATTGTTTGCTACTTGCTCTTCAAAGTAAGGTTTCATAACTGTGTTTATGTTCAGAAGTGAAACAGGCCTTTTTTTTATTATTTTTAGATCCTAATACCAACAATGAAACAAAGTAGCCAATTTTCAGTAACTTTGAAATGAAAAGTGGGAAATATCTGAAACTTACAAAATCTTCTAAGACATTGTAAATAAAACCCTATTGAGTGTTTTCTAAGTACCTGGATAACTACTTCATCAAAGAACAACCAAGAGGTCATTTTTCAAAAAAAAAAAAATTTCTGTGCTTTTATGGTCGAGTTTTGGGTCCCCCCAATTTTTACTAAAAGAGGATCCTTATCATTAAGTTTTCCACAAAGAAATGAAGACAGAAATGCGGCAGCCTCATTCTCCTGCCAAGCAGAGTATAAAATGTGTGTCTGGTTTTTTATAGCTATAACAGAAAGCAAGGCAGTGAGGAGAGCAGGAGAATAAGATTTTAGTTTGACTCGAGTCAAGTAAGACAGAACAGCCTTAGGCATAGCAACGCTATCCTGTGTTACTAAAATCACTTTCCTAGCAGTATAAGAAAGTGACTCATTTTAAGACATTTCTGTTGTTATGGTGCAGTCTATATGACATTTCTTGTATAATTCAGTCACACTTCATTCAGTCTCTCTTAAGATATTCACCAATTCAGTGAACTGTACTCAGAGATTAATATAGAATGAGGTTCAGATTCCAACCACCGGTGAGACGTACTCGTAAACAGAACTGCTTACTCAAGTGCTGGTGAAGAGATGGTTTCCCCACTACAAGACTGGCAAAGTCCACAAATGTCATTCTTTAAAACAAAACAGCAAACTTGGAAATCAGACACAAGCATATTGATATAAAAACCAGAAGGTGATAGAAATCAGTAAATGTGCCTGTAGTGATACTCCTATATCGAACACTTGGTTGCAGCATGGAGATGTCAACAAAAGTCTCATTACCTAGGGCAAATAATTCTTCAGCCTAGATTCTTCCAATTCAAAGCTAGCATCACTACTGTCTCACCCTGCATCCTACTTTAATCCAAGAATGCTACTTAAAATCATATGTAATCTGACACCCTCTTGAACAGAGTATTACCACGCCAGCACTGAACTCAGGCCTACAAAATCTTCACATCAAAAATGATGGATTATGAAATAAACTAGATTTTATCGGTTTCTTTGGCATCCCTTCTTGAAGTTCCGAAATTAGTAATGGCTAACTTCTGCAAAATTTATTTTCATCTAGCTGTCTCTAAGGCAAATGACCATCACCAAAACCAAAACCAAATGTGCAGATTATTTAAAAATATAATTTCACAAGAGTAACCAGATTAAGTAAATGCATAATGAAATTTATGTGTTCATTTATGGAAGTAATTTAAGAAAAATAATTTAATTTCATTTTTGTTATTAAAAAAAAGCCAATTGTTGAAAAGAAATTCGTGTAATAACTTCAACATTTTCTGTCAAAGTATCTATACTTTCGTCTTTGAAAAATATTTTCTGAAAGTATCAAGCTAACTGCTGTTGCCTTTTTGTGAATGCATTTTTGAAAGGATAGCCACTACATTTTAAGCACTTAAAATTGCCAAGCTGAAAAAAGCCTTTCATTTAAAGCTTCACAATCATTATGCTACACAGTATGAACACATGGGAGTGTAAATTTAATTTTCATCAAAAGCTAGACTGGTAAATCCTGTCTCTAGAAATAGACCCCAAAATCACATGCACAGGTCCAACTACCATCATAATTCCAAAGGGTAGAACTCTTTGCAAATGACAAGCTCAAAAATTAGTGTCTGACTCTTTAATCATTCAAAATCAGACAACAGAGAATGCCTACTGGCTGTTATTACTGACAGTATTGGCACCTACTCTTGAAAGAATCCCACAGTGAGTTTGATATTAAGAGAATCTCAGTCAACTTCTGGTTAAAAAATGCCTTGCAGTTCTTTCAGCCAGAACTGAAAACACTCCTGAGACAGCTTTACGGGAGATCAAAAGAAGTTCCATTTATATGCAGCCATTAGACATGTGTACTCTTTTATACTGTTCTTCAAATAATTAAGGAACCACACAGGCCTGGAGCCCCAGTGTGCCAGAGTGCCATAATAACAAAACAACAAAATCCAGGAGTAAAACAGACCAAGGCATAAAGACTTTCAAAGCACTACCCTCTACAGAAGTCCTACGAAACTTCTTACCACATCATATTTAACTTTAGTAACACATTCAGTGATGGTATCCTAAACTTTGAAAAGATGCCAAATACAAACAACAGCTCCTTCTTCCTTTTTTTTGGCAGGGTGTTGCTGCTGATGGTTTTAGGTCTGCCAGGCCCTTTAATTTTGTAGTTGCTATCTAGTAACAGTGTTGTTGCAGTGATGATGTCCTAAGTACATTTTTGACCTGGGGGTAGAGTTGTTAGAGCAGTCTATTCACAGAAGTGTGTTGAATTAATAGCATCAGCCATACACTGTGCTAGCTAGCACTCCAGTGACAGAAGGGATTAAGTTGTCTCCCACCTTCTTGTTCCTTATGCACTTGGCTAAAGACTGCATTGACTGCATTGACAGCTGAGCAATTGAAGATTAGAAAAGCTAGAATTGCCAGCTAACAAGTTCAGGATCACACAATCACTTTCCTGCCAAGTAGTAAAAGATACACTTAACATGCTGATTTACAACTGGAGAAGATACCAACAACACAGGAATTGAAGAGCGCTCTCATTATGGCTTTTCCCTGACATTTGCTATTTTTACTAGTCCTGGAACAGAGATTATCAAACAACATGTTTCTCCTCATGCCAAACACTTAAGCAAAACATCATGTCAGTGATTTAACCTTCCTGAAAAGTTAATTTATTCAATTTTTTTTTGCCATTTGCCACAAATCCCAGATAAATAATACCGCAAAACCAGTAACAATTCATTATGCCATGTAACAAAGAACAGAATTATTATTTCAAGAAAAGGAAAATGTAACTTCTTAAAAAAACCATAGAGCAGTGCCATCTAGTGATAGCCACCATAAATAAAAAAAAAAGTTTGCATTAATATGGGATGCAAATAGAGTATTATCAATCACTGAGCTTGATTCTTTTCTCAGGCAAAACATTTGTGGAACAAGCTGCAAGGGTAATAATGAGTTATACCAGAGGTCATGCACTTACCACTTTAAGAGAGCTCAGCATTTGCATTTCAAAGAAAAAATGCTACTGGTATCAGATTCACAGGAAGAATCTACCATCACCCCTCACTATACATTGTTAGGAAAGGAGTTAATATTTTCAGTGCTCTACGAATAACACAGAATAAGTATTAGTGAGCAGTATCTCTGTTGTTACCTTTGAAGGATATGCTGGTAATTATTAACTGGAATAAAACTACATGAGAAACAGAAAACTACATAGTTCATACACAGGTCTAAATTATTTTCCTGATAGCTGCAGAAAATTGTTCACGTATTGTACTCTAAGTGAACCCTGACCATAAATATTCTTAAATGTTGGATAGCTTGTATAAAAATGTAAGAATCCAAGCACAGGAGACAACGCAAAAAAGCAGAAATATTGATTCTTTTTCAGTTTGTGGAATATTTCATTATTAGCACCTGCTCCTAAAAATTCTTGGTGTGCTTTCTCGTAACAACTATAAATCACTGAAATATTATTTGGGAACTCAGATTTAAAATTTGCATAAAAATGTATGCAAAAATATGCACTAAACTTCTTTTAAATGGACACCAGTTTGTATTATAAGAGTAACAGGTCATTTCTGCCTGTGTGAACATAGAATGGTAGAGCAGAAGTTTCAAAAGAACTTGAAGCTATGCTCTATATGTTTACTGTAATTTTCAGAGAGCCTTAGTAGTCTACATCATTCCGGTGAGTTTAAAATGTAATTGCTCTAATTCAGATCAACAGAAAGGACCGCATTATTATGTATATATTATGGTATTACTTTCTGCAGTTTTCTGCTTGCTTCAGAAAGACTGACCAAACAGTAAATCATAAAGTTTTATTAGATGGGTAGCCTATATGAAACAGAATGTACTGGTAACTTGTCATGGGCCCAAAGCCATTACCTAATTTTCAGAGTTATTCACAATTTCAAACCAGAGATATGATCATATTGACTTCAAATAAGATGTTACAGCAGAACATGTTCTATTTTGACAGCTGCTGAAGAAAGCATATCCATGATATACTCCAAATTGACTTTGCATGTCTGACACCACATTTGAAGAGGTTTAAGAATTTCTAGCTATGTCGGCTTTCTGTATCTGTTTGTTCTCTTTTCTACCTCTGTGCTGTTTCAAGGACATGTCCAGAGTGAAAGTACTTGAAGACAACAATAATGATATCTCCTTCAATCAAAAGTAGAAAATTTTAAAAATACACCAGTTATCTGCGTTTCCTCCTCTCTACCATTCTGGCACAGTGTTTTTTCACGTGTCCGGAAGTCATAAAATATTACTAGTACCAACAGAAACACCATACAGTTAGGATGGATGTAATTAAAGCAGAAATATAAGTTCTTGATATATTACAGGCACTCATTTAGTGTCCTTCTATATACCAATAATACTGTGCTAGCGTGTGAATAAATAAAACTGTGACCTTGATTACATATTTAAGTGTAAATTCCAGCAGCCATGGACGTGATACAGATACCTCACACAGAACTTCTACAATGATGAAGATTGATTCTTCTATATGAAACATCTCCTTACTTCCAGTAAAACTCCATTTTCTAGGTAAACGGTGTCTCTGAACTGCAAACTAAGCAATAGCTTCATTGCTTTATAGAAGGAATCAGTGAAAAAACCCATCATATTTAGATGCACCAAACATTTAGTACTGCTACCCTAACTGAATGAGCAATGAAATGTTTGAGCCTGCTAGCTGCTAAATCTAACCATAATCTCTTTTCTGCAGCTCTCACCTGACATATATTCAAATGAAACAGAAAACCCCAAATACTTATAACAAGCTGCTTAAAAGTAAAATCAAGCAATATTAAGCAGAAGTAAAAACTCAAATTTGGTTGTTGTACAATTTAATATCAAGATGGCGTATTGCTATAACACACTGTATGATTATAACCAGATGTTGACCTCAGTATTTGAAGGCTACTGTCTACCCACATTTCAAAGTAACACCTGGAACTGCTTTTAAGCAAGACTATGAAGAACAGAATGTAGTGGTCAAACAGCCATGTAAATCATGCTGGGTAGTGGTGCAATAACCAATGGAGCAACAATTAAATTGATGGTTCCCACTGTCAGGTACACGCTTCCTTTTGAGCAAGGGAAATTGCTTCAGCTGAACAGTTAAAGCCTCAGAGGAAAAGATAAACCTCCTGAACACAGGGAAGCAATTGTGTAACATGATGTAATGCAAAAGATTTTTTATGATATTCAGAGCATGCATTCTCTTTTTTTCTATTTTTTTAAATCTTGTTTTGTTCATCTATTGCTCTTAAAAAAAAAACCCCAACTTTGCCTGGATATAATACCTCTATAGTTTTGGGGAAAAATATCCTGAAATTCCGACTTTGATACTGTTTGGTTAATGGACTATTAATTTTAAAATAGTTAGTAATTCAGATTTCTTTACCCATCACATGGCTCTTTTTTTTTCTAATGAGAAAAAACCCCAGAAACTAGAATATTTATTATTAAATAACCTCATCATATCTCTACCTTTTCAATTTCAAAGCTTTACCATGTTAATCTTAATGTAGGATTTTAATCTACATGTAGGATTTTAATTATCTACACATGACAGCAATTTTTTTCTTTTTTACCTTTGTGTGTTTTCAAAACTACAAAACTGTTCACAAAGGGAAAGTCCAAAATAATTACTGAATAGAGGTAAGCAAGTTTTTGTATTCTTCTTAATAATTTTTTATTTTAATGCACAAAACTTTTTAACTTGTCTTTCCATGGTAATTGCTTGACAGGAGGAATTTGATGACTTATTTTGCAGTGCCCAATGCATAACACTGCCCATCACTTAATTACTTCTATGTCAAAGTAGAAATTATATATATTTCTTACAAGAACTAGTTTTTTCAAAGTCCCAAATGACTCCTCTGCTGAAAATCCTACCCCTAAAATAATAGAAAAGACCTAAGGGCTCAACACAATTTCCATTTTCAGAATATGGTCTGAGAAAAACAGAGAAGTGTTTGCTGTAAAGAATAAAAAAACCAAATTATTTACAATCTTTTTCCTTTCCTAAAAGCATGCATGCAGTTTTGTCCCTTTAATGAAGCATTTTATAACAATATATGAAGAGCTTGAAGAAATACATTATCCGTAAGAAAAGTGTTTGATAGTAAGAATGCAACTGTACATTCACTTTAAGCCATGCTGGCAGTGAGAATGAAGCTGGACAGGACTGTTTTCACAGCAGATTTGTATACTTGTCTCCTTAAAGCGGGTAGCAGTCATATCCTCCTGATATGTTCATCTAGATGTTTTGGGATGTTGACTTCATTTATTTTTCTCAATTAATTCCTTGGTGTTTGACTACTGCTTAGTACTTCCAGACATAATTTTTCTTCCTAATAGTTGGCTATCCTCCAGGTCAGACATAGCGTTTAAAAATAAATTACAGATTCAGAAGTCACTCAGATGCTCATCTATGCATTTCCTTCAGAAATCTAGGAAGCAAGCTATTGCAAGCTTATGATTTACTGCAGTTTAATTTCTACAATTGTTCCACTGCCTTTTATCTTGATACGTCTTTTCACTACCTTTGTAATGACTCTAAGATAATTACTTCCTCCTCATTGTCTATGGAGACAACAGAAACAAGAATTTCTTGGGGTTTAAGCTTATGTGAATCTATTTATCTACTTTATAACCTATTCTAGCAAACTCAACTCATTCCCAATTGGAATGAATTCTTGTTTGCACTAGGGTCTGTTTATGTTGCGAGCAAAAAGAAATTTTATCTCAAATGAAACTGATCCTCTCACTCTTTGAAGGCTTTCACTATCCAGACTGCAAGAAATGAATATATTCTGTTTTCACGTTACCTATAGCCCAAAGTGCTTCTTTTCCATTTCAAGGTGTGCCAGTTCACTGGGAAAGGGAGAGTCCAAAGCTGGCACGAGACAGGTATTTTCTCAATAGATTTGGTAGGTCCCAATCAAAGACAATCAAAAAGACTATAAAGATACATGCTAATGTAGAATTCTGCATATTCTTCCAGACTACCTCATGTACACATCTACACAACCAATTTTACAGTGGTTCCTCCCCATGTATATTATAACATTAAATTTTTCCTTGCTTTCAAATCAAAAGTCTATTCCTGCTACTAATGGTCGAAGTAATACTTTCTATTTACTAGAACGGTAAGTCTCATCTTTTCTTCTCTTCTCTTCTGTACAATTGTCCTGGTTTTGACAGTTACATACAGCAATGGGAGGCATTCAGAGGAACATCTAAAGCAAGTCTTGTACTCAAATGTGGCCATTGAAGATGAGTGGTTTTCTGAATCTTAACACTTTCTAACACCCATGACAGGAATAGCAACACAGTCTCTTCTTCCAGGACAATTATTGCTATGCCTGGAAAATTGAATCACAGTGTTTAAGCATAAGTGTAGTTGGTTACTTTTGAGAACAACCAGGAACATTAATGCCACAGGCTTGTCAGGCTCTCTCATTCCCAGTCACACACCACCATTCCAGCTTCAGTCTTCCCTATTCCTTTCCACTTTGGAAACATGAGACTTTGTCACAAGCAACCACAAACTCTATGTACTCTTTAGTGGGACTGGCATCTGTTATCTATCCCAGCTAAGGGTCTGCAGAGGTGTAAAATCTCACAATCTTGAAATCTCTTCCTCCTTTTTTCCCTCCAGGGCCTACAGAGAAGCAGAATTTCTTCTTCCCAAGGAGCTTGTTTCTCTTCTTGTGTCTCTCTTGAGGTAATCTGCAGTCTCTATAACCGTGATAAAACATAGTTTGGTGTTTGTATGTGTCCTTCCCACACACGTTGCCGGCCTGCACAACTGGTGCCTTCCAGAGATGGTGGAGTTGTGATGATTTCAATTGATTTTGGTACATGTTCACCTAAAAAAGGTGTAGGTCAGACATGGGAACATACCAGTGCTGAGGCTCATGTGTGCTGTGAATGGGAATCTACTTGATGACTCATCACAGAAGAACATAAATCTTTCTGCTTTAAAGGAAAAAAAATTCTGAAAACGCCAAACTGAGCTTTTCCTCAAAAAATCCTCTCTTATGAAATTCTTAACAGCTACTGCTATTCCACAAATTCTTCACCAAAACACAAGTTGAAATGCAGTACATGAATTGCAGCAATCAAGAGGTAAATAGCATTTGAAGAAAACTTTGTGTTTTCTCAGAAACAAGCCAACCTGAAGGAAATAATAGGAGGAAAGCGTAATCTGCAAGTTGGAAAGTGAACAGAGCATGACAGTCTAAGTAGCTGTCCTGTTCTAAGGCCAGCCAATTTGGTCTCTCTAGTGATGTGATTACCCATATTACTCTCCTAGTTACACAAAAAACTCCAGAGAGGGGAGTCCAGGAAATCCCACTCTTCCCTTAGAGACGGAGTTCTGTGTTTGTACAGCTCAAAGATGGCCTTTGGCCTGCCTCAGTAAATGCCACCCCATGGCTCTTACAAGTATTCAACACTGAAGATAAGTGTACTTAAAATTATTGGGGGCTGGAGAATGGGGAGAACTGAGGGGTGCAGAGTGCTATTAAGCTTCTATAATCTTAACTAATGACCACTGGTTGCTCCTAGGCATTAAACATGAATATCAGAACCAATGCAATTTTCTAAAGTATAACTTCAAATATAAAAAAGTAAGACTTAAGGTATCTTACCTATAGTTTTACAGGATATATCTGATTTTTTTTTACCTTTTAAAAGAATCTCTCTTCACCCAAAGAAAAATGGCTTTAAGAAGCTATGAAAATTTAAAAAAAAAAAAAAAGTGGAAATAGAATATGTGTTTATTAAAAGTTATAAAACATTAATCATAGTTATTGTTGCTGGAATACTAGCTAAACAGAAAGAAATAGGACTGTAGAATAATTATTCTTCCTTATTCTGTCCAAAGGACAGGCCTTTTGCAGTTAATCAAACAAACTCCATAATAAAGTGATATTTTTATATAGACAAATATTTCTGCTGAAGATGATTCTGTTTACTCCATTCAAATACATTATAGTTTATTTCCAATGATGACAAAGGTTTGCAAATACTCTACTTTTTTTTTTCTTTCATTGCAACTTTAATTTTGAGATTGACAGCTACTAAGTTTTTTGCTTTGTTTGTCCAACTAAAACCCTATTTTCTCCATTTTCTTTCTTTTTCAGAAATGTAATAGGATCATTAGATGGAAATCCAGATATCCATTTCCTTCAGGCACGTTTAGTCTTCTGATTTTTTTTTTAAATCACCTACTTTGGCTATGCCATTTAAAAAACACCAGCTCAGGCATAATTTTGGTGTTTCCTTACAACCCTTGCCTCTTATGACAGGAATAAGAAAAATATTAGCAGAAGTGCTAACCAATAGTAGGAAGTGGTTTAAAATATGTCCACCTTCAATAAAATATTAATTTCAATGCACCCTTACTTCTATTTGCATGCAACTAGGAGTATTTCTGGAAGATGGGTTAAAATGGTCCACTAATTCCACCTCACAGACAAGATGTTCACTAAATATCCACACTGACCTAATAGGACTTTTATAATAGTAATCAAGCTGAAAACACTAAAATATATCGATATATAACAAGACTTGCCTACAATCTGCTGATACAAATATCTACTTCCAGTTTCAAAGTGAATGAGAAATTAAACTTTAATCAAATAACAGCTCTGATCAGTATGTTTAGAAATAATCTCGTGAACTACTGCTTCATAGTATAGTTGCTGAGAGAAAAAAAAGTCACAAGATTTGCATTTTATCAACAGAAAATGGGCCACCAAAATGTCATTACACAACACCGATGACAGTTTATCTTCTATGTTTCCTCCCTCTGCAGATTTTCATCATTAAGAAATGAAATTGTCTCCAGGAATCAAAAGACTTATGAGACGGCAAGCAGCTCAAATATGAATTCTACTCAGCATATCTCATGGGAATAATATTGATATCTCAGCACAGAAAACATTGATTGGTATATTGCATATCTTGAGGACCAATGTCTATAAATTTCAAGTATTTCAATTCCATTCTTTCCAGAGTTATCTCATTTATTTGAATGTTTTTCTGAGGTAACAGAGAGGCCACACTCCCCAGGAAAGAAGAAAAATCTTGATTTTATGCTTTCAAATTAGGTGAAAAAAAAGTGTCTGGCTGAAAATGCATGAGCTGAAAACATTTTGGAAACTAAACAGTTAAACTAGTCATTGTACTAATTAGAAATGAGCAATAATTTATAAAGATTCATAATCAGACACAGCTTAGCCAAATCAGCCTTATGACAGAGGCATGTCAATCAGTGACTAATTAGAAATAGAATTTTCTTAAATTTCCTGAATATCTGTACAAAAAATGAAGAGAAAGCACAGAGAATTAGAATGTACTCAGCATACTGTATCATAATACTAGTAGCCAAATAAGCTCATTTGCAATAGGAGAATGCAGCAATACACATACCTAGTATCATATAAATTTACTGAAATTGATCCACTTATCCCTCCACTTGTCCATCATCTGGATTTTTAACTACCAGCAACAGCTATAAGGAAATCCACCTTCTCACAAAGGACAAGCCAAAGAACCAACAGACAGCTACATACAGACCCTTCAGAACTCCTTAACCTTTTTTCCCCCGCTTTATTCACTAGGGCTTAGACAGTCAAAAGGTACACAACCAAAAAGCCAAAACCTCTAAAAACAGGCAGCAATCATGTCAGCATGACTTAGAAAAATCACCACTGGAATCCTCCTAGAATCCTTATCAATACCCTCTCCAATAACCACACCCACCCTGCGTTTATGTTATTTGAAGGGTCTTAATACAAGATATGAAAAAGGCACTAACATAGACTTACATTGTTAAACTCGGCACAAAGGCACTAATATCCCAATCTTCAGACCTCCTTAACTGTCTGTATTGGAGAAAAATGATACAGCTTCAGAACTACAAAGGGCGAGTTACTCTGGTCTTTTTTCTTAACTGCAGGATACCCAAATCCTGGTATTAGTTCACAGTGGCATGCCAGCATAGTATTAATCACAGTACTTGTGGACAGCTGCTTAACCTAACAAGCTTCTCTAATACTTTGTATTTTTTCACCTCTTGCTGCTACTGTGCAGGATAACATTTCCTCCTAGAGCCCTTTCGCAGAACGTCTGGATTCTAGAACAGTAACAAAAGATCTGATACCTGTTATACTACCAAACCACGCTGTTTCTATGTAGTCGATCACACCTTGTGTTGTTCAGTCTATGTAGGTGTTATTCCTACTCTCTGAAGAGGGAATTCAGAGCAGTAAAAACAGTTTTCAGGGATATTCTGTTTACCTAAAAGGAATAGTATCACTGTTCTGATGCACATATATTAGCTACTGTCAAAATCACTACTTTTCAAGAAAAATAAGGAGGTGGCACAGTAGCTGAGGAGTCAATCATTTTAAGTGATGATCTGAAGAAAAAATCCCAAATCCCATTTTGACTGGAATATTTACACATATATATACATACTAGGAGTAGGAACACACTGCCGTTAGTGCACTCTTCTGTGTGGCCCATTATGTAGCAAAGTAGACCACACAGCTGCTCCAACTCTACAATGAAACACTTCCTGGAAAGGGTGTAGCCTCTAATGGCACTGCTAGTGCCTTGATTGCATACAGAAGGAACAGAGATCATCTCTTTTAATTTTGGGCTTTTCACCAGAAGGTAGAAGCTCAAGAAAGCATATCCTTTTATTCTACCTCCTAGCGGATTTTTTTTTTTTTCATGTGGAGGCAGCTGTTGTAGTTCTGAATGATAAGTTAAATGTTATATAATAATTTTAGGGCATACACATTGGTGTGAGGTGAAATCTTATGCATACTGTGCACTGTAGTTCTGTCAATTCCAGATGTGTCACCGTAAAAAGTGGGGTAAGGCTTCAGAACTATTGTGTTCATGCTTTACAGGTTATGGCTTACCTCCACGAATGCTACGCAAACTAATTTTCACTTCCATTCCCTTAGTGCTATAGTTCTGACCGAAATAAAGACTGCATGGCTCATTTTCATGACAAAGGCACAGAAAAGCTGTGTGCTTCTTTCTGCCCCCACCACCACCACCCAGCACTTGGCAAGCAATGCAAGTTCACACATGATTTATTTCTGAAGCATTCAGTGTTCAGACGTTTTCCTTTATATATGAGAGGTTTTTCTTTTTAAATGAGAAAGTCTTTTGAAAGAACAGTGTTTTAAAACAGCAGCATGTAATAAAAACACACTGCAGTTCTTTGCTGGGCAAGGAAAGCTAGAGGGGAAAATGCTTAAGAACATTCGATGCTTACTCCAGCATCTATAGAACAGGACTTGCAACACCTTATATTTTAGACTCTAGACTGGACAAATGATGAAATGGTAGATGATTTTCTTGCCGTTTTTTTTTCTTCCAGGTATGTTCAGAAGCACCTGCATGTACTTCGAGCTGCTCCCTTAAAGGGGGGGCTATTGTGGATTTGCTGTGCAGAAGGTAAAACAGTGCCTTCACCGTACACCACCACCATCACCCCCCAAGACCCACTTTACTGATGCGCGTACTCCAGCGAGCACATCCACCACGGCAGCGGACACAGGTGTGGAAGCATCTCTTCGCTAGCGACAAAGGACTATTGTGTTTGTGTCACGTCGCTCAGAGTCCCCGCAGGACTCCTGCTCCCATCGCACGGTTCCCCGCCAGGCGGGGAAAGCTCTTCCCCAGGGAAGGTGTGATGCTGGGCACGGCGTCCCGCCCCCCCAGCCCCCGACTGGGGCAGCCCGACACCCACCCCTCCACCACCCCCCGCTGCCGGGTGGGCAGCGCCGTCCGCCGCTCGTCCAAGAGCCCTCGGGGGGTCGGGGACGAAGCCGGCCCAGGCGGGCGGCCGTGGAGGGCTCTGCTGCGCCGCGTCCCGCCGGCTATCGCCCCCCGCAGCCCCCACATCGGGAGGCGCAGACCCCACGCCGCGGTCTCCTCTTGCCCTCCAGAGCCCCCCCCCCCCCCCGAAACTTATTCTGCCCTCACGGGAGGGCTCCCCTCGGCCGCCACCCCCGACGGCACCGGGAGGGTGCCCGTCGCTTACCTGGCGGCTGCCGGGGCGCTTCCTCACGGCGAGCGGCGGCGGGGCGCGCCGCAGCCGGGGCTGCCTCTGCCGCCACCTTCACAGCCCCCTCCCGAGGTGAGCGATGCGCGGGGTGGCGGCGGGGAGCGGACGGGGAGCCGTGACATTTAACCGGGGTCCCTCTCCTCCCTGGCGGGCTGGGCGGACGATCACCGCCCTCCTCTCCGCGGGCAGGCTGAGGCGCAGGACGAAGCCCAGTCCATCCCCGGAGACCCAGACGCAGCGCGCTGCCCGAGCCGCCGGCGGCTCCACTCCTCTCCTGTCCTCTCCTCCCGCTCGGCAATCGCCGCTGCGACTTCCCTGCGGCGGGGGACGAGAGACGCAGCAGCCGCAGCCGGGCAGCGGGGCGAGGGGTGGGCTGGCCACCTGCCCCTCGGCGGGGCCAGGCGCCAGGGGGACAGCAGTGGGGCGCAGTGGCGAACGGGCGAGGCGGCGGCGGCAGCGCGGGGAGGCAGCGCCAGCTCGAGGTGAGGGCGGGCGGGCGGTGGGGAGGGGAGGAGGGGGCGCGTCTCTGTCAGAGGCGGAGCGGCTCCTTCCGCGCGGCGGCTCACTCGCCGGCGAGTCCCGCCGAAGCAGCGGCGGCACCTCGGGGAGGCAGAGCGGTTCGCGGTGTGGCGGGCGAGCCTCACCTACCGCGGTCGCCGCTGGGCCGCGGAGCGGCACCCCCGGCCGTGGGCAGGCGGCCGCCGGCCCTTATTAACCCTCCCCGCCGTGAGGAGGGAGCGCGCGCGGCGCCCCCGCAACCCCGCAAGACGCGGTGCCCCCGCCTCCCCGGCGCGGGTGGCGGCACGGTTGATTCCCCCTCTTCCAGCCTTGCTCCCGCCCCGCCGCGTTGCGGGGAGAGCAGGGCGGCTCCGCGGCGCGGAGGTCGGAGCGCCCCGGCTCCGCGGGGTGCCGCGGTTCGGGTGTGTGTCCCCCCGGGGGCGGGGGGCGCGGAGGAGGGGGAGACCCGCGCGGCTGAGCGGCCATTTCAAGAGCGGCGCGGTGCGGGGGGCGCGGGTTCGTCCCGCTGCGCGCCCGACGGCGCCGCTCGGGGCACGCTCCGGGAGAGGCAGCGGGAGAGAGGAGGGCACTGTCCGGCGCGGCGAGGGGGCGCCGGTGCCTCGGGGAGGCCCCGCGGGCGAGGGCTGGCTGGGGTCTGGCTCGGCTCGACGGGACGGGGGTGCGGCTGCGGAGCAGTGACCGTCGCCGTCGGTCTTGTGTTCTGCAGGCGGCCGCGTCCGAGGCTTCCCTGGGACCGTGCTGCGAAGAGGACGCTGACCTCGTGGTGTGAGGGCGTCTCCAGCCTCCTCGTCGCTTGCTTGGCTTGCTCTTGCTGCTGGAAGAGCTCTTGCTGGCCCCGTTCCTCCCTACACTTGGAGAAGTCAGTGCTACATGGGGTTTGGAGCTCCGTGCCCCACTCTGCATTCTTTTTACTCTTTGAAATAGTTGGATTTAACACATTTTTTAATGGAGGACGTGGAGTGTCAGGATTACATTGAGCGATTTAGGAACAGCAATACCCAGCCCCTAAGATGGTTCTAAGAATGATCTGTTACTTCTTTTTAATTTTTTTTTTTTTATTGGCAGCAAATCGTATCCCTGTCATGTCCCTGTCCGTAGAAGGTTGTCTGGAGTCTGCAATCCTCAGAAACCTGCATGTTCTAAAACTGATGAAAAATTGATACATTTAAGGAATTTCTCTTACCGGTAGGAGCAGTGACATGAAAGTTACACAGAATCAAATAGTAACTGTGACTTGTGCAGTATTTTGCATTCTCCCTTCACTTTCACAAATGTACGAATGCGTGCATATACACAGTTTGCACAGCTTTTTGCTAACATAGCAGGAGGTAGATGAAAACATACATAACCCAGACATGCTATGTTGGAAGTGGAAGACTTGGAAAAAAGGAAGCTAACACAAATTAAACATAGTCCTTTGCCACAAACGTCCAAGGTTATGTTTGTTTGGTTTTTTGTTGTTTTTTTTTTCAAGCAGCATTCCAAGCAGTAGCCCTGGTAGATAGCCATACTTCAGAGATAAGAAAATTGTTGTCTTTACAGCAGAATGTTTTCCATTTAGCTTCTTCAGTCAGCTTCAGTGTTTATTTCAGTCTTACCAAGACCTCCTGTTTCCTCTTGGCTCCTTCTGTGGCATAAACCACTCGAAGAGGGAGACAAACCAAAGGCCAGCTAGTTACCTTTAGCCACTGATAAATACAAAGTTAAAGAGCAGTATCTTGATGTTGGTCCAACATCTGTTCGTGCTATAATACACATAATGCACTCATCAATAAAATGAAGCACTGTTAATCCAGAATCATGCTAAACATCCACACAGGAGAACTATGGCTTATACTACATTATAGGGAGAAACAATAGGAAGGAATAATCCATAATTAAATAATTGAGAGTTCCTGCAAAGTTGGGAGAACACAGTAAAATGGTACCTGGTTTTATTATTTATAAAATAAACACCCTGTCATCTGGATTCAAAAGTATTTAATTCACTGACTTTTTCAAATTAACCAATTTTTTTAAAGCACTGACAACATAATGCAGTGTTCCTTGAACAGGTCTCAAATTGAGTACCCAAAGACATTAATTAATACTGAATCCCAGCTATTGAACTGTAGTTAGTTAAAAAAAAAAAGAAAAAAAGAATCCAGAACGCGTTGCTGTCTGTGATTTCTGTGGAGTGCTAGTAGCACAAAGAGGTTGCTATTCTTAAGAAATTGTGCTGATGTTTTCATACCCAGTAGAAATTGTATATTGCATATAGAAGTTTCTAAAATTTGCCAGTTCAGTGTAATTTTTCTGAGGGTATATAAACAGCAACATAAAGTAGTACATCTACTCTAAGAAGTGTACTGACAAGAAATGAGAGTCTCTTCTGAACACTGCCACCTTTTGAGTGTTACTCTAAGTAGAAGAAAAAGCAAGATAGCTGTACATAAAGAGTGAATTACTACAGACTAAAAATAGAAACAGGAAAATATTAAGGTTATCACTGGGGCCCTTGGAGTTGTTCCTGAAGAAAGGAGATGCTGCAGGTGAAATCTGGAAAAAATTAGAGACTGAAACTTAAGCAGAATGGATCACTAAAAGGAATTTCATTAGACAATGGAGCAATAGAAAGCTTTAATAACTCTCCTGCATCTCTTCAGTCAAATCACAGTTGTGATGGCCTGTTCAATGTATTGTGCATATTTTGTGAATCACAAAATGCACTTTTGCAGTAAGATGCCCAACCTTAATGCCGCTTCAGAAGCTTGCCATTTTCTTTCACATGTAGGTATTTGGCTTTAAGAAGAGATGAAACAACGTTGCACAACAAGAAATCAAATGTTTCTGTACTGCTGGCTCTTCAATCAGGTCTCCATATAAAAATCGAAGCTGATGAGACTTTTGTTTTCCTCTTGGGAAGTATGTGCATAACACAATCTAAAAGCATTTTCAAAAGCACCCATTAGCTCTTTAATTGGAAGGGACTTTGAGAGGGTGTTGTACTTCTATTTTGCTATAAGGTCTGGAAAAGGACGGAAAAAGAAGATCGCAACCATACTTTCTTTGTATTTAGCTCTGAAAAAGTAGTTCCTATAGAAACAAGAATTATTATGCATTTACCTTCAACTGTATTGTAAGTAAAGATTACAGTGCCTCTTCAAATGAAATTAAATAATCTTTGAATCTGATTATTTTACATGAAATATTAAATGTATCAAAATTCTTCAGCTATTTTTAGTTGTCTTGTAAAGATTTCCTTCAGTCCTTCTGGCACCCAGAGACTTCTGTAGCAAGGATTCAAACAGTGCTGTTCCTATTGGGTTTGGTATCTACAATAGTTTTTTTTCAGGTTTATAGAAATGCTTAGCCTTATAAATCTCTGAAGATCTGGGCTCACAATGGTGCTCGCATGGGTGTTTTTGCCCCAGTATTTAGCATATTATTTGGCATCTACGTAGGATGAAATCATAGGCTGAATCATGGTTTGGGCCTCATCATTACGCATATCTCTATCTACAAAGAGCAATAAATACATTAAAGAAAATTTAAATAAGAAAAAAATAGTTTAGCATCCACATATGCATATCACTATATGGTTTAAAGTTTCCAAAAAGCGCTTTCAATGATAAATGAACTCAAAACTTCAAATTTTAAGCATTTTTGAAATATATGTATTTTAAAAATGCTGCTCACATACTAATTTACAATTTATTGTGAAAAAATATATATTTTGAAAAACTAATATTCCTTTTACAATATAAAATTATTCCTAACCCTGAAAGAGAACTCAAAAAATAAACTGGAACTCAAAGATTGTTTTTCCATTACATACGTCAAGATCTAATATCTTCTTAGCTCAGCTGCTTTTACTAACACATCTCCTCCATTTGTCTGTTTGAGAAATGGTTTGAGTGGAATTAACAAATGTTCTGTTGAATTAAGGGTACTCATGGGTTATAACGAGACCCTGCCTCATTCATTTAAAGCTGGTACATGCAGTGTCTCTGCATGTAGGGCAAAACCTGCAAAGAGTGGCTAAATCTCCAGAACTGAAGGGTGGGCACCATGGTGTGGCTCTTCTAACTGTGGACAGGGTGTGTTGCCTAGCAGGTGGTGGAGGTGGGACTTGCCATCCATGCGCAAGGCGGCGTTCTTAATTTGCTCATGAGAAAAGGACCTGTGCTGGAAGCACAATTGCTGCATGAACGGGACCCACATTTTTGTGGCTAAATAGATGCAATTTTGAATTTAGTGCCATGAGATGTGGGAGAATCATCACAGTCGTATATGTGTGAGTTCAAATCATGATGTTTACCAAAATAATACTGTCCTGTAGTTCTGCATAGTTTTTGTACATGCTGCAGTAGCTCCCTAGTGGGAATACCTGAGTTCTTCCTAGCCATGCAAGTTTTCACTGTAGTAGACCACCCACTTGCCCCAAGCATCACTCAGCAGGGAAGGAAGTTTCATAAAATATATGTCTATGTATCACTACTTATTCTTAGTAAGTTCAGACCCAATAAATAGTCTGTTCTTTTTTCATCACAGAGGTGAATATTTCACTATCTTTTACTTCTAATCACCTGTAAAGTGTCTCCATTATGTTAAAAAGTATTCAGCAGGTATGAATCATGTCTTTAGAAACTACAAATCAGAAATTTAATTTTTCGAGGACACCAAATAATTCTGGATGAGAAACAATCCCTCCTAAATACCAGTAGGAAGACAGCAGTATAACTCCAATGCATGATTGCTAGACATTCAGTTCCCAAAAGATGGAAGATAAGCACTTTTATTGTCTCTTAAATGCTGGAAAGGCCAGAATTAGATACATCTCTGCATAGAAATGATACATTTTCTTTTGTGCTTAATTACCCACCTATTTCTTTGTTCAGAAGCAGGGCTGTAGTAAACATAAACTCTCAGTAAAGATATAATGCATTCCTGTTCACCTGTTCTAGATGATAGAAGATGGACATAGAGGCGCATTATGTACTTCCTTTTTATTTGAGGATTGCATGAATGTTGGAGGTAGAAAGACTTCAAGAAAAGTACTAAACTGTTCTTAAATCACAATCATATGAAATCTAGCTGAAAGGAAACTAGCTTATCATTTTCTCAAATTGTTTTTTGGATCTTATTCACTGTTACTTTGCTCCAATTTCTATGAAAAGTATGATGTCAATAGCATTAAGAGGATGTAATTTACCAGCGTAAAATAGGAGTATCTCACAGGTGAAGCCAACCTGAATTTTCAAAATTAACATTTTCTCTCAGCAATTTCTCTCAGCTACAGAACATTCATACTCTTCTAAAGAACAGGATGTAGCTATTGTTGCTGTTCAAAAGCTTCTCTAAATCATAACATGTTATTTAGGGCTAATTCGACCAAAGTTCTAGTACTTGTCATACACATAAAGCAGGAAGACCAATGGTTTTGGTGACAGATAAGGAAAAACAATGTGACACCGTTTGTCATTTCTTGAAGAGAGGGCAATTTATGTGGCCAGCCTAAGGCAAATTGTATATACCATTACTTCCAGCATTTATTTAACATCTTATATTAAATTCTTTTTAAATATTGACATAGTTGTTAGTTATGCTAGCATTACTTTTAATTAAAATACATGTATACAATTTGAAGAACATGAGGTACATGCAAGAAAGCATGCTGTGAACAAAAGCTAACAGAGGATGGATGCCTTGTACCTGCATGAAAGTCCTAAGTATGATGGTAGTTGATAAATGAGTATGTTTCTAGTGTCATAGAAACAAGGGCTTGTGGGAAGAATTTAAAAATGCTGTAATGAATAAATGCAATTTATTTTTAGTAGGCTGTGATTTAACCCAAGCCAGCAACTAAGCACCACACAGCCACTTATTCACTCCCCCAGAGTCAGTTTGGGGAGAGAATTGTAAGAGTATATTTGAGAAAAATTATGGGTTGAGATAAGGACTGTCTGATAGGTAAAGCAGAAGCTGCGCACACAAGCAAGGCAAAACAAGGCATTCATTCACTGCTTCCCATCCTCAGGTTCACCCACCTCCAGGAAAGCTGGGCTCCATCATGTGTACTGGTGACTTGGGAAGACAAATGTCTTCACTATGAACATCCACCACTTCCTCCTTCTTCCCACATCTTCATACGCTGAGCATAATGCCATATGGTACAGGATATCCCTTGGGTCAGTTGGGGTCAGCTGTCCCAGTGGTGTCCCCTCCCAGCTCCTTGCACACCCCCAGCCTCCTCGCTGGTGGGGTGGGTGAGGAGCAGCAAAGGCCTTGGCTATGTGTAAGCCCTGCTCAGCAGTGACAAAAACATCCCTGTGTTATGAACACTGTTCACAAATATAAACGTAACCTAATAGCAGCTTCTGTGAAGAAAATTAACTCTACCCCAGGCAAACCATCACATAGTTATACCTGAAACAATTTATATTTAACTAAGCATCCATTTTTTGGCAGTATGCACTGAGCAGTGTTGAAGATATTAATTTTAACAAAATTGTCATGCATTCAAAACAGTTTCTCTAACACAGAGCCATTTCTGCCATTATCAAGATTCTTCACACGGAGATAGAAATATTCCAAAACCATCCGTGCGTTACATAATAATCCCATGCTAGCAACTGCAAGACTTCGGTCACTTGGTAAACAAAAGCACAATCTGGTGTCTGTCCTCCTCACATTTTGGATGGGTATGAACAATAGCATCATTTTTTCCAAGCAGTGGGACTCTTGTTCTAATGTATTAAATAATCCTGGGGGTTGTTCTGTGGATTAGATGGCAAATAAATGGCCTGTCCACACTCCGGCTATCAAAATCTCGCTGTCTCCAAGCAAGGGTTACCACATCCAAACTCTGTGTGGTCCCAGAAACCATCTAGGATGCTGTTGGTTGAGCCAGGCCAAAACCAGGCTATTTTGCAGTCTCTTCTCCCTGGAGGTTAAGCTGACCAAGTTCCAGTGCCTGTATCCTTAGACTGCTTATTTTAGTACTTTGTATGCAGCACTTCAGCTTCTGTTTACCTTACAAGCTGAATGGTTGAAATTCTTAAAACCTTTGGTTAAATTTGTTCTGTGACTCTGTCACTTGACTGTGGTACCAGATGGTGATAAAGAAAAAATAGACTTTGTTGCAGTTCCATAATCGAAAGCCAGATGGTGATACTAAGGCTGATAGAGGGAAAACAATAATACATCACTGCCCTTCTCTGCCTCAGATTTCCCGCTATTGCTATGTTACTGAAAGTGCATCTGTTCAGACATTACTCATATTTTATCATGCAGCTTTTTGGAACAAAAATTTGTGAAACTGCAACAGGTGCAAACACTAGCAAACCTTCTATTTTCAAAGTATATTACAATAATAATTAAGGTGCAATTTTAAATCCAGTTTTTGTCAGAAAATGAAAATATCTGAATCTCTGCAACTAAGACCAACTTTGTATTTTACATGGGGAGACAAATCCTCAATATTACCTGAATAAAATGGATTTAATCTAATAGATAACTAGTCACCTAGGAGAAATGCGGTTTCATTTTTAATGTAATGAAAACTGAAATTTTATCTCTAAATATCTGTAAACAGGTCATCATACGTGAATTATAATTATTCACTAAAGAATTTTGAGAGTAATTTTAGAACATGTTGTGCTTAGCTGCCAGATTCAACTGAAATTGCTTTGACAATTATTGTAAGAAACTCTCCTATGAAAATTTATTTGAGTTTACTGATTTGGTTTCTTTCACATGAGGAGGTTTTAGTCAGTCATCAGTGATTGCCTCCCCACAGTAATACAATAATTGTAGATGTTAAACAAACGTTGCAATTGTCAGGCAGACAGTGAGACAAAAGAAACAAAACCAGAAAAAGTTTTGCTTCTTATTTAGAATTATGTTCATTTCCATAAATAAAATTGCAACTCAAGGACATTGAGATAATTAATTAACTGCTTTTGTGAAATGATCAGTGTTGTTCCTATTCATGGAAAGGGTATCAACATTGCATATATACATATATATATATATATATATATATGCATACATATATGTGTGTATATATATATAAACCTAGTTATTAAAAAGTATTTCTGATGCTCTAAAAACTGCACTCTGTGATTTTAATTTTACTTTCATTTGGTACTGTAAAAAAAAAGGAAGAACTGGTTACAATCTTGTGCATTCCAGGCCCAGGGATGAAATTCACCCTCACTGAGGTGAGTAGAACATTTTGGGCAAGAACTAGCTGCTAAAGCTCATTGTTTCTGCTTTGCAGGGGGGCTATGCTAGGTAACGTCTTGCAGTGTTTTAAGTGAAGACACAAAGAAAATTCTTACCTCAAAAGAGCTGCTTCAGTAATTTGAGTAACCTTAACTCAAATTGCTAAGTCACATGATGTGCTCACCATGCAAAGAATTTAGAACAAAAAAATCAGAACATTTCAAAAATAAACTGCTTGATGAGTATAAGGAATATTTTTGCTGTACACCTACTTTCAATTGAACTAAAGTTTGTACAATACTTAACTGTTCAACGATTTGAGTTCATGGTCCGAATTTGAAAGAGAAAGTTGTGCAGTTCATTAATAAGGTGAGTAGATCTGCCCTTAGCAAAAGAAGGGTATCTGGCTCAAAATTCAGGGATGCATCAAAGCATCTTTGATTTGGGTACACAGATGGTGATTGGCAGAGACAGCTGAAGAGTAGACACACAAAGAGACCAAGACTGAATTCAGCGAAAGGGTGTAGTGTTCCTCTACAAGCCTTTCTCAAGCAGAAGTCTTTTGATTCAGCTGGGAACTGCAGAAAAGAGAGACATCTGACCTGTGTGAATTCCTGTTCACTCTTTCTAGCTTATCTACAAGTAGCTTTTGAAGAGAATAGGCCAGGCTCAGAATGTGAGGTTGCATAAACTGTCAGCCAATCTGCACATACAAAGATTGACCTTCATCAGGTGTGTACTGTGGTGTCTTCCAGATGCAGCTTATCTAGTTGAACTACACATGTAGTGACAAAATCTTGAAGTTGTGCTCAAATATCTGTCTCTTCCTACTAAAAGTTTGAGTAAGGCAAAACCTCTTTTCTTTTTTTTTTCTTTTATTTTTTTTTAACTTTTTCCCTGAAAGGCTTAATACAACATAGCTCATATTCTTCCTGAAACTCCATAAAGATGGTGGAGAATAAATATTCCTTATTTTGAGTTTTGCTGCCTGGAAGGAGCTGGAATGGTGGTGACCCATCTAACAGTAATTCGTGTTGAAATCCCACACATAAGCACTGGTTTTGCCTTCTACAGAATTTCTTATACGTAAGAGCTATGTACATTATAACATTGTATCAGAGAAGCCACTTATGAAATGTGAAGATAAACCATATTTCGTCTACTGAACTGGCCTTCATTATCTCCATACTCATGCAAATGCACAAAGAACTTGAAAGAACACTTTAAAAGGATGTATTTTAAGGGCATATAAAGGGTATGGTGAGATGTATCGGTGTGTCCTGGTCCAGTCAGCAGCACAGCCCAAGATATATTCACAGTAGGAACACACATAGAGAGCACACCTATAGAGCACACACACACACACACATATATATATATATAGAACTGTTTGGCCTTCACACAGAGGTTTGGTAAATACCTGTCATTCCTCAGAAACTTCATGAGGAGAAGAGAGAAAAGCAGATAGTTTATGCATTTGCTCATATGAAGTAAAGAATTCCATCCCTCTAAGCATAACTAAGAGATCCTTTTAAAAAAAATCAAGGAACAATACATGAAATATAATTGTGCAAAGAAAAATTTTCTATCTGTAATCTCTGACCCAAGTCAAACAATTCTTTATGCTGATTACAATATATTTTTCAGGTACAGCAGGTCAATGTCAAAAGCAAATCCACAGCTCTTTCATGTTCAAGGACAACCCTTTAGCCAAGGAAAGCTTTGTTTTGTGTTTAAAAATCTTCAGAACACAGTGTCTAGAAAGAGTGTTTGCGTATATGCGTATTTAAAGGACTTGACATTTTTAGCAGTGCAGCTTCATTATTCTACTTTGCTGTCCAGAGGAAATCCTATGAATTTCTCATCCACAGAAACAGAAATCTTATGGAGTTTATTTTACATACAAATAAATTTTTAAAAATCATGCCTAAAATTTTGCATTAAAATAAAAAAAAAAGAGTTCATATGCTGGTCTTCTCAACAGCTATGAATTTATGACTGTGTAGCCACAAGAATAGGAACTAGAACAATCTCTGATTGAAAGTCAAGTTTCTTGGCTGTGTGTACCAAATGGCAGTGCACACAGAAAGATGAAGCTGGCAAAATAAATCTTAGAAATCTTCATCTTGCTTGTAGCACTTTGAAAATCTTGATAGTCAAGGGCAGAGGCTGGATTCAGGTGCTGCTACAGAAGACCAGAAAAAATACATTGATAACTGTGATTACAAAGAAAACAATTAAGATACGCCAAGAATATTTTATCTGTACTTGTGACTATTTCATTTGTGTGTGAATCAGACCAGATCACTATCTAATGCATTAGTTGATAGAGGTTTACTCTGTTTTCAGTGACTTTTAAAATGTACTTTTAGTGGCAATTCTAATTCAACAATATATGTCCTCTAAGTGCACTCTGTAGCATTTCCCTCCCACACCATATGTGAGCTACATTTTTATAATGAGAACAAAGAGGAAAATAATGGATCTTTGCTACTGTTTAGTGAATGGAAATTTTTAGAGTTGCTGGATAGTACTGCATTAGTGGTGGGAAATCAGGTTTTCCCACAGGGGCTGAAATATTCTGACTGACAATTTTGGCTTAAGGATTCACTCAGGAAGGGAGCATGCTGCATGTTAGAAGACAATCCCAGTTATTACTGTGCCACAGATGCTTTTCTGGATGTATGCAATTCCCATTGGGCTGTATGAGTGTTTCACAAACACTGGGATAGATTTAGCCTCCTTCTCTCTCTTACTAAAAATAGAAATTTAGAGGAAAGGAAAGCAGTAGAACTGCAACCTTTAACTATCCTTAACTATCCAAAACTTAACTGTCAGTAAACAGGGAAGATTAATTAAGAGACTGTGACAGTGGAAAGTGTCTTCCTTTTCTTTTAAGTAAATGACTACTAGAAAACTGAGCACAAAAAGTAAAATGATACAGAATTGATACATCACAGTTTTTCATCACACAATGCCTGTAAGAGACAAGTAAAACAGTATCCATATTTCCTGTCAAAAACTTGTAATTTCTTAAGCTAGAATTGTTTTGAATCATGGCATAACTCTTTGGGAATTGAAGACGGATAAATTGATATTTTACATCTTTCATTCAGATCCTTACACAGCCTTTAGTTTATTCTCACAAAACTAGCATAATTATAAGAAACTTATTGGAGGCTTAAGGTTCATGGTCTTCAGGCTAAATGTTCATTAAACTTTTTTCAGAAGTTTTGTCTAAGGAAAACAGTAAAACCTGGCATTTATAAAATATGGATTGATTTTAAGTTTCAAAGAGAGAATTTTCTATCATCCTACAGACACAGAAATAATGGGAATTCAATGTAGTTGAGATCAGAGCAAGAACAGTTTATTACAATAGCTATTGTAGAGTTACAGGGTTTATATACCTCTAGGATGTACAGTCTGTTCTTCACCATAGCCTGTCAGATAAGCAAGACTATAGCACATTGCAATAAAAAGGAGTGGCATGTGGGTTAGTTCTGGAGGCTTCAGGCAGTCGAATAAGGAAGAAGCAGTCGGAAGTAGCCCCAGGCAGTAGAATGTGTTTGCAAATAATTCACTGCTTTGTTAATTAATTTGTGCCGACTCAGATCATGCTGACTTGTGTTTCTTAACTAGTGGGGTCTGCAAAGCATTTAAAGCCACTGTAAAGTTCACACTAAATTTGAGAGTGAATATCTCTGTTCATGAAGGTGGACTTTAACAAAATTTTGTTGTGAAGATTCATTCTGTTGGGGTGCTGCACAGAAGAAGGTCCCTGAGACTGTTTACATGTGAAAGATTTTTTCAGCTCTGTTGAGAGAAAAAAAATGAGATTCACACTTAAACTGGTACAAACAGTGTGCTTTTCAATTCAAGGCAGATGTGGAATGATTTTTTCTGGACATCTCTGCAGTAATGTTAAGCACTTGGAAAGAGCTACTTATATGTTTAAAAAGACCCAGATCATTAATCCTGTGGAAAATGTGTGCAGGCATGGGATAAGCTGATGCCTAGGGAACAGTCACCTGCCAACCCACAAATACCATGCAATTTGGCAAACAGGACTGTAAGAATAGAAACCATTTTGTCAATTCCTTGCTTGAGTGACAGATCCTAAATGAGACAAGGACTGAAAAACTATTGTGTAAATGCAACTCTCAGCATAAACAATCTCACCACCCTAGACTTTTTCCTTCATATAATATGAAAATGTTGAAATATTGAGCCCTATATTTGTATGGTGAATAGGTCACATGGCAAATAGATTGAGGGACATTTCAGGAAGAGGCATAATTAATCTTCAATTTTTTCAATCAAAGAAACTATAAAAAGCCCCAGCTAGTTTTGCTTAGTTAGTTAGGCACAGAGCAAATTAATATTCAGTAAATATCCACACTTCCTTCGTCATGAAAGATTCCTTCCACACAGCAGATTCTGACACAGGTCATCAGCCACTCTCCCAGTCTATTCCTCAAAATGCTATTTTAATGGTCGGCTTTTCTCTCCCACTTAAATAGCTTTTAGCCAGCCATTATGACTTAAACAGCAACTGAGTCATGAAAAACAAAGTAACTGTAGTGTGAAGGTTATATCAAATGACAAATCATTGACATCTCACTGCTGAATTTCTTCTTTTATCACAAACTGCAGTTTTCTTGTTACTCCATTTTCCATATATTATTTTTAGTGTAAAAGGAGGCTGCCCATGTATAACTGGTAGTATGTGGTCTTTTCAACAGTCCTGGAATCAATGTGTAGCATGAGCACAGAAAATATCCAGAAAACTATCATTTATGCATTTAGTGTAAGCTTATTGAATACATTTGGGAAAAATAAAATCCTTTTTTTTCTCTTTTTTTTTTTTCAATGATTCCTTAAAGGATTAAGACTCTGTGGGGAAAGAAGTGGATGAGTGTTTTCACAGGCAAGATACTTGATCATCTTTGTCAACAGGAAAATGTCCCTTTTCTATTACCTCTCCAGGTCTACACTCCACGTCTAGGTTTAAAATTCTTAGAAGAGGAACTTGAGGATCTTATTTTGTTTGCTCGATTCTTTGCTATATTCTAACTATTTAGTTAAAATTGCCTGGATTCATTACTGCTTGTACTGTCTCAATATCTCACTTGTTAGCTAATGAGCTGCTTGGAGGAGAAAAAGCCAGCATGGGAGGTCTGTTCTGTCCAGCCTCTCATTCCCAGTCATGGCAGCAACCAAATCTGCTATTTCTAACTTAGAGGTTACTGATAGCACTCTCAACTGAGAAAGACTGATTAGATTTATGAAGTTCAACAAAGGCAGCTAGGATCCAGCATCATCAAAATAGTTAGGCAGGTTGGCAGCTTTTCTATCTGTATGCCTATCAGCCTGTAGTCCAAAAAAACAGGACAGAGTTGAGTTAATTTAATCTCATCTCAGGAATCCAGACAAGACAAAAGTAATAGTGATAATTACATATGATTTCAGTCTGAAGAACCGAGGAACATGAAGGTTTCTCTGTATTCTTCTTGCAGCAGCTGTAGTTGTATCCCTAAGTATCCCTAAGTGGAAAGTGTCCCTATAATCAATGCTTTTCAGAAATGTCCTTCTTTCAGTCTCCTCAGAAATAAAAAAGGGGGATTGCACATATATACAAAAAGATAATACAGACAACAGGTATAATTTTGTTTGTTGGTGTTTAAGAGCAAAATACCTACCTTTTAAGAGCTGGAGCTCTTTTAAGGTGCCATGAGGAGCCAGCTGGTCTGTATACACACTTTGCCCATGAAATCTAATACACCTGACAGAGTATAAATTAGATGTCAAGGTCACAGGCTACAGCACCTGTTTAAGCTGACAAATTTCTGTCTTGAGAGTGCAGTAGTTTTGCTGCCAACAGTAGTCTGTATTTCAGTTGGCGGATTTCCACACAGACAGAATGATGTGCTTATGCTGCAACTGACTTATAAACACATCATGTTAACACAGTAATTATAGACTTACACAAGCAACACAGTTTGCAAAACAATTTTTATACTTTTCAATGCTAGGTGGTTTCATTTTGTTCCAAAAAAATAACTCCAAGTTTAACATATCTGTTCATACTTTCTATTTTGCATCTTTGAAATGGAAACTTTACAGAGAAACACATAAGGTTCATTCATCATGGACGGATGATATAAAACTCTTACTGACTCTGCAGAGGTGAATTGAGTGCTAAAGGCACATATAAGAGTATTGTGAGCAAATATCAGACCTGTAAGACTCAGAGTTTTATTACATATGCACTGATAAACTAAAGTTTAAATAAAAATATAAACCACAAAGTATTCGGGAATGGATCCCTTATATAGAACTGAAAGATTTTTAGGTAAAACAGTTTTTATAAAACTGTGAAAACTTGCTTTAAAAGAACAAAAACCAAACATAAATCCAGCAATGTAGCGTAGAGAGTCTTGAGATCCAAGATTTGAATCACAATATGATCACTAAACACATAACTTGTTTGTTTTGTGATCAACAATTAGTATGTGGGAATGAATGAGCCCCTCCCCCCCACTAATCTAATGATTACACCCCACACTCAAACAAACTCCATCTGGCCAAATATATCCAAAGTACTTACTGCATCTACGTGGACAATCTGTTTCATTTTGGGGATCATATTTTATAAGGCTTATTTAGACTAGACTTGGCTTAAAATCCTCAAATGTCTTGTGTAAATACCACTTGTGGAATATCACAGTAATGTAAAGTTAACAGATGGAGAGTGTCAAATAATATAACATCTTAGTTAATATTTTTCTCAAGAGTTCCGGTTTTTTTCCAGGAATACAGTTTGGGCACATGTCTGTTCAAAAGGCTAATAATCCAAAGTATCTTTCTCCAGTTACCTGTCATAATATGGTTTTCACAAAAGTTTCATGATTCTGCAAATAGTGATGCCATAGTATTACTGAGTGCATGAAAAGTCCTCAGTACAGTATTTGTACGTTTTTTTCTGGATATACACTGAGTATTTTCTAAAAGAAGATACTGCAGAACATGTATACAGAATTACTGATTTATTGCAACATTCAGGGAAGTGTAGTACATGCCTGAAATGACTGGAAGGCACTTGCAATGGCAACTGAACATTCTTTGTGTGAAAGTGGTTATCTCCACCACTGTAGGCATGAGCACAGCATTTCTCAATTTCCCTGCTCCTTCTGCCCTGTTCTCTCTGTTACTGGTCACAGATAGTGCTTTTTCTCAGTACAGTGAACAGGATTGTTTGGCCCTTTTTCTTGGGCTGTCACCTAGCATGACTTGCATCCTCAGCTTTCCGCAGGCTCAAATTTTTTGCCTTTCTGGAATATGACACCAGAATTAACTCTGGTGGTCACTGGAGAGTGGTGACAGGATTGTACCGGTCCAAGTGCTGAGCCCTGTCTCAAGCTCTGCGTTTCTATTGGTGCTGGAGCCTGTCTTCCTTTAGAAGAATCCTAGTCCCTTTTCTTTCTCATTGTCCAAGTTTTGAATTGTTTGTGAGACCTCATAGCTTCAGGAGGTGGCACCACTACAAGAAATTTTCATCCGTGTGATCAGCTTCTCACCACCAACCCTACAGGTCCCATCTCCAATCCTGCGCCTGTGGGGCATTCCTCTGTTTCTCTTCCTTCAGGACAACATTAGGTTGCAAGTCCTATTCAGTCAACAGTAAGGTTTTCATCTAAGCCACATGTCTCCAGGAAAATGCCTAAATTTCAGGAATCAGTACAGTTGGAAAGCCAGTGTTTTCGTCCCTGGGATGACTTACAGACCCACTGATTTGTGTGCATCCTTCTTGTATCAGGACTCACTCAAACACCCTTTTTATTAATGGTTTGAAGCAGGAGGAAAGGGAGGGTGAGCAGCCATGGGGAGAGAGATCGGGGAAAGAACCAGATGGCGAATTTCCTCCAGATCTGAGAAAGATAAATAGTGTTATTGAGGACACTGGGAGCTTCTCCCCAAGCCAGGAATGCCCATCTCCCTCTAATGCCCCGAGGGCTGGAAACTGGCAGCCATTGTATCAAAGACTGTCTGTTCTTGTCAGATCTCCCTTAATCATTGCGGGTACCCGGTTTGGTGCCGATGCTCCTAAGATTTTGCTTTCTCCATCCCATCTTGATTAATCGGCAGGTCCCCAATGCATGGACGTTTTTCACTGGCAAGTCGCTCCCTCAGGTGGATGAAAAACCAGCTGACTATATGTCACGTGGTAATGTCGCAAAGCACTTACTTGGGCCCTCATCTCGAAAAATTGGCCCAAAAGTCCATCGATACTTACACTACATTGGACGAATATATTAGTCTGCTCCCCAAATCAGTCGCCCTGTGAATGGACCCCTTAGAGAAAGTCCACCGAAGCGTTGCAAAAAGAGGGATTTTGAAAATACAAAACAAGACAAAGTTCAGGCTCACAAGTTTCAATGGGAATATCTTGGGAGCTCTCTAATCACTTGACGACTAGCATAATCACCACAAAAAATAAAAGATTAATGACAATCCCAAGAACATTGCAGGAGTTTACATCAGTTATGCGGATCCCTATTAGCTGGATTTTCGACCGGCATCTGGGAACTGACGTCAGAAGGACCTAGTACCTCTCTATTAACGTCTACTTCGAGGAAACGACAAACGCTGAATTCTCCACGAAGCTTTGGACACCTGAAGCCAAAACAAAACTATAGGTAAAGTGCACAGGCGCTGGAGTCCAGAACAACGCCCACAGGTAATGACCCACAATTGCCATTTCATTTGCCATCGCTGGGAGTCCGTACCACATCTCTATGGGTTGATTTCCAGTGGGATGCTGCTGCAAGAGAGTACCACTTGTTAATAATAGCAGGTGGGTTTCCTAGCCGCATCTACCATCCAAAAGCATCACCACGCCTAGGAATCATGGCAAAGTCTCATCATAAAAGCACGATCTCGCCTCCGACTTTAGCCGGATTGATTTTACATGCATCTACTTACTCTAGTACCAATAGGCTGTTAGAGCATTTGCTTCAAACCAGTGTCTCTTTACAATATCTCTGGTACATGCTTCCCAGGTCAGGCATGATCTATCCATTTTCCACAATACACAAAATTTTAATTTCGGCACTGATAATATTCCTAGAACGCACCAACATGCAAAGCCACTGGATCGACTGACAATTTTACAGACGGCTCCGGAGCATGCCACACAGTCTGTCATAACTTAGGAGGGATCCTACAGACACGGAGTGGGAGTCCGTGTCGAAAAGGTAGCCTGGCTCGCCACATGATGGCAGAGCTAGTCGAGCCGTTGTCAAGACATTCGAGAGGTTCAGAACCATCTTTAACTTGGTTTCTGATTCGGCCTAATGTTGCAGGGGTTTGTGCAAGCTTAGAATGCAGTGCTCAAAGAAGCAAAAAAATCCCGTTTGATTTATCGCTTGCTCTCGAGACCGGATACCATCTATAATCCACCGTAAGCAACCATTTCTTTTGTGATGCATGTGGATCGATACCGATCTCTCAGCTTTAATCGCCGAGGGATACCAGAGAGCAGTGAATTGGCCATTACACCGGTACAAAACTGCAAAATTTGCCAGACCTGTTTCCATCAGGCACAAACTAGAGCCATGCCTTTTTTCATCAAAACGTTCCGGCTGCTGACACCGACGATGTTTCCATCTCACCGTGAACAGGCCAGAGCATTGTGGCGACATGCCACTAACTACTGCAAAATCTCTCAAGTGCTTCACTTGGACAGTGGGTCAACCCTAGAGTGGTTAGGGAGCAACGAGTTTGTGCAAAGCAGATGTTCACTACACATTCCATCTTTGGCCGGCTCAATATGTCCATGTATATGTAGACACTCTATTCAGGACCGGTGTTCGCCTCTCGCCCATCCGGGAGAAGGCAAAAATGTCATAAACCAATCTGAATGCACGCATTTTGCATCACACTAGGATCCTAAAACAGATAAAGACCAAACCCGGCCCCAGCGTACATCTCTGCTGCCTCAGGAATTCACTGCATGAATTTGGGGAATACCACCACAAAACAGGTATTCCACATTCCCCGAAAGTACGTCAATCGTGGAGAAAACACATCAATCATAAAGAGAGTGCTGCACAACAAAAGGAGGAGAACGAAAACAACAACCTCTTCCGCTTGACGAAGGACCTTCTTTGTCACTGAACTTTCAATTGCTCAGCTGAGAACCCAGATCCACCAGTAGTTATTCATTCTCAACACAGACATTAAATTAAAAAATTCAAACGAACTACCTCATGATAAGGGATCCTGGAGACCACAAACAAACTAAAGCCCTTTTCCACTAATACATGGGTAAGAGGATTGGGTGTGTATCCACCCCTCAGGCCCAAAGTGGTCCCAGGGAAATGGATAAAACATATGTACCCCAAGGTAAAAACAATGTAACCATTTCAGATGAGGAATCACTTAATTGTTCTGTGTAATATTTTGCTGCTTTGTTATCACTTTTAGCGTTCACATGGCACGCAGTTCAACGCCTACTGTTTTTCGTTGTAACCCGTGTCTTGTTCCTTTGTAATGTTGTTCCTTCTTCAGGACTCTAACTGTTAAAAATTAAAGAAAAACTGGGAGATGTTGGGCGTGCCTTGGACCACACTCGGTCCGCCCGTGTCTGTCACAGCCATGCCTACCCATGGCAGACGCTTGGAGAGCGAGGACCGGTCTCGGGCTGAGACCCGGTGTCTGAGCCCCACACCACTTTCCAGAAAGTTCTGTTATCGGCTTTGTTAATAGGTTTTTCTGTAAATTCCCTCCTCTTAACCTGGCCATTGTTCTGTCCCCGGACTTCCGCTGCCGAACTTACTTCCTCATTGGTTGTTTGTTCGAGTGCCACCCCTGTTGAAAATCTGGGTGCTCTGGCTGTCCGTTGGCAGTTCCTCCGCTCTACTTTGGGGCAATTAACCTCGGAAACATCATGGGACTGGTCCTCTCCACTTGCCTCTTTCGCCCCAGAATTCCTGAGAAGGCTGAGACAATCGGTCCCCTCGCTTTGGGTGCGCCTGCTGACACAGAGCCAGTGCAGCCCATTCCAAGCGCCGCCGGGACGAGACCACTTTTAGTGGCCTGGTTGTGGGAAGGTCACTGTGCCTCATAAGGGGACTAATACCCCCGAGGCCACCCGTCTCCAGGGCA